>SJYX01004136.1:237136-270457 GCA_006410675.1 Oreotragus oreotragus | reverse complement strand
CTTGAACCCCCCTCCCACCTCCCTCCCCATCCCATCCCTCTAGGTTGTCACAGAGCCCCCATTTGAGTTTCCTGAGTCATACAGCAAATTCCCATTAGCTATCTATTTTACATATGGTAATGCATATGTTTCCACGTTACTCTTTCCATACACTCCACCTTCTCCTTCCTCCCCTACCCCTGCCCATGTCCATAAATCTGTTCTCTATGTTTGTGTCTCCATTGCTGCCCAGCAAATAGGTTCATCAGTACCTTCTTTCTAGATTCCATATATATATGTGTTAATGTATGGTGTTTGTTTTTCTCTTTCTGACTTACTTCACTCTGTATAATAGGCTCTAGGCTCATCCACCCATTAGAACTGACTCAAATGCGCTTATTTTTACGGCTGATTAATAGTCCACTGTATATATGTACCACAGCTTCTTTATCCATTCATCTGTCGACGGACATTTAGGTTGTTTCCGTGTCCTAGCTGTTGTAACGGAGAAGGCAATGGCACCCCACTCCAGTACTCTTGCCTGGAAAATCCCATGGATGGAGGAGCCTGGTAGGCTGCAGTCCATGGGGTCGCTAAGAGTTGGACACGACTGAGCGACCTCATTTTCAATTCTCACTTTCATGCATTGGAGAAGGAAATGGCAAACCACTCCAGTGTTCTTGCCTGGAGAATCCCAGGGACGGGGGAGCCTGGTGGGCTGCCGTCTATGGGGTCGCACAGAGTCGGACACGACTAAAGCGACTTAGCAGTAGCAGCAGCAGCAGCTGTTGTAAACAGTGCTGCAATGAGCTTTGGGGTACATGCGTCTTTTTCACTTTTGGTTTCCTCAGGGTATATGCCTAGTAGTGGGATTGCTGGGTCATATGGTGGTTTTATTTACTTTTAAGGAATTTATTTATTTTTAAGGAATCTCCATACTGTCTTCCACAGTTACTGTATATGATCTTTTTTAAAAATTTTTGCTTCTGGCCACACCACACAGCGTGTGAAATCTGTTCCCCAATCAGGGATCGAACCCGTGCCCTCTACATTGGAAACCGGAATCTTAACCACAGGGCTGCCAGGAAGTGCCCTTTACAATTTATAATCCATAATCCCTGGCTTCATCCCAGATCTACTGAGTCAGAATTTCCGGGAGGATCAGGAAATAGGATTTATACATAAGGTCCTTAGGCAATCCTGTGGCCAAGTTTGAGGACTTAGGTGTGTCACATGACCTCCAACACATCAGCAGGTTGGGGAGGAAATGAGCCTTTATTTTCTGAGCATCTACCTCATGTTACTTTCTCAGGAGCATCTCCTGGGCACTAAGTATATCATCACATGTTGCCCTTCCTCAATATGCTTATGAGATTGACTGTATCTCCACACTAGTGAAGAAGCTGGCAACAGTCATGGGATGCTCTGACAGGGTTCTTGGCTTGTACGCAGCAGAGCTGGGATACGATCACAATCTCTAGGACCCCTGGTTCCTAGTCTTTGTACCTTACCACACTGCTAAGGGAGGGAAGACCTTATGAAGATGGGACAAGGTAGAAGAAATCAAGATGCTGCAGATGAACTGGATAATTATGGATCAATTAACAGAGAGTTCTGCAATAGCACCCAGGCTGTGAGAAACCTTGGCTGGGAAAGCAAGTATGAGGGGAACTAAGGAACAGGTCCAGCCCCTGTGCTGGTGGATTCACTCAGCTTTTCTCCAGTCCCTGCCTAGTGAAGACCATGCAGCTTTAGAAGACTTTATTTCGAGAGGCTGGCTCCCTCTTGTGGCAGCTGCCACTCATTACTGAATGATCTGTGACCCGGCAGCCTTGAAGAGCAGAGGTGACAGCCTGGATGCACGCTGGAATCATTTGGGAGCCTTTAAAGCTCATGCTCCAGGTCAATGAAATAAGAATATTGGGGAGATCTGGACTTGAGCTGTCCAATACAAAGGCACAAGCCACATGCACACTTAAGTAAGTGTGCCCAACTCAGTCGTGCCCAACTCTTTGCAACCGCGTGGACTGCAGCCCACCAGGCTCCTCTGTCCATGAGATTTTCCAGGCAAGGATACTGGAGGAAGTTGCCATTTCCTTCTCCAGGGGGTCTTCTCAACCCAGGGATCGAACTCAGGTCACCTATGCTGCAGGAAGATTCTTTACTGATTGAGCTACAAGGGAAGCCCTTGAAATGTTGCTAATTCAAAATGAGATGTAAGTGTAAAACACACACTGGATTTCAAAGACAGCACAGAAAAGAGAATGAGAAATAGCTTATTAATAATATTTATATTAATTATATGTTGAAATGGTATTTTGGATATATTGGGTTAAATAAAGTATATTCTTTAAATTAATTCACTTACCTCTTTAAAATGCAGCTCTAGAAAATTTAGTTACATACGTGATTCACATTTGTGACTCAGATCATACATAGGCTTGCCAGGCTTAGGAAATATAAATATTGGATGCCCAGTTTAATTTGAATTTGAGATAAACACAAATAAAATTTTGGTATATTTAATAAAGGTTGAGTATAAATATGTACTATGCACTATTGTGGGCATTCATATACTAAAAAAAAAAGTTCATTGTTTATCTGAAATTCAAATTAAACTGGATGCAGAATGTGGTCTGAGAAGAAGCAATGTAAGTCTTACCTGGAATCTTGTCAGAAATGCTGCATCTTAAGACTCCACAGTGGCTCAATGATAAAGAATCCATCTGCAGTGCAGAAGATGCAGGAGAATTGGGTTCTATCCCTGGTTCTGGAAGATCCCCTGGAGGAAGGCATGGCAACCCACTTCAGTATTCTTGCCTGGAGAATCCCATGAACAAAGGAGCCTGGCAGGCTACAGTCCATGGGGTCGCAAAAAGTAGAACACAACCGGAGCGACTGAGCATGCAAGCCTCATCCATAGCTACTGAAACAGAATCTTTCATTTAACAGGATTCCCAGGTGACTCATGCAAACATCAATGTTTGAGAAGCACTTAGCTTGAAAGCCACCAGCAGAGCAGAGATGTTTAGGAGAAGGAAGATCAGTCTGCCCGATGCCCTTGGCCAAAGCAGACAGTCCTGGATTCCAGACTGAACCGATCCACCTTTCTCATTTATCCCTACAATGACCAACATGTAAAGGTCAGTTGAGTAAATAAGTGTGAATGTGTGAATGAATGAATGAATAGGTGAGTAAGTAGCTGAATGGGTGAATCGAGTATGTGCATGTCTGAGATAGTAAATAAATTCAAGAGCAACCAGAAGGAAGATTGAATGGAGAATTTCATAGTGAACCCTGGGCTACACAAAGCCCAGCAGAAAGGGGCAGATGGCTCAGAAAGAAAAGTGACCCAAAGGGTTGTCCCTTCCTTGGCCCAGGAGGGAACCACAAAAGGAGGTCCACTCCTTCTGAGGCAAGACCCACACCTGCAGCCTTGCAACTTTCCCCTCCAGGCCAGCTGACTTGAAATTTCTGTGGGACCTGAACACGTAACACCTTGCTCACCCAGGGGGCCCACTGAGCTGACCTGTCACTAACTGGCTCCCCCTAAGAGCGCAGCTGAAGTGCAAGAGATGTTTTGATTTCCTTTAATGCTGTAAAGTGGGTCAGGTTTTAATTAGTCATTTCTTTCTGAATTTTCTTTCACATTATAAATGTAATGTATGCCCAGGTAGAAAGCAGAAACTGAAAGCCTTGCTATAATCCCTTCCTCCATAGACAAGAACTATTAACATTTTGAGTATATCCTTCTAGACATTTTATGCTTTTATCTATGCAGATATAGTTTAATAAATGAAACCATGCCAGACATAATATTTTATGGCCTCCTTTTTCACTGAAAATCTTTCATATCAATCAAAATATATACATCTATCTAACTCTTACGAGTGACTGTACGTTATACCATCATATGAATGCCCTATGATTTGTTGAACAAATCCCCTACTGTTGGACATTTAGATTGTTTTTAAAGCTCATTTCTCCTACAGGCAATGCTGTTCATTCCCAACCACCCACCCCTCATTGCCTAGTGAATTTCTACTCATCTTTCACATTTCAGCTCAATTTCTACTTCCTCATGAGAAACTTTTCCTGAATTCCTCAGATAAGCCAATCCTCCTATTCTGTGCTATAAAAATCCTGTGAGCCTCTTCTTCATGCTTCTTATCACTGTGATAATTTTAGGTTTATATTGATATTTTCCATGTGATTAATGTCTGTCTTCCTATTATTCTACCAGCTCAATGAAAGCAGAGTCTGACTGTTTTATTCACCATTGTTTCCCCTGCATGTAGCATAGTGTTTGGCTCAGAGCAAGTTCTCAATAAATACTGGAAGGATGGAAGGGAGGGAGGGAGGAAAACAAGGAGGGAAGAAGGGAGGACTAAATGAGTGGTAGAGTAGAGTAGAGAACGAATTAATTCAAGAAGAAATAGAAGAAGGATTCAGTGGAGAAGTGCATAATGACTCTGAACTACACAATACCCAGTTGAAGGAGGCAGTGGCTCAGAAAAAAAGAAAAAAGAAAATTAAATGAATGAATGAATAAAAATCATTGAATAAATGTCCCTCTGTCTACCTGCCTAAATTCTGGCTTTACCAGTTCTATCTTCTTAGGAACCTCAGTCTCTCAATTATCCCCTCCCTCTTCCGTTCCTTATTCCTCTTCCTCGCTCCTGCTTATCAGTATTTATATGTTCTAGCCATGCCTTCTCACTCATGGGTATATGGCTCAGACAGTAAAGAATCTGCCTGCAGTGTGAGAGACCTGGTTTCAATCCCTGGATCAGGAAGATCCCCCGGACAAGGGAATGGCAACCCACGCTGGTATTCTTGCCTAGAGAATTTCATGGACAGAGGAGCCTGGTGGGTTACATTCCATGGGATAGCAAAGAGTCAGACAGGACTGAACGACTACGCTTTCCCTTTTTTGCCTTCTCACCCACACTCGTATTCCTTCAACCCCATCTCCCTTTCTCATCTCTCTTTCTATGGTCAAACTTAAAGAAAGAGACCTATACTGCCATTCTCTCCTCTCCCTCACATCCTATGCACTCTGCCACTCCCTACATATGACTTTCTTCCTTCTCACTCAAATCACCCTCAGAAGAGGGCAGAAGAGGACCAGTGGCCTCTTTGTCATTCAAACAACTTGACACCACTCAGCCCTCCATTTGCTTGACCTCTAGTGGCATTTGACACTGTCACACTCTCTCTTCTCCAAATACTATTTTCTCTTTCCTTCTGTGACTCCACATTCCAGCTTCCTTCCACCTCTCTGACCAACTCTTCCCAACCTCTATGCTGATGCCTCTCACTCTGCCTGTCCTCAGTATTGATCATGTTCCCAAGATTCTTGTCTTTGACCCTCCAAGCTATAGATTCTACACTTGATTTCTTGTGACCTCATTCCTCTAACGACTGTCTCATCTCTTTCATCAGGTGCCACCCAGTTCGGTTCAGTTCAGTCTCTCAGTCGTGTCCGACTCTTTGCAACCCCATGGACGGCAGCACGCCAGGCCTCCCTGTCCATCGCCAACTCCCAGAGCTTACTCAAACTCATGCCCATCGAGTCGGTGATGCCATCCAACCATCTCACCCTCTGTCGTCCCCTTCTCCTCCCGTCTTCAATCTTCCCCAGCATCAGGGTCTTTTCCAATGACTCAACTCTTCACATCAGGTGGCCAAAGTATTGGAGTTTCAGCTTCAACATCAGTCCTTCCAGTGAACACTCAGGACTGATCTCCTTTAGAATGGACCGGTTGGATCTCCTCGCAGTCCAACAGACTCTCAAGAGCCTTCTCCAACACCACAGTTCAAAAGCATCAATTCTTCAGTACCCAGCTGTCTTTAATGGTCCAACTCTCACATCCATACACGACTACTGGAAAAAACATAGCTTTGACTAGACAGACCTTTATTGGGAAAGTAATGTCTCTGCTTTTTAATATGCTGTCTAGGTTGGTCTAGCTTTTCTTCCAAGGAGCAAGCATCTTTTAATTTCATGGCTGCCATCACCATTTGCAGTGATTTTGGAGCCCAAGAAAATAAAGTCTCTCACTGTTTCCATTGTTTCCCCATCTATTTGCCATTAAGTGATGGGACTGGATGCCATGATCTTAGTCTTCTGGATGTTGAATTTTAAAGATTCCATCCATATAGTGATAATTTCAGAAACCCATACCTCCAGGTCCCTACATCTAACTATCCAGGGGACACCTTTTTATACACAACCCACAGATATCTCAAAGTCAACTCCTGCTCAAATGAACTTACATGTCTCCCTTCTCCAGCCTCCAAAGAGGTTCTCCTTCTGCCATGTTTTTAACTTTAATAAAATCTATCATGATACACTGAGCATTTAAACTAGAATAAGAGATCTTTCTTAACACCTTCTTCTCTTACTCTCCTCAAAATCATTCACCAATCCTCTCTGACCAACTCTTCCCAACCTCTATGCTGATGCCTCTCACTCTGCCTGTCCTCAGTATTGATCATGTTCCCAAGATTCTTGTCTTTGACCCTCCAAGCTATAGATTCTACACTTGATTTCTTGTGACCTCATTCCTCTAACGACTGTCTCATCTCTTTCATCAGGTGCCACCCAGTTCGGTTCAGTTCAGTCTCTCAGTCGTGTCCGACTCTTTGCAACCCCATGGACGGCAGCACGCCAGGCCTCCCTGTCCATCGCCAACTCCCAGAGCTTACTCAAACTCATGCCCATCGAGTCGGTGATGCCATCCAACCATCTCACCCTCTGTCGTCCCCTTCTCCTCCCGTCTTCAATCTTCCCCAGCATCAGGGTCTTTTCCAATGACTCAACTCTTCACATCAGGTGGCCAAAGTATTGGAGTTTCAGCTTCAACATCAGTCCTTCCAGTGAACACTCAGGACTGATCTCCTTTAGAATGGACCGGTTGGATCTCCTCGCAGTCCAACAGACTCTCAAGAGCCTTCTCCAACACCACAGTTCAAAAGCATCAATTCTTCAGTACCCAGCTGTCTTTAATGGTCCAACTCTCACATCCATACACGACTACTGGAAAAAACATAGCTTTGACTAGACAGACCTTTATTGGGAAAGTAATGTCTCTGCTTTTTAATATGCTGTCTAGGTTGGTCTAGCTTTTCTTCCAAGGAGCAAGCATCTTTTAATTTCATGGCTGCCATCACCATTTGCAGTGATTTTGGAGCCCAAGAAAATAAAGTCTCTCACTGTTTCCATTGTTTCCCCATCTATTTGCCATTAAGTGATGGGACTGGATGCCATGATCTTAGTCTTCTGGATGTTGAATTTTAAAGATTCCATCCATATAGTGATAATTTCAGAAACCCATACCTCCAGGTCCCTACATCTAACTATCCAGGGGACACCTTTTTATACACAACCCACAGATATCTCAAAGTCAACTCCTGCTCAAATGAACTTACATGTCTCCCTTCTCCAGCCTCCAAAGAGGTTCTCCTTCTGCCATGTTTTTAACTTTAATAAAATCTATCATGATACACTGAGCATTTAAACTAGAATAAGAGATCTTTCTTAACACCTTCTTCTCTTACTCTCCTCAAAATCATTCACCAACAAAACAGTTTGAAACAGCTGTTTCAGCCCTGCCACCTTTGAAACAGCTGCTGCATATTGACTCAATGCCATCCCAGTTACTTTCTAGCATGACTTCTCGTACAGAGATTGTACATTTCTCTTGCTTCCTTGCCACTAGGGGGAACCTATGTAATTAAGGTTCTTCTTATTAGCTGAAATTGCATGATACTTTGTTCAGAAAGGAGTTATGTAAAAGACTCAGGGCATGGGGCATCCATGTTGCCAGTGTGGGGTAGCAGCAGAGACACAGTAGTTCTGAATTTGGGTAATAAGAGAAGCAGCTGTCTGGCCATAGCAAAGGGATTTCCCTATCATCTCCTCTAGAAGTTCTTCTGGAATCTCAGCCTAGAGTATGTTCCGTGAGTCTTCCTATATGTTCTGCGAGCTACCTAATACCTTATAACAAATTCCATCCTACTTAAATCACCTGGAATGTATTCTATTTGAAGAAACTAAGAACCCAGACTAATAAAACCTTTTAAGTAAGACTCTAATCCATCTACTAGTCTCCATTGGCATTGCTACTCCTTCAATCCAGAACACCATGGCTCACTCAAAAGCCTTCTGGATTGTCTGTGGTTAGTGGTTGCCCATTAGTTGATTCCATTTTCTATATGCAACCAAAGTAAGTAAGTAGGATGTAAATATGAGTATGCCCCCACTACTGTTAAACTCCTCATAAAAGTCTTGCCATTACACTTGTGATGGAGTTCAAGATCCTTAACAACCCTATTAGACTCTCCATGTTTACTCCATGGCCTACAAGGCCTCCATGGCCTGGCTTCTGCCCAGTTCCCCACCCCCTGGCCCCTCCTTCCCATTCCCCTCGCTCTGTGCTGCAGCCATTCCCAAGCTCCAGTACCCAGTCCTCGCATACTCACTCTTTTAAAAAATTGCTTGCTTGTTTGTTTGGCTCCATCAGGTCCGGTTGCAGCAGGTGGGGTCTTTCACTGCAGCGTGCACTCTAGGTGTAGCATGCAGTATTGGTTGCTCTGAGGCGTTTGAGATATTTCCCTGACCAGGGATCGAACCCATGTCCCCTGCATTGCAAGGTGGATTCTTAACCACTGGACCACCAGGGAAGTCCCCTCTCGTACTTACTCTTCATTCCCAGCCCTCGTACAAACTGCTCTGTACCAAAAACACACTTTACCTAGCTCTTCACGCTTCCCTCTTTTATGGCTCACTTTCAACCATCCCACAGTCTCTATTAATTGCCATGTCACTCAGGAAGTTGCCATAAACACAAAGTTTAGATGAAATTTCCTGGAGTATCACTCTGTACTTCATCTATTTTATGTTTTTGGTAATTTGATAATTGTATAAATCCTGCCTCTAGACCACAAGCTGAGGGCCAAGACCACATCTGCATGATTCACCATTGAATCCCTAGCACTTTGCAAAATTATTAGGATGCTCACTAATTTTCTGAATAAATTAATGCTTTGGTAAACATGCTCAAACATAGATTGTACTAATCTCTCAGTGTCTTGGTTTCTTCATCTGCACAGCTGGAACATTTAAGTTTCTGTCTCATAGAGTTGTGGTGAAGATTAAGTTAGGTAATACCTCTGAAGTTCTTATAATGATGCCTGGTACAGCGTAAGTTCTCAGTAAATGTCTGTGGTCATTATTATTATTTCTCTACATAAAGATGGTCTACGTGAGTTAGTATCGTAGAAAGTGAGGAAGAAGCTGAATTTGAGGTTTGAGTATACATGGTATGGGAAGGAACAGCTGCAGGGGAGAAGGATCCCAGAGGCAAAATTGATATGAGAGCATAAGACTGTAGAGAAATTGTAGAAACTGCAGGCTGGGCTCTGGAGACCTGTGAGCTGTAGAATGCGTGACAGAAGTAGTCTTATTTAGGCTGCAAGAGGCTGAATGCTCCAGGTAAGCACAGCACACACACACACATGCATATCTGTATCCCAGGGAACAACAAGACTTCAGGCAAAAGGCAGTTTCATTTTAAAATGAGGGAAAAAAAAAAAACTTTTTTTTACTCCATTAACTTCTCCTTACCACAAATTCTAGAAGCATGATTCCTACTCAAGCATACACCAAAAAATGTACCTTGCCCATCAGGATACTTGGATTCTTAGTCTACAAACACCTATTTTATGGTCGATGGTGATACCATATCTTCCCCAAGAATAGTAAGTGAATAATTACATTTGTGTGATTATCTTGTTAATTCCAGTGGTGCACAGAAAAAACGCAGCCTGTCTTGAAGGAGTATTAGAGACTCTATCACTAGTGAAATAGAAAACTTCTTACCATTTATATGTTAGTTATCTTTTAAGTTCTATCCATCAAATTTTCAAAAATCAGAGATTCAGGTTTTTCAAAAATCATATTGCACATAAAAAGTAAGCACCGTAAATAAACTAAATACTCAACAGTAGGGGAAAGGTTAAACAAACATGGTTCATCCACATGATAGAGCATCAAAATTTACACTTACTATAAATTTTTGATAAAGTATTTTTGAAAGATATAAAGTTAAATTAAAAAGCTCGATTAAAAACTGTATGTGTAATATGATCCCAAAACATATACTCAGGGAAAGAAGACTAGGAGGAAATAAAGCCAAAATATTAACAATCAGGGTTTCTCTGGTGGCTCAGTGGTAAAGAATTCTCCTGCCAATGCAGGAAACGGGTTTGATGTCTGATCCAGGAAGATCCAACATGCCTCGGGGCAGCTAAGCCCCTGTGCCACAACTACTGAGCCTGTGCTCTGCAACGAAAGAAGCCACCGCAATGAGAAGCCTGCAGTGAAGAGTAGCTCCCACCAGCTGCAACTAGAGAAAAGCCCACGCATCAGTGAAGATTCAACACGGCCAAAAATATACAAATAAATGAAACTCTTTTTTAAAATGCTAACAGTCATACATTTTAGAGATAGTCACAGTTTACTGTTTTATTCTGTCTTCTTTTCTTGGGTTTTAGGTGGGGGTTAAATTTATTTAATTGGAGGATAACTACTTTACAATATGATGATGGTTTTTGCCATACGTCAGCCATTAGTGTACATGTGTCCCCTCCCTCCCTAACTCCTGCTCCCTCCCCACCCCACCCTTCCAGGTCATCACAGAGCACCAGCTTTGGGTTCCCTGCACCATACATCGAACTCCCACTGGCTATCTATTTTACATATGGTAATGTTTCAAATCTATTCTCTCAAATCATCCCACCCTCATCCTTCTTCCACTGAGTCCAAAAGTCTGTTCTTTATGTCCGTGCCTTCTTTGTGGCCCTGAACATAGGATTGTCAATGCCATCTTTCTAGACTCCATATATATGCAATAATAAATAATACTTGTCTTTCTCTTTCTGACTTACTTCACTCTATATAATAGGCTCTAGGTTCATCCACCTCATTTGAACTGACTCAAATGCATTCCTTTTCTATAGCTGAGTAATATTCCATTGTGTATATGTACCACAACTTCCTTATCCATTCATCTGCCAGTGGACATCTAGGTTTCTTCCATGTCCTAGCTACTGTAATTAGTGCTGCAATGAACAGTGGGATATGTGTCTTTTTCAATTCTGTTTTCCTCAGGGTACATGCCAGTAGTGGGATTGCTGAGTTGTTTGGTAGTTTTATTCATCATCA
This sequence comes from Oreotragus oreotragus, assembly GCA_006410675.1. Classification (NCBI taxonomy): domain Eukaryota; kingdom Metazoa; phylum Chordata; class Mammalia; order Artiodactyla; family Bovidae; genus Oreotragus; species Oreotragus oreotragus. Next base: position 259,248 of record SJYX01004136.1, on the reverse strand, counting down.
AAAAGTTTCTTTTTTTATTTTTTCATTTTATTTTTGAAAATGTTTTATTTTTTTAGAGAAGTCTTAGGTTCACAGAAAGATTGAGGGGAAGGTACCAAGATTCCCCATATAACCTCTTGCCCCCACACAAATAGTCTCCCCTATTATCAACATCCCCGTAAGAGTGCTACATTTGTTACAACTGATGAACCAACATTAACGCTTCATTGGGGTTCATCCTTGGCATTATGGGTTCAATGGTTTTAGACAAATATAAACCAACATACAGGATCCTACAGATCAGTTTCACTGCCCTAAAAATCCTGTGCTTCACCTATTCATCCCTCTTTGCATTTAAACTTTATTACTTAACATTTTCTACATTTTGCATTACTTTTATGATAAGAAAAAAATACTTGATATTTCTTTTGTGAAAGAGTTCTTGAAACTCTTTTGTGAAGGAAATTACAGGTTGGAGCTTTCATTTTCATGACTCAAAAATATTATGAGAATATTTTCAGCTTCCCTGAATAAAAGCACCAAAAGCTGAACATGCAGTTTCTGTGTGGAGTGTCAGGAGGAGCCAGGGAGTCTCTGAACCCGGGCTAATCAAGCAGAAACCAGCCCTCCCACCGTGTTTGCCCTCTTGCCTCATTCTCTTTCCAAGAGCAGGAAACAAGAGTATCACTGCTTCCTGATTCTGAGTGTCGGCTCAGATAAAGTGTGTGCCAGTGGAAACGAAAACTCTCATGACCATATCACTCCAACCACTTGCCATATGGGACTTTTCTTCTCATCTTATTGCATACATTAACTAAAAGTGACTCACTTTTATATTATTTTTTATTAGAAAATTTCATTTAGATCAAAAGTGGGTGAAGAAATCTGCCTCAATTCATGTACACAATCCTTTTAGTATGGAAAAGTGAAAGTTGCTCAGTTGTGTCCAACTCTTTGCGATCCCATGGACTACACAGTCCATAGAATTCTCCAGGCCAGAATACTGGAGTGAAGATTCCCCACACCAGGGGATCTTTCCAACCTAGGGATTGAATCCAGGTCTCCCGCATTGCAGGTGGATTATTTACCAACTGAACCACAAGGGAAGCCCAAGAACTCTGGAGTGGGTAGCCTATCCCTTCTCCAGTGGATCTTCCCAACCCAGGAATCGAACCGGGTCTCCTGCAATGCAGGCAGATTCTTTACCAACTGAGCTATCAGGGATGCCCTTATTATGGAAAGCAGTTACTATGTCCTGTAATAGGAGTGTTCTTTTGGGGCCATTTTTAAAATATAACATTTGTTGCTCAGACAGTTTGATACAGAACAGCTCTTCTTCTCATTTTGAGTTTGGAAATACTAAACCTGAATACAAAGAGGAATCAAAAGTACCAAAACTAACCTTGTGATTCTCTGTTCATGTGGCTTAAACCAGTTTTGTATGTAACATGTAGCAGCATTTTTTAAGTGTGCTTTAGAAAAATATAAATTCTGCACATTTATTATTGTTTCCTAGCTAATGCATGTGCTGAAATTATTAGGATCAACTTCTTTCTGGAGGAAACAGAGGAACAGAGGGTGGGAAAAATAGTGAAACTTTTTGAAACTGCCATTTGACTATCACACAGCTTCCCTTCAGTTCAGTTCAGTTGCTCAGTCGTGTCTGACTCTTTGCAACCCCAGGGACTGCAGCACACCAGGCCTCCCTGTCCATCACCAACTCCCGGAGTTTACTCAAACTCATGTCCATTGAATCGATGATGCTATCCAGCCTTCTCATCCTCTGTCATCCTCCTTCTCCTTCCCCCTTCTCCATCCACCCTCTCCATCCTTCATCCTCCTTCTCCATCCCCCTTCTCCTTTCGCCTTCAATCTTTTCCAGCATCAGGATCTTTTCAAATGAGTCAGCTCTTCGCATGAGGTGGCCAAAGTATTGGAGTTTCAGCTTCAACATCAGTCCTTCCAATGAATATTCAGGACTGATCTCCTTTAGGATGGACTGGTTGGATCTCCTTGCAGTGCAAGGGACTCTCAAGAGTTTTTTCCAACACCACGGTTCAAAAATCAATTCTTCGGCTCTCAGCTTCCTTTAGAGTCCAAGTCTCACATTTATACGTGACTACTGAAAAAACCATAGCCTTAACTAGACGGACCTTTGTTGGGAAAGTAATGTCTCTGCTTTTTAATATGCTGTCTAGGTTGATCACACTTTCTTTCCAAGGAGTGTCTTTTAATTACGTGGCTGCAATCACCATCTGCAGTGATTTTGGAGCCCCCCCAAAAATAAAGTCTGCCATTGTCTCCACTATTTCTCCATTTATTTTTCCATGAAGTGATGGGATCAGATGCCATGATATTAGTTTTCTGAATGTTGAGCTTTAAGCCAACTTTTTTGCTCTCCTCTTTCACTTTCATCAAGAGGTTCCTTAGTTCTTCTACCATAAGGGTGGTGTTATCTGCATATCTGAGGTTATTGATATTTTTCCCTGCAATCTTGATTCCAGCCTGTGCTTCATCCAGCCCAGCATTTCTCATGATGTACTCTGCATATACGTTAAATAAGCATGGTGACAGTATACAGCCTTGACGTACTCCTTTTCCTATTTGGAACCAGTCTGTTGTTCCATGTCCAGTTCTAACTGTTGCTTCCTGACCTGCATACAGATTTCTCAAAAGGCAGGTCAGGTGGTCTGGTATTCCCATCTCTTTCAGAATTTTCCACACTTTATTGTGATCTACACAGTCAAAGGCTTTGGCATAGTCAATAAAGCAGAAATAGATGTTTTTCTGGAACTCTCTTGCTTTTTCCATGATCCGGTGGATGTTGGCAATTTGATCTCTGGTTCCTCTGCCTTTTCTAAAACCAGCTTGAACATCTGGAAGTTCACGGTTCACATATTGTTGAAGCCCAGCTTGGAGAATTTTGAGCATTACTTTACTAGCGTGTGAGATGAGTGCAATTGTGCAGTAGTTTGAGCATTCTTTGGCATTGCTTTTCTTTTGGAATTGGAATGAAAATTGACCTTTTCCAGTTCTGTGCCCACTGCTGAGTTTTCCAAATTTGCTGGCATATTGAGTGCAGCACTTTCACAGCATCATCTTTCAGGATTTGAAATAGCTCAACTGGAATCCCATCACCTCCACTAGCTTTGTTCATAGTGATGCTTTCTAAGGCCCACTTGACTTCACATTCCAGGATGTCTGGCTCTAGGTGAGTGATCACAGCATCGTGATTATCTGGGTCATGAAGATCTTTTTTGTATAATTCTTCTGTGTATTCTTGCCACCTCTTCTTAATATCTTCTGCTTCTGTTAGGTCCATACCATTTCTGTCCTTTATCGAGCCCATCTTTGCATGAAATGTTCCCTTGGTATCTCTAATTTTCTTGAAGAGATCTCTAGTCTTTCCCATCCTATTGTTTTCCTCTATTTCTTTGCACTGATCACTGAGGAAGGCTTTCTTATCTCTCCTTGCAATTCTTTGGAACTCTGCATTCAAATGGGTATATCTTTCCTTTTCCCCTTTGCTTTTTGCTTATCTTTTCTCAGCTATTTGTAAGGCCTCCTCAGACAGCCATTTTGCTTTTTTGCATTTCTTTTTCTTAGGGGTGGTCTTGATCCCTGTCTCCTGTACAATGTCATGAACCTCTATCCATCATTCTTCAGGCACTTTGTCTATCAAATCTAGTCTCTTAAATCTATTTCTCACTTCCACTATATAGCTTCCCTGGGGCTGTGGAAAAAACAGCCCTTTGGGTTTTTTGTTTTGCTTTTTGTCCTTTGTTTTGTTTTTGTTTCACAGCCAAGAATTTCATGTAGTGATTACAGCATCATGTCCATAAATCAAAGAGAAAAAAATAAAGAGATAAACTTGTGCCTCAGAAAAACTTTCAGAAGATCCATGTGTGTGTGTGTGTGTGTGTGTGTGTGTGCACATGCGTGCGTGATTGTAAAAGCAGTGAGAAAAGGAGAAAGAGAATCAAACAAAATATATACAAACAAATTAGCTAGACATTCAGACTCTATGATTCATCTAGAGTGTAAACAGATCTCAAATTTCCCAGTTTAATATTGGAGGAAGGGACAGAACAACAAATAAAAGAAACATTTCTCAATCTCACTAATAAAATATGGCAAGACCTTATTGTCTACGAGAGTATAGATGAAAGCTAAGTAACCATCACTGCACGCCTTCTACTAAAGCTCTCTCCTGGTAGGATTAGCAGTATGCATTGCTTTAGCATATCTCCATTCTCCAAAGTGAAAGATTGATTTCAAATTCTTAAATAAGGTGATTTCCCACAGTACAACATTCCACCAGTTCATCTCATCTTCTTGATCATGCCCTTTGATGCACAGAATCTTTATATTTTGATAAAGTCTAATTTCTCTGTTTTCTTTTATTGTGTATGCTTTTGGTGTCGTATCTAAAACCATTGCTGACTCCAAGATCACAAAGATTTATGTCCATGTTTTCTAATAGTGTTATAGCTTTCACACTTACACTAAAGTCTTTGTTCCATGCTGAGTTAATTTTTGTATATAATGTGCGTAGGGGGTCCAACTTCATTCTTTTCAATCTGAATATCCAGTAGGTCAGTATCATTTGTTGAAAAGACTATTCTTTGAATTGAATTGTCTTGGCACACGTGTCCAAAATAAGTTTTCTCTCTTGTGACATTATGGTGAGGGTTTATTTCTGGATTCTCAATTCCTTTTTGTTATTCCTGTACTGTACTGTCTTTATTACTGTAGATTTGTAATAAGTTTTGAAAATGGGAAGTGTGAACTCTTCAATTTTGTTCTTCTCTTTCAAGATTCTTTTGTCTATACTGGATACTTTGAATTTCCATATGAATTTTAGGATAAGCTTATTATTTTCATAAAGAAGTCAGCTAGAATTTTTTTAGCTATTGCATTGAATTTGAAGATCAATTTGAAAAGTATTGTCACCTTAAGAATATTAAGTTTTCCTATTCACAAACAGGATTTGCTTTTCCATTTATTTCAATCTTTTTAAAATTATTTCAATAATGTTATATAGTTTTTAGAATATAAGTTTTGTATTTCTTTCACCAAATTTATTCTTAACCCTTGTGGTTTTTTACTCTATTTTTAGATGAAACTGTTTTCTTAATATCTTTTTCAGATTTTTCATTGCAAGAATATAGAAATACAATCAATTATTATTGGCTTTGTAGCCTGTAACCTGCTCAATTCATTATTAGCTCCATTAGTTCTTTAGTGGATTCCTAAGAATTTTCTGTATATGAGATCATGTCATCTGCAAATACAGTTTCACTTCTTCCTTTTCAATCTGACACCAGTTGAATAAAGTGATGACAATAGACATCTTTGTCTTGTTCCTGATCTTAGAGGGAAAGAATTCAATCTTTCACCTTTAGATTCAATGTTAGCTTTTAAGAGATACTTCTTTATCAGATTTAGGATATTTGAAATCATTTTCTTTACTGTCTACAAAATTTCTTTAGACTGTCCTTAGTTATAGATCTGCTGATGGAGAACTCACTCTTTTTTTGTTTATTTGAATGCTTTTTCTTTATCTTCAGTCCTGAAAGATGTGCTTGCCAAATATAAAATTGTAAGTTGGCAGCTATCTTCCTTCAGCACCCTGGAGGTATAATTCTACTGCCTTCTGTTTTCCCTTGTTGCTGACATTCTAATTGCTGCTCCTTTTGAATCTCTTATTCACTGGCTGCTGTTTAAAATTCTCCTTATTTTTGATTTACAGTGATGTCGAGATGTGTCTAAGAATATATTTCTTTTGATTCATCCTTGCTTGAGATTTGGGCGCTTCTTGAATATGTCCACTGGTGTCTTTCATCAGCTCTGAAAAACTCTCAACAATTATCTCTTTACAAGAGATGTTATGCAAAAGATAATTGGAGTTTGCTTTATGCCAGGTACCCGGGGCTATTTCCAGTCCAGTTCAGTTCAGTCGCTCAGTTGTGTCCAACTCTTTGCAACCCCATGAACCACAGAACACCAGGCCTCCCTGTCCATCACCAACTCCCAGGGTCCACCCAAACCCATGTCCATTGATTCAGTGATGCCGTCCAACCATCTTATCCTCTGTCATCCCTTTCTCCTCCTGCCCTCAATCTTTCCCAGCATCAGGGTCTTTTCCAATGAGTCAGCTCTTCGCATCAGGTATTGGAGTTTCAGCTTCAACATTAGTCCTTCCAATGAACACCCAGGACTGATCTACTTTAGGATGGACTGATTGGATCTCCTTGCAGTCCAAGGGACTCTCAAGAGTCTTCTCCAACACCACAGTTCAAAAGCATCAATTCTTCAGCACTCAGCTTTCTTTATAGTCCATCTCTCACAGCCATACATGACCACTGGAAAAACCATAGCCTTGACTAGATGGACCTTTGTTGGCAAAGTAATGTCTCTGCTTTTTAATATGCTGTCTAGGTTGGTCATAACTTTCCTTCCAAGGAGTAAGCATCTTTTAATTTGATGGCTGCAATCACCATCTGCAGTGATTTCGGAACCCAAAAAAAGTCTGACACTGTTTCCACTGTTTCCCCATCTATTCGCCATGAAGTGATGGGACCGGATGCCATGATCTTAGTTTCCTGAATGTTGAGCTTTAAGCCAACTTTTTCACTCTCCTCTTTCACTTTCATCAAGAGGCTCGTTAGTTCCTCTTCACTTTCTGCCATAAGGGTGGTATCATCTGCATATCTGAGGTTATTGATATTTCTCCTGGCAATTTTGAATCCAACTTGGGCTTCATTTAGCATGATGTACTCTGCATATAAGTTAAATAAGCAGGGTGACAATATACAGCCTTGACGTACTCCTTTCCCAATTTTGAACCAGTCCATTGTTCCATAGAACAATATTCATTTCTTTATCTCTATCTGATCACTGCAAGCTGTATTTGTAAAGACTATCAGTTAAAAGTTAGAAAAACCTAATTCAAATTGGCTTGAACAGAGGATGGGCTGGGATGGTGGGGGTAGAGAGATTTGTTGGCTCATGTAACTGAAAAGGTTAAGTGTAAACTCTTTAGACAAGATCTGGTAGAGGGGCTCAGACATAGCCACGTTCATCAGTATCTCTCACCACCTCTACTTTTTACTTTTCTCTAAAGTTATTTATTCAATAATTGGTTCTAGCATTTTCAAGTGTTCATCAGACTCAATGCCAATGGACCTAGTGAAAACAACCCCGTTGGCCTAACAAGATGCCCCAAATCGAGTCTCTGACCTGGTTTGCATTTTATGCCCATCCATAATACAATCATTGTAATCAAGGAGGTGAAACTTACTGACTGGCCAGCTTCAGTCACATGTCCGCTTCTATAGAGGAAACCACTCCACTGGAACCTAATGGACTGAAAGGGGTAACAAGTTATTCCCCAAAAGAGTGAGCAAGATGCTCTGACAGGGTGACCAGCTGTGCCAGTTTTCCCAAAACTGTGGGGTTTCCCAAGACCTGGGACTTTCAGTGATATAACTGGGCCAGTCCCAAGCAAACCAGGATGACTTGTGACTCCAGTGCTGGTATCAGATGATTCAAAAAGCTAACATTGAGACACAGTGCCTTGCAACCCATGAAACAGAAGCAGTGCAAGATCCTCCCTGGAGATTTCTGGATTTTCCCTCTTTCAGGTCTCATGGGAGAACTTCCTGCCCCATCCTTTCTGGTTGAGCTCAACCATAATCATCACTGTATTACAGTGTGAGGCTGAATGGATAAATCACACTCCCAACATCATGCTGCTCACTTAGCTGTGTTCAAATAAGCCTGATCCTCTCCATCTAGAATTTCAAGCTCCTTTTCTGTTGATAGGCTCTGTCTCAAGGGTCATTCAACAAATTTCTTGATCACTCTACTTTCCCCCCAATTCCAAGCTACATTCTCTCTTCTTTTTGCTTCATTTCATTTTTAATCACTCCTTCCTCCTCTTTTCTCTTTAATCCTAAAGAACTTGGACTACTTTCTTTTAGCCTTGTGTCTGTTCCTCAGACTTGTAGTAATACTCCTCTCTGCAAAGCCATCATTACTCTGACCCACCAGTCGCTCTATCAACTTGCTCACAGCTGATTTGGTCAATAATTTCAAAATAAGGAGACATACAGTGTGGAGACAGACAAAACATTACATTGGGATATAGGAATAGATTATTTCAGAACTTCTGTTTACAATCACTTTGTATTATCCTCCTTTCATCATGTGAGGCTGTTTTGCAACATAATATGTAAATATTGTAGCACATAGATAATTTATAAATAATTTTGCATGTCTGGGAACAAGAACTGATCCTAACTTGTCTCCAGATTCCCAGTGCTTAGTGTACTACCTGATTCAGCAATTGTTTTTTAAGCAAATGTGTCCATGAATGAATCAAATAGGTCACATAAAATCAGTAATGTATCAATGATGTTCCTTAGTCTTTGTCCACAAAACATTCTAAATAAGTCCTTGTAAGGTCATAGGCACTGTCCTTAGGGACTTTTCATTGCTTTTCTCTTTTCTGCATCTGCTGATAATGACTTTTTTATCAGATGCACTCCATTTCCACCCACCTCAGTCCCTGCGCCCTCAATCAGATAATCCTGAGACCTCAAGATCTCCCACCTTTGCCCATCTATATCTCCTACAAAGCTGGCACCTCCCTTTAGGATCACCAAAACTCCCACTCAAAAATCATGATTTTTTTCCCACCCCCCAAGCCTTAACAGTGCATATCTCACTGGCTATAAATCAACATCTAGTCCTCTGGCTGTAGGCTTCTATGGCCATGCTGGTCCATGATGACGACTTCCCATCTAAAAAGAAACAAAGGGAAAAGTAAGGACAATATGAAACATATATACAAATTATATATATATATATATATGTTTTCTAGTTGTCCTTTATTGTCCTTTATATGACTCCTTTATTCTGAGATTGTGTTTTTCTGTATTTTTTATATCAAAATATTTCTCTCTTACAAATGTTTATGATCATAATAATTAGTTATTGTCCTTACTGGGCAAAATAAAAATTTGGTGATCTTCTTTCTGTCCTGGTATCTTTTACGTGAAAATTTACTCATTCATGCAACCCAAAGTCTGGAGATCACCAAACTATTAGCAAACACACAGTGTTTTGTTTTATTTGTTTTTCAAGTGGAGAGAAGTTGATTCATGGGTAAATACAGAGAGTCCAAATAAGGTTACAAACTAAGCTTTGCCATTCAGTCATGTCTTCACACACCTCTTTCCTAACAGCAAATTTTAGAGCCGCGAGGGAGCTTGAGGAACCTGGGGCACTGAGCATCAATGAGAAAGTGAGGTGGGTGAGGGCAGGAGGCTCTGAGAATCATCTATGATGACATCACACTGGCACCAAGGGCTAATTCTGTCCTATAATCTTCCCTAAAAGTGTCTACTATATTTCAGGAGACTTCTTAATATTGGTGTGTTGCTGCCAACAGGAAAAATATGGTTCTTGTGGATATGTCCATGTTCCTACTGCATTTTACTTATTCACCAAAGGAAGCAAGATTTGAGTTTCCTGACTAAAACTCTGCTTGGCAAACTAATAAAGATCTAATTTTTTTTTTAATTCGAGGCTAATTAGTTTACAATATTTTAGTGTGTTTTGCCATACATCAACATAAATCAGCCACGGCCACACATGTGTTCCCCATCCAGAACCCCCCTCCCACCTCCCTCCCGATCTCATCCCCCAGGGTCATCCCAGGGCATCAGCCCTGAGCACCCTGTCTCATGCATCGAACCTGCACTGGCGATCCACTTCGCATATGATAATATACACGTTTCAATGCTACCCTTTCAAATCATCCCACCTTTGCCTTCTCCCACAGAGTCCAAAAGACTGTTCTTTACATCTGTGTCTCTTTTGCTGTCTCGCATTTAGGTCATTGTTACCATTTTTCTAAATTCCATATATATCCATTAGTATACTGTATTGGTGTTTTTCTTTCTGATTTACTTTATTCTGTATAATAGGCTCCAGTTTCATCCACCTTGTCAGAACTAATTCAAATGCATTCTTTTTCATGGCTGAATAGGATTCCATTGTGTATATGTACCACAGCTTTCTTATCCATTCGTCTGCCGATGGACATCTAGGTTGCTTCCATGTCCTGGCTATTGTAAACAGTGCTACAATTAACATTGGGGTACACATATCTCTTTCAATTCTGGTTTCATCAGTGTTTATGCCCAATAGCGGGATTGTTGGGTTGTGTGGCAGTTCTATTTCCAGTATTTTAAGGAATCTCCAGACTGTTCTCCATAGTGGTTGTACTAGTTTGCATTCCCACCAACAGTGTAAGAGGGTTCCCTTTTCTCCACACCCTCTCCAGCATTTATTGCTTGCAGACTTTTGGATCGCAGCCATTCTGACTGGTGTGAAGTGGTATCTCATTGTGGTCTTGATTTGCATTTCTCTGATAATGAGTGACGTTGAGCATCTTTTCATGTGTTTGTTAGCCATCCGTATGTCTTCTTTGGAGAAATGTCTATTTAGTTCTTTGGCCCATTTTTTGATTGGGTCGTTTATTTTTCTGGAATTGAGCTGTATAAGTTGCTTGTATATTTTTGAGATTAGTTGTTTGTCAGTTGCTTCATTTGCTATTATTTTCTCCCATTCAGAGGGTTGTCTTTTCACCTTGCTTATAGTTTCCTTTGTTGTGCAGAAGCTTTTAATTTTAATTAGATCCCATTTGTTTATATTTGCTTTTATTTCCAGTATTCTGGGAGGCGGATCATTGAGGATCCTGCTGTGATTTATGTCGGAGAGTGTTTTGCCTATGTTCTCCTCTAGGAGTTTTATAGTTTCTGGTCTTACATTTAGATCTTTAATCCATTTTGAGTTTATTTTTGTGTGTGGTGTTAGAAAGTGATCTAGTTTCATTCTTTTACAAGTGGTTGACCAGTTTTCCCAGCACCACTTGTTAAAGAGATTGTCTTTACTCCATTGTATATTCTTGCCTCCTTTGTCAAAGATAAGGTGTCCATATGTGTGTGGATTTATCTCTGGGCTTTCTATTTTGTTCCATTGATCTATATTTCTGTCTTTGTGCCAGTACCACACTGTCTTGATGACTGTGGCTTTGTAGTAGAGCCTGAAGTCAGGTAAGTTGATTCCTCCAGTTCCATTCTTCTTTCTCAAAATTGCTTTGGCTATTCGAGGTTTTTTGTATTTCCATACAAATCTTGAAATTATTTGTTCTAGTTCTGTGAAAAATACCGCTGGTAGCTTGATAGGGATTGCATTGAATCTGTAGATTGCTTTGGGTAATATATTCATTTTCACTATATTGATTCTTCCAATCCATGAACATGGTATATTTCTCCATCTATTAGTGTCCTCTTTGATTTCTTTCATCAGTGTTTTATAGTTTTCTATATATAAGTCTTTAGTTTCTTTAGGTAGATATATTCCTAAGTATTTTATTCTTTTCGTTGCAATGGTGAATGGAATTGTTTCCTTAATTTCGTTTTCTACTTTCTCATTATTAGTGTATAGGAATGCAAGGGATTTCTGTGTGTTGATTTTATATCCTGCAACTTTACTATATTCATTGATTAGCTCTAGTAATTTTCTGGTGGAGTCTTTAGGGTTTTCTATGTAGAGGATCATGTCATCTGCAAACAGTGAGAGTTTTACTTCTTCTTTTCCAATTTGGATTCCTTTTATTTCTTTTTCTGCTCTGATTGCTGTGGCCAAAACTTCCAGAACTATGTTGAATAGTAGCGGTGAAAGTGGACATCCTTGTCTTGTTCCTGACTTTAGGGGAAATGCTTTCAATTTTTCACCATTGAGGATAATGTTTGCTGTGGGTTTGTCATATATAGCTTTTATTATGTTGAGGTATGTTCCTTCTATTCCTGCTTTCTGGAGAGTTTTTATCATAAATGGATGTTGAATTTTATCAAAGGCCTTCTCTGCATCTATTGAGATAATCATATGGCATTTATTTTTCAATTTGTTAATGTGGTGAATTACATTGATTGATTTGCGAATATTGAAGAATCCTTGCATTCCTGGGATAAAGCCTACTTGGTCATGGTGTATGATCTTTTTAATGTGTTGTTGGATTCTGATTGCTAGAATTTTGTTGAGGATTTTTGCATCTATGTTCATCAGTGATATTGGCCTGTAGTTTTCTTTTTTTGTGGCATCTTTGTCAGGTTTTGGTATTAGGGTGATGGTGGCCTCATAGAATGAGTTTGGAAGTTTACCTTCCTCTGCAATTTTCTGGAAGAGTTTGAGTAGGATAGGTGTTAGCTCTTCTCGAAATTTTTGGTAGAATTCAGCTGTGAAGCCGTCTGGACCTGGGCTTTTGTTTGCTGGAAGATTTCTGATTACAGTTTCAATTTCCGTGCTTGTGATGGGTCTGTTAAGATTTTCTATTTCTTCCTGGTTCAGTTTTGGAAAGTTGTATTTTTCTAAGAATTTGTCCATTTCTTCCACGTTGTCCAATTTATTGGCATATAATTGCTGATAGTAGTCTCTTATGATCCTTTGTATTTCTGTGTTGTCTATTGTGATTTCTCCATTTTCATTTCTAATTTTGTTGAGTTGATTCTTCTCCATTTTTTTTCTTGATGAGTCTGGCTAATGGTTTGTCTATTTTATTTATCTTCTCAAAGAACCAGCTTTTAGTTTTGCCAATTTTTGCTACAGTCTCCTTTGTTCCTTTTTCATTTATTTCTGCCCTAATTTTTATGACTTCTTTCCTTCTACTAACCCTGGGGTTCTTCATTTCTTCCTTTTCTAGTTGCTTTAGGTGTAGAGTTAGGTTATTTATTTGACTTTTCTCTTGTTTCTTCAGGTAAGCTTGTATTGCTATGAACCTTCCCCTTAGCACTGCTTTTACTGAGTCCCATAGGTTTGGGGTTGTTGTGTTTCTTTATCTAGCCTGAAATGATGAATACTGTTCAAATTCTTTTCCAGATATATGAGGCATATTTTTATTGAAAATCTACATACAATTAATCACTCCAACTGGGACTCAAAAACATAGCCAGGTCTAGAAAGCTGATGAATGCTGGGTAGCATATTGATTAGCCTTGCTTATTGGCTTTAGAACTGACTCTTGAAACTCAAATGGGGTGATGTACCTGAGCTGCTTATTCCACCCCCTGCCCCCTGCCACAGTCAGGGGATTATTATCTTGTTACTCCCACAAGCCAAACCAAATGGAAATGAGTCACTGCATGGCTGACTCCTATCCTTGGAACACCCACATTGGGCTGAAACTCAGGCTTCAGTGGTCATTCTTCTGAGTCATAAGTTTCTCTTATAGAATCTGGGGTAGACCTTTCACCTGGAAAGAGCAGGTTGGCTCTCTCACTTTGGGAAATTTGAATTTGTTTTTTCAGAGCTCACACTCAGTGACAAAGATCTCTGGATGTTGTGGCATTCAGCCTGTTATTTTTCAAAGCATTCCTATAGTGTGGATAATAAATGTTCCTTATTTCTCTGGGGGACAGAGGCTCACTTTTGGTAAAATGGTGTAAATAAAAATCCCACAGTGTTAGAGTTAGGACATGAGCTTCTTCATATTTTAGCATATATACTGAGATTGCTTTGCTTGTAATTCCTAGATTTGGTGGAAAAAAAAAATACTGCAAGTTTTTTGTTTTTATTTATTTATTGTTTGAGCTGGTCTTCATTGCTTTGTACAGGCTTTCCCTATCTACAGAGAGCAGGGACTACTCTTGGTTGCATTGCACTGGTTTCTCATTGCAGTGTTTCTCTTGTTGCAGACCATGGGCTCTAGGCGCACAGGCTTCAGTATTTGTGGTGCAGGGGCTTAGTTGCTCTGAGGCACGTGGGATCTTCCCTGACCAGGGATCGAACCCATGTACCCTGCATTAGCAGGGATTCTTACCCACTACATTACCAGGGAAGTCTCCTACAAATTTTTTTTAAGTCCTTGACCACTGACCCTATGGACAGAAGGTTGGATATAAGGAGTGTTTTCTTGGTCATGGAGCTTAAGATGTGTATCTGGCAGCCAGAGGGTTAGAGTTACAAGGAACAAGCCTCGCAGTCACTGATGGACACTTTGAGTCGAAATTCTCTCTCCCCAGTTCAGGCCTCACAATCTCCCCTTTGCCAAGAGTTTGAGTGTGTTCTGACTTCTTTCCCCCCTCCCATGACTGAGCACATCACTAGGCTATGGTCCCTTCTCCTTCTGCTTTTCATGCTACAGGTCTCCCCTGTCCTTGAAGACCTGTGTGAGATTGTTTTGGGCTCTCATTCCACACCTTGAGAAAGTCTATTGCTTACTCCAAGACTTTTCAGAATTCCCAGGAATTTTCCATTTTCATGGGCGTCTCTCATTCCAGCTCCCTGCCCCTACTGAAGTCTTGTTCTCTATTCTACCCTTCCAGCGTTGTTCTTTCTCCAGTCAGATAGCAACCCAAAGATGGAGCTCAGCCCTTTTATTAAAAATAGATTTTATGTTTTAGAGCAGTTCTAGGCTCACAACAAGATTGAGAGAGCTCCCATGTAAACCCTGCCCCACACATCCACAGCCTCCCAACTGCCTACATTCGGCACTGGAATGGTACATCTTATTATAATCAATGAATCTACACTGTACATTATTCTCACCCAAAGTCTGTAGTTTACATAGAGTACACTCTTGATATTGTACATTCTTTACCATCTGAGCTACCAAGGAAGCACCAAACTGTCTTTGAAAAATAGCTGTTCCATTCTGCATTATCACCAGCAATGAATGAGAGTACTGTTGCTCCACACCCACATCCTCACTAGAATTTGTTGTTAGGGTTTTGGATGTTAGACAATCTAGCAAGTAGATAGTAGTAGTACCTCACTGTTTTTGCTATTTAAATTTGAGATTGATTTTATTGCTTCATACATGATCATTATTAGAAATGTTGCAAGTTGTGTCATCTCATCACACTATGTGTGGTTCTACTCAAATATTTTTCCTTGTTGTTGTTGTTTTAACTTGTAATTCCCTAATGACATAAGACGGAGAAGGCAATGGCACCCCACTCCAGTACTCTTGCCTGGAAAATCTCATGGACAGAGGAGCCTGGAAGGCTGCCATCCATGGGGTCGCTGAGGGTTGGACATGACTTAGCGACTTCACTTTCACTTTTCACTTTCATGCATTGGAGAAGGAAATGGTGACCCACTCCAGTGTTCTTGCCTGGGGACTCCCAGGGATGGGGGAGCTTGGTGGGCTGCCGTCTCTGGGGTCACACAGAGTCAGACACGACTGAAGTGACTTTGCAGCAGCAGCAATGACATCAGATGTTGAGCATCCTTTCAGATGCTTAATTGCCATCTGTATAATTTTTTGATGAAGAACTCTTTAGATCTTTTGTTCATTTTTATATCAGATTTTTCATTTCCTTAATGCTGACTGTCAAAGAGCTCTCTATATATTTGGGATGAGTCCTTGATCCAAAAGTTTTTTGTATAAAATGTAGTTTGGCAGATATTTTTCTTTTGCAAATACTTTCTCTCTATTTGTGGCCTATCTTCTTATTTTCTTGAGGTTGATAGTTATTTTTATTCTCAATTTTTAAAGATATAATTCTGTTACCTCCTGGTTTCTACTGGTACAGTTGATACAATAGCTGTAATTCTTTCTTTTCTTTCAGGTTTTTTAAAGGTTTTTCTCTTTGTCTTTGGTGGTTTTTTTTTTTTTTGCAATATACAATACATTCAAATATTGTTTTATTTTTATTTACCTTTCATGGAACTACTGTGCAGTCTTAATATGGGAGTAATGCTTTTCATCAGTTGTAGAAAATTCTTAGCCAATAACTTATTAAATAGTGTCCTTCTCTCATTCTCTTGATTCTCTCCCTTCAGTACTCCAGTTGTATGTTGGAACGTCTCATCCTATCCTCCATGCCTTTTACTGCCATTTCATACCTTCCATCTCTTTATTTGTGTCTGTATTTTGTGTACTTTTCTCAGATCTATCTTTTTGTATATTGATGCTAACTTTAGCTGTATTTAATCTCCTACTTACCCATTGTTAGCTTTCTATTTCTGAGATGTTCCAATCTTTTACTTTATTTTTTTTTCCTGGTACACAATGTATTGATTCAACGTTTCTATACATTACAAACCCTTTACTTTAATAATGGGAGACCTGAGGCACAGAGGTGTTAGCCAGCAATGTATAATATAGTCCTGTGAGTTGGAGAAAGAATTGAGACTTGAATCTGGGTTCAAAATATGTAGAAATGATATTTGGACCAAAAATTTTTTAAACCTTTCTAGAGATACTTTGTGTGGAATGCTAGGGTCTAGTTTCTGATCACTGTGAAGAAACACAATGTGAAAGTGACTAGTCAATCACTAAAGCTTTTTATTATATTGCCATCAGTCTGCCCTACTATTATTTGCTGTTTTCTGAGTTTAGAGTTCCACATTTAAGCTTCAATCAACCCAGGGAGATAATCACTATCATTATGTGATTTTACAGATGAACACAATGAGGATCAGAGAGGTGAACTGATATAGCTGTTACCTCTAACAGCTAGTCAGCATGCCATGAGGATGAACCCAGGCTGTTGGTTCCAGAGCCAAGTGCCTTCCTGCTACTTTCCTCTGCCATCTTCCCTCTCCTGTGGTCTCTGGGCTGAAGGCAGAGTCAGTGCCACAGAAGCTGCAAATAGCTTGACCACATTCACTACCCAGTTCCATCAAATAACTATATTTGATTCTTTGTAGATTCATACTTGTCAATTCACCTGCTCCCTAAAATGTATTTTACTCAGTGTTCAAGGTGCTTCCTCAATCATCACTGGACATGTATGTATGCATAGGGCAGAAAATGTGGGTGGTGGGATGTGTATTGTTCCTAGGTGAGGTGGAACAAGATGACATTCTGCCTTCCTGTTTCAGCTCCTACCATAAACAAATGCCCTTCTTACAGTATTTTTAGTGCCATGTTATTCATATCTTTGGGGGTTTTGTTGGTGATTTTTTCTTTAAAATGGCCCAAACATAGTACTAAAGTGCTGGCTAGGGCTCCTATGCACAAGAAGACTGCGGTGTGTTTTACAGAGAAAAGGATATATTAGATGAGCTTTGTTCAGGCGTGAGTTCTAGTGCTGTTGGTCATGAGTTCATTATTAATGAATCAACAATGTACATTAAATAAGGTGTCTTTAAGCAGAAACCCACATAAAACAAAGTTATGTATTGACCAATTGATAAAATGTGACCTGAGACTCACAGTAACTGAACTCTGTATTCCCTCAGGGGGCAATGATTCCATATTCGCTAATTCAGTGTTCCTGGCAACTGTATAGAATGTAATAACAGTGATTAAGAAGAATCAGCTGTATTTCATGCCGCCTCATAACCTGCCTTACCTAGGTTTTTAAGTAAAGCAGCAGTAGTACCTTGGGAGAGCCACACACATAAAGCCATTTCATCTCTAATCACTGTTTTATTTGATGTAGAGCTGATTTACAATGTTGTGTTAATTACTGCTGTACAGCAAAGTGATTCAGATATAAATCCATTCCTTTGGCATCTCCAAGTATTGTGTGGCTTAGCCACTGGGAGCCCTACTCAGCCAACCTGCTGGGACCTACGGGCAGTGCCCTCTGCTCCTGCTTTATCCTCCACAGAGGGGAGCCTGGCTAATCAGGAAAGAAACTCCCTCAAAAGGTAAACAGTGAGTAGAGTGTACATATGGTGGAAGACAAATGGCTCTTGGTACCATGTTGTGGAAATTATCTGACTCGGAAAGATAAAGGAGCCGGGCAAGCCCAGGTGGCACTGTTGAGTCCCCGCCTCCTTACATGGTCCATGGTGACGTGTGTGCCAGCCTCTCTAAGAAAGCTCCACACTGACACTCAGCACCCTCAGAACTTGACTGTCCCCCTGTCGAGCAGTACTCTGTGTCAGCCCTGCACACCACCATGTCCGTGACCGCCTGCCAGGGCTTGGGGTTCGTGGTTTCACTGCTCGGGATTGCAGGCGTCATCGCCGCCACCTGCATGGATCAGTGGAGCACCCAGGATCTGTACAACAACCCGGTGACAGCTGTATTCAACTACCAAGGGCTGTGGCGCTCCTGTGTCCGAGAGAGTTCTGGCTTCACTGAGTGCCGGGGGTACTTCACCCTGCTGGGGCTGCCAGGTAAGGACTGGTACCTGACAAGATGTGGGGGCAGACAGAGCTGAACAGGATACAGCCACCTCTACCTGAGGCACCGCCAAGGGACCACTCGGGAGGGAGGAGCAATGATCCCCACCACTGAGGTGGGAACAGGAAGTGCAGGAAACTTAGGGACAGGAGTTTCTTGGAGCTGGTAGGGCTCCTGTATCCCTAACTAGGTGGTACCCAACCGACATATTTTTAAAATAACTCTACTGCACACAAGTCTCAAGCACCCACAGGCTCAGGACTCAAGAGGCCCAGGTCATACCCACTTTCTTCCTTTAATCCCAGATCCTCCTCCCTGAGTTGGGCATGGTGAATCTCCTGAATGGAGTCCCATCTCCGGCCCTCTGTGCCTGGTCCCAGGTTCCAGGGCACCTATGCACAGAGCAGCAAAAGAAAGTGGGCAGAGGAAAAGAACTGGGTGCTATGTTTCTCTGGGGGACACCAGATGGGTCTGCCCCTTCTCTGCGTCTATTGACCTCCAAAATGTATTGATCACATGGAACCAGCTTCTGAGTTCTCTCTGCACAGAGGAACCTTGTAGAAAGTGCGCTCACCCATGCAGGGCAAAAGAGTGACAGCTGTGATATGCAGGCTGGCCTGTTAGTTTCATAAGGATTTGTTTGCTTCCCAGATGGGTCATGTTAACAAAGAAAACTTCAAGCCTCAAGAGCAGAGTTTGTTAAAAGTGTCTTTCACTCAGGTATCAGAGTAAAACAATAAACACACTTATTCTTATTTTTTAGTTCTTTTTTCCTTTCAAAAATATTCATCAAAGGCTGGAGAGAGACAATGACGTAAGGTGGACACAGTAAGGAGGATCAGAAATAGATACTAGGATTTCTCCTCCAGGAATTTCCCACTGGGTTGCAGAGTCAAGACTTAGGCCTGCACAGAAGGTACAAGGTGAAGACTGTCTCACAGTAATTCGGTCTTTCATACATTCCACACTTGGGGCTGGAGAGCTCAGAACAGCCTCAGGATTCTGTGGGCCTGGCATGCCCAAAAGGTGAAAGTGCACACGAGGGTGGTATGATAACTGACAAGTAAGGAAAACAGAGGGCTAGTGCTGCAGGAGAGGAGAGAACGGTGACTTGCTCAGGAAGAGACCCACTGCAAAGGAAATCCCACAAGTGACCCTTGCAAGGTAGTCACGAGTTAGAGGTACAGTATCATAGCCGGAAAAACAGCATGGGCAAAGGTGTGAAGGTGTTAAAGGTTGTTTCCACCTGAGGCTTACTCAGGAGGAAATGGAGGAATGACCTTGGCAGAAAGAGAGGATTTATATGGAGACGATGGTGGAGACCACTGAATGCCAGGCTAAGAGGGGAATGGCCTGTATTCAAACGAGAACATCAGCCAGATCCCTGGGTGACCAGTGGCCGATTCAGTGGGATCTCCCTCCTCCAGGGACTGGAGAAAGGTGAGCCACTCCCATGTCTCTGTGTCCTGCTGACCCCTCCTGAGCTCCAGGTCTAACCATCTGCCCTTGGGATTCACCCTCAACTCAAATGCAAAATGCCCCTGGTCTCTCAGAGACCTCGGTTCATGGGCCTGGGTCCACACAGAGCTAGAGGCCCTGAAGGAGAGAGTCAGATTGGGGCAGGGCACCCAAGTGACACCTGAAGGGTCACACAGCTTCATAAATTGCAAACAACAGTGGCAGACCAGGCACTAGCACTTGAGCCAACAATTGCCTGGAAGTACTTCGTGTAATCTCTAGAAGCCACCCCGTCCATGCACCTGATGCTATCGTTAGCACCCTTTTAGAAACAAGGAGGCTGAGCTGGGGTAACTTGCCCAAGGTCACATGCAGATAGAGCTAGGGCTCAGACTGTGTCCTACCTCCACCCAAGTCCCAGCTCACAGCCTTCACAGGGAGCCCCACGGCTCTCAGACACAAAGCAGAAATCCCCAGTGCAAAAGCACCTTCCTAGCCTCACCTCTTACCTAAGACTGAGGCTGCAGTCTTGGGGGAGTCCTAGAGCAGCAACAGCTGTCAACACCCCCCTCACCCATGTTTGTTTTGCAGGTCAAGACATGGAGACTCAGAGAGGCAAAGTGACTTGCCCACATTCATAGAGCTAAACTGGGGCCAGACTGAAACTGTTTTAGGGCCTTCTCTTAGAACCTTTGTGTGTGTTATATGTGAAGATCCTGCCACTAGACAGTTTAGAGAAGTATTTTTCAAAAAGAATTTTGTAGAAATCTGTCTTAAAGAAAAAAATTCTTGCAGCCCTTCAATATTGATTTCATCTTGCCTGGAAAATCCAATGGACGGAGTAGCCTGGTGGGCTGCAGTCCATGGGGTCGCTGACAGTCGGACAGACTGAGCGACTTCACTTTCACTTTTCTCTTTCATGCATTGGAGAAGGAAATGGCAACCCACTCCAGTGTTCTTGCCTGGAGAATCCCAGGGATGGGGGAGCCTGGTGGGCTGCCGTCTATGGGGTCACACAGAGTCAGACATGACTGAAGTGACTTAGCAGCAGCAGCAGCATTTTACATCACTTTAACATGGACATGTATAACAATAGATTTAAATTCCTAATACACATAAATTTTATACAAGGAACCAAAACCACATTTGCAATTGTAATTAAATACCACTAAATAAACCCAAATGTCAAAATCCACTTGGTGTTAGGGATATTACTGGTTTTCACTTGGAGTTTAATAGGACAGAGATACAGTTCAATTTTATATTTCACCTCTCTCAAAGCTTTGACTTTAGTATTATTAATGCAGATTCTCTATTCACATGAGTTTGTTTTACAAAGTGGTATTAATAAACTCAAGCTACTCACATCTCTCACCCTTAGCCACCACTTCATCAGGGAATTGTCCTCTCTTATCTGTGGTGATGAGGCATCTGTGACATGATGCTTTTTGCAATGATTTTGTTCATTTGAGGTGAGGTTGGGATGCGGTGCTTCTGAAATGTGACTCTGAGATTATTGACCTGATTATTTCTGGTATCTGGGGAGGAAAAGTTCTCTGCTGTGTATTTGCAAGTATGTGTGCTCAGTTGTGTCTGACTCTGTGACTCCATGGATTGTAGCAAGCCAGGCTCCTCAGTCCATGGAATTTCCCAGGAAAAGAATACTGGAGTGCGTTGCCAGTCCCTTCTCCAGGGGATTTCCCCAACCCGGGGATCAAACCCAGGTGTCCTGCTTTGAAGGCAGATTTTTTACCATCTGAGCCACCAGAGAGTGGGCTGCTAGTTCATACTCCAGGGGATCGCCCCAACCCAGGGAGCAAACCCAAATCTCCTACGTCTCCTGCATTGGCAGGCAGATTCTTTACCACTGTGCCACCCACCACTAATTGTTGCCATCAGGTCTGTGCAAAATAGGATGTTCAGCACTTATTGGTGATAAGCAGAACTGACCACCAGGGCATAGGTGTCTGAGTCATAGTACCAGTGCCACAGGTGGGAGAAATTCCCCTGACTCCATTTCTATTTGAGCTGGAATGAACCCTTTGTTCATGGATCAGTTAAGGCTTTCACTTCACTGACTCCTGGTATAAGTTCAGTTCAGTTCAGTCGCTTAGTCGTGTCCGACTCTTTGCGACCCCTGAATCGCAGCATGCCAGGCCTCCCTGTCCATCACCATCTCCCAGAGTTCACTCAGACTCATGTCCATCGAGTCCATGATGCCATCCAGCCATCTCATCCTCGGTCGTCCCCTTCTCCTCCCGCCCCCAATCCCTCCCAGCATCAGAGTCTTTTCCAATGAGTCAACTTTTCGCATGAGGTGGCCAAAGTACTGGAGTTTCAGCTTTAGCATCAGTCCTTCCAATGAACTCCCAGGGTTGATCTCCTTCAGAATGGAATGGTTGGATCTCCTTGCAGTCAAGGGACTCTCAAGAGTCTTCTCCAACACCACAGTTCAAAAGCATCGATTCTGCGGCGCTCAGCTTTCTTCACAGTCCAACTTTCACATCCATACATGACC
>SJYX01004136.1:178002-235709 GCA_006410675.1 Oreotragus oreotragus | reverse complement strand
GCTGATTCCTAGAATGTCGACGTTCACCCTTGCCATCTCTTGTTTGACCACTTCCAATTTGCCTTGATTCATGGACCTGACATTCCAGGTTCCTATGCAATATTGTTCTTTACAGCATCAGATGTTGCTTCTATCACCAGTCACATGCACAACTGGGTATTGTTTTTGCTTTGGCTCCATCCCTTCATTCTTTCTGGAGTTATTTCTCCATGATCATATATGCCAACGTAAACCTAGACATAAGTGGCCAGCCTGAGGGTCTGGAACATATTTGCTTTAACTTTTTTCCATTGTCATTGAAACAAAAGCATAGAATTTTTTAATTTCCATGGAGAAGCTACACACTCCCAAGAATGCAAACACAGATACTTAGGCTCAGAGGGAAGAAGTCAAGCACAACCGAACCCTCCAGAGAAACGCGAGGTACTGGACTGACAGTCAACCTTCCCAGACAGAGTCATTTCACTAAAACCAAAACTGGCAGCCACCCTATCCTGTACTGGCCAAGTTTAGACAAGGTCCCCTCTTGGCAGGGACAGGAAAGAAAAGTAAAGCCTTTGGTCTTCCCATATACACAGAAGTAATAAGGAAATAGCTGTAACACACACAAAAAAATAAAAGTAAAAAAATTTTTAACTCAGTAACACAGAAATCATGGCACTAGAAAGAACATTTATGCATTCAACAAACATTTGTTGAGTACCTACTATATCCTAAGCAGTCTGCACGTGGGGAAAGGCTCACAAATCTAAAAGAGAGACAGAGGACAAACAAACCATTACAATGCAAAGTTTCTCAGCCTAGGCACTATTGATACTTTAAGCCATATAATTCTGATTGTAGGGTGCTGTTCTCCACATTACAGAATATTTAGCAGCATCCCTGGCCTCCATCCACTAGATGGGAGTAGCAGCACCTTTCTCTCCCTAATTGAGACAGCAAAAATGTCTTCAGACTTGTCATATATCCCCTGGGGGCAAGAGTGACCCCAGTTAAGAACCACTGTTATAAAGCATAGCCAGTGCCTCATATGGTACAGGATGTAGACGTAAGGGAAGGGAAGACTTCCCAAAGGAAATGACAGCTGAGCTGAGTGGGCTGCTGTCTATGGGGTCGCACAGAGTCGGACATGACTGAAGCGACTTAGCAGCAACATGCACCAGGTACTGTGAACATGTAAAACCACAAAAAATTAATAAGCAAATATTCGATGTGAAAAGATCTTTTTAGTAATAACACTATATTAAGATCCTTAACAAATAATTCATGTAAGTTGATAGACAAAATGCCAAATTCCAGTAAATATATGAGGAAGAAGTGATAATTCACGAAAAAGAAAAACAAGCACTCCACAAATATGTGTTTAAAAAATAGTTTCAAACTCATTAATAATCAAAGTAATGCAAATTTAAACATGCAATCATGTATAACAACAAATTTGCAAAGCAGGTAAGGGTTTCAGTGAGGCAAGATCTTTCAAATGCTGTTGATGCTTCAAATGCTGTTTACTAGGAATAAAATTCATAGAAAAAAAAGTCTGCCTCTACATAAAAAAGATTTTGTTTTTTAAGATTTTTTTAAAGCCTCACACCCTTTGACATCTTAATTCCTCTCTTAGGAATCTGTCCTAAAAGAGTAATCAGAAATACTGGCAAAAGAGTCATGTGAAAAATGCTCATCATTAACATTGTTTTTCATACAAACAAAAAACTGGGGGTAAAGTCTAATTATCCAAGAATAGATGGTGTTTTGGTGAACAGTTGCACTTCTATATGAAAGCGAAAGTGTTAGTCACTCAGTTGTGTCCGACTCTTTGTGATCCCATGGACTGTAGCCCATCGGGATACTCTGTCAATGGAATTCTCCAGGCAAGAATACTGGGAGTGAGTAGCCATTCACTTCTCCAGGGGATCTTCCCAACCCAGGGATCAAACCAGGATTTCCTGCATTGAAGGCAGATTCTTTACTGTCTGAGCCACCAGGGAAGTCCAGCATTTCTATATAATAAAATACTAACATACTCGCAGATTAAATATTGAAGATTAAATATATTAAACAATGTTTACAAAGTACTTTAATTGTATATGTATGCAATTAAGTGAAAAGAGAAAAACATTAAATTGTATGATCTCTTAATTATGTAAAAAATATATACAGAGAATAGATTAAAAAGAAACTATGCCAGATATTTTGTCTAAGGTTTAAAATTATGAGTAAAATATGTTATGGAGAAGGCAATGGCACCCCACTCCAGTACTCTTGCCTGGAAAAATCCCATGGGTGGGGGAGCCTGGTAGGCTGCAGTCCATCAGGTTGCTAGGAGTCGGACATGACTGAGCAACTTCACTTTCACTTTTCATTTTCATGCATTGGAGAAGGATGGAATCTTGCTCCTTTCTAAGTCTGGTTGATTCATGAGACTTTACTAAAATGTGAATGTTCTGCATGTGTGCCCTTCCCTACTCATTGGGGACACTCTCCACTTTCCCCACTCTACCCCATGTTTTTATATAATTATATTATTGTATGTCATCCATCTTTCTGCTAGGTTATGAGCTCCTTGTGCCAGAATAGTATCTTTGTTATCTTTGTAAACCCAGTGCCCAGCACAGTGTTTGACATATAATAGGTACTCATATATATGTAGTGATTGAATGAAATGTGGCCTTCTGAAGAACAGAACCTACTTACACACATACACACATGTACAATCAGCAAATAGGCATTAATCTTTGTTGTATATAGGGTTGCCACTGGGCCTGTTGCAGGTACTAAATTCTTGCCTGGAGAATCCATGGATGGAGGAGCCTGGTGGGCTACAGTCCTCAGGGTCACAAAGAGTCGGGCACGACTGAGCGACTTAACTTAACTTTCCTCTACCTTTGGGAAGATGAAAATTTCACTGGATTCTAAATGCACACAAGCATATCTTGTTTTATTGACTTCACAGATATTAGGTTTTCTACATACTGAAGGTTTGTGACCAACCCTGCATCAAACAAGTCTACTGGTACTATTTTTATAACAACATTTGCTCACTTTATGTATCTGTGTCACATTTTAGTAATTCTCACAAAATTCATGTTTGGGAGTTCATGTACACCCATGACGAATTCATGTCAATGTATGCCAGAACCAATACAGTACTGTAAAGTAAAATAAAATTAAAATTAAAATTAAAACAAACTTTCTCATTATTATTAATACATTATGGTGATCTGTGATCAGTGATTTTCGATGCTTCTGTTGCCAAAAAGATTTCAACTAACTGAAGTCTCAGATGACACTTAGCATTTTTTTTAGCAATCAAGTATTTTTAATTAAGGTATATGCATTATTTTTTAAGACCTAATGCTATTGCATGCTTAATAGATTACAGTATAGTGTAAACATAACTTTTCTGTGCCCTGCAAAACCAGAACAACCTATAGGACTCACTTTACTGCTTTCTGTAAATTTACAATATCTCTCAACGTCTACATTTGTTAGTGGAAAAGATGCCGTAACCAATAACTTATCAGAGATGTGCTTTGTGTAGAGGCCAAAGGATAAACTCTGCTATAGGATCCTTGGAGCTCCAAGGATCCCCCTTCACTAAGGACAATCGGGAGCTTCTTTGTAGAATAAGTGGGACTTTAGCTCAACTGTAAAAGTGTGTTTAACATTTATGCCAAAAGGCATCATAGGTGATGGCTGTGTCCAGCACATTCCATCTAGGTCTTCAATCACCATGTACCAGGATCCAAGACTGATCGTACAACTTCACCCTGCGTGTGTTAAGGAATTTACTTAATGTGTTAAGATTTTGCTAAGGAAATGGGAAACTTACATGGCCCAGTCAGGAGAAAAGAAGGCACAGTTCCCCCAGTGTTCGTTCCCATTGTCCCCCTGAGATGTGTACTGGGCTTGGGCTTTGTGAGCCTGCAGTGTGGGTTTGAATTCTCTTGTCATTCTGCCTTACCATAGTGAGAGAACGAGAAAGCATCCTTGGCATTGGAGTAATACTCAGGCTGCTTAGTTCCAAACACTTCAGTTTGGTGTCCCAGCTGTCTATAGGCATTTACGAATGTCACCTTCTGGACCAGAGGCTTTCAGACCCATGGGAAGTTTCAGGTTCCTCTTCCGAGGGAGGAAGTCACCCACACTGTGGATAACTGATACAAAGTACAGTCCCTTCTGCTGGGCAAAAGGTGTTCACCTGCTCTGTCTGTCATGCAGGTGACACTGCCTGAGCTCTGGGGTCACCATCAGATAGTCCTGCTCATTGCACTACAGTGCTGAAGAGTTTGGCCCTGAAAGTAAAGACCTCAGTTCAAATCTCTGCTTGTCCACTTAGTACTGGCTATGTGACTCTAGGTTTGTAACCTCGCTAAGCCTCAATATTCTGAAATGTGAAGTTAGGATAATAATAACTCATTCTTCATAGAACTGTAATGAGAATGAAATAAAATAGACATTTAGTACATAGCAAGTGTTTGGTGAACATTAGCTGGAAAGCAAGGATTATAATTCTCCAAGAAAGGAAATAGAATGTTCCAGTGGGGACAGGCATTGTTCCAGGGACTGAGGATGGGTCAATTTTGTCAGGAAAGGGGCTTATTTGGGGGAGGATAGACCTGTATTGGGGGAGGGCCCTTAGTGCAAATTAAAGAACTATCCTCCAGTCAGCCTGGAGCCATTGGAGATTTTCTTGTCAACTCATGATATGTAGTGGAATTTTTTCAGAAAAAACAATGTGGTGGTAGGCATTCTAAGTATATTAAAAGGAAAAGAAACTGAAGACCGGAGTACCTTCTAGGCTAGAAGTAATTTATTTTCCAGGAAGCTGCAGATTTGAGTTCTGTGCCCTTTGACTTCCATTTGCTTTGCCATCACCCTCTTCCAGCGAGTTACAGTGTGAGCTGCAGTATGCCTTCCGACCGCTGTCCATCTGCTGCTGTTCTTCGTGTGCAGGCATTGTAATAACAAAAGGTTTAAAAAGTAATCTGAGTTATTTTTAATAGGATATAGGCACAGATAAAAACAGTATAAGACAATACATCTAAAAGGCATTTCTTTGGATTTTGGTGATTTCTCACTATATTGAATTGACAGACTCAGAAACTCCCCCCTTTTCTTTTCTTTTTCTTTCTTTCTTTTTTTTTTTTTTAACTGGAAGATAATTGCTTTACAATGATGTCTCTGCTGTACATCAGTGCGAATCGGTCATAATTATATATATATCTCCTTCCTCTTGAGCCTCTCTCCCCGTCCCCCTTTTCAAGAAATATATTTTTTAATGTTACAAGCCAAGGTTTTTATAAAAGTTTGCAGTGCTTTACTTAGATTTCTGTTTTCCAACCCTTCACTATGTAATACTTGAAAGAAAGTGAACAGGAATGATGGGTAAATGAATGAACAGTATGATGGGCTGCAAAGGAGTTCAGAGTTGTTGGCCTCTGCCCTGTGGGATTGTGCCTCATGGAGCATGATTGCCTGATGTATCTTTCACTATCACCACGACTGGACCGTGGGCCTCTTGGAACAAGAACTGTATCTCTGTTGTTCTCACTGTATCTCCAGTTCTTAACTCAGTTCCTTGGATGATTTTTCATTATTTCTGAATAAGTAAATCTGCCCCTGAAATAGGATTAATTATGGGATTTTGAGGGTACATCACCGATGAAGAGTACATCACTGATTGTATCCTGGGCTTTGGGCCACTCACTTAAGATCTTAGTTTCCTTGGCTATAGAAATTCATATAGCACCTATTTTGCTAATAAACAGTAAGTTAAAATATACTACAAATAACTTCAGAATTTTAATCACTAAGTCAGCTAAATATGCAACCAATAAAGGGATTTATCTCCTGCATGTTGCCCGTGAGCCATCCTGACAATGAAATTTCAAGAGCCCAGAAGGAAATGACCGGAAGGAAACTGTGCTGTGCACACAGCCCACCTTAGGATCTGATTTTGGAGGTATTTTATTTTCTTCTTCAGGTAAAACGGCAAGGAGTAGTTACTTTGGGGATATTTCAGGTTGTAAAACTAGGAATTTCTGACAGTGTGGTAAATTTTGCATGCCTGTCTCAGTTGTTTGCTGTTAGAATATCAGAGAAAAAGGGCTTTTAAGAGAGAACAGTGCTTGGCTTACCTTGCATCCTTATGACAGCCCAGCCATGGTGTTTGTGTTGTCATTTAATCACTAGTTGTATCTGAATCTTTTGTGACACCATGGACTGTAGCCCCAGGCTTCTCTGTTCATGGGATTTCTCAGGCAAGAATACTGGAGTGGGTTGCCATTTCCTTCTCCAGGGGATTTTTCTGACCCAGGGATCGAACCTACATCTCCTGCTTTGTCAAATATATTCTTTACCTCTGAGCCACCAGGAAATTCCACTGTGGTGTTTACCAGACAATGATATTTCTTTGATGGGTAAACAGAACATAGACCATTTGCAGATATGAAAAATGACCTTCCCAGCAAGGGGATGGACAGCTTGAGATGGAGTTGACCGCCATTCGAAATACGTAGTGTTGGTCAAGGTTTAAATTTGTCAGATAATTTTAAGGAGAAGCAATTTGAGGCTAAGATAGAACTTCTTAGCGTTAAATAGGACCCTTCAGTTTTCCTAAGTAAATATCCAGCTCAGCAGTGTTTGATATTAAGCCTGGCATTTTGCTCTGTTCCTTTTGCTTCTGGTAGACATGCTCTTGCATTTACCATCCACATCCAATTAAGGGAAAATGGAGAACTTGAAATTCAGAGACCTCATTTTTTTTAAAAGAAAAGAATCAATGGATATATCAATCATTTGTCTTGCTAATAATACTAATTTAACTCCTCCCATATTCCTAGCTATAATATTTTATATTGATATTTGACTGCCATATTGCCTAATTAGCATAGATATTGTTGTATTAATATTCCTATAACTAGGTAAAGAAAAGTTAGGGGAAATGTTTTCTCCAATATCAGTAAAATAACATAAGCTCCTGAAAATGTACAACCTGAAATGGCAACACCAGAACCATATTTAAAGCTGAATATAGGCAGGATTCCCCTCAAGAAGTCAGCAAAATTTTTTGCTTCATTGTAAAAGTGATTAAACAAAGTTGAGACAGACCCATTACTGTTAAACACAATGAGATCATGGATTGTTATCATTATTATTATATACTATTATAATTAGACCATGAACTGTCATTATCATTAGAGATACATTTAATATATTTTAACAAAGCCCATTGCCATAAACAAGGAAACCAGATGTTCCTCTGTGGACCCCCAATTACTCTTTAGCAGTGACTGCTAAAGCAACAGTCCACTCATTCTAGAGCACAGAAAACTCACCAGGAAGTGAAAAATCCCATCTTCCACATGTTTTAAAGCATGTTAATACTTGTCAACCCACTCCAGAATTCTTGGCTGGAAAATTCCATGGACAAAGGAGCCATGGAGTCACAAAGAGTTGGACACGACTGAGCTTGCATGCACATAAACGTATACTTATTTCATATTTTTTAAAGTGTGTACACTTAGAATCCCTCTCTACTCATTTAATATTCTGCCTGAGTGGCTCAGAGGTTAAAGTGTCTGCCTCCAATGCGGGAGACCTGGGTTCGATGCCTGGGTTCGATCCCTGGGTCGGGAAGATCCCCTGGAGAAGGAAATGGCAATCCACTCCAGTATTCTTGCCTGGAGAATCCCATGGGCAGAGAAGCCTAGTAGGTTACAGTCCACGGGGTCGCAAAGAGTCGGACACGACTGAGCGACTTCACCTTCACCTTAAGTAGAGGGAGCTTTACTTTATCCTTTAAAACTAACTTTTCCTTCCTCCAAAAATATAAAGTCACTGTCACCATTTCAAACAAGAAAGAAAGCTTAATTCATTGTTACCTGAATATCTTTTTATTCTGTCTTGACATTTTGCATAAAAACATTTTCATAGGAAAATGAGAGGGAAAACTCCTGCATTAGGAGCATGGAGTCTTAGCCACTGGACCACCAAAGAAGTCCCAAGGTTGTTAATTTGATAGCAGGGCCAACACACCCTAGCATGAATTGGTCAGTGGTGAGGCATCATTTCTTTGTAGGAACATACATGGTCAGAGTTAAGTAGCTGGAGCCCGCCTTAGAGTTGAAAAGGCAATAGGACAGAACCCACCTATGCTGCATCAGCCTGCTCATTGCCTGTCTCTTATACACATCTGATGTGTATAAGAGACAGGAATGAGACTAGGTAACTATAATAACCATTTCTTTTTCATTTTACCATTTTCAATCTACATTTGAGTGGTCAATGACGGGGGTGAGGGTGTAAACAAATGTCATAAAATGAACAACTGGAAACCAAACTCTTATAAATCTTTGTGAATAAAAAGCCTAACTTTTAACTGAAATAAGAGTGAAATGAGCTGTGTCCACAGAAACAGTGACAGAATCATTGCTGAATTATTTCAACATTTTCCAATCTAATTGGTCGATCCCCGTCCACGAGCAGAGACCAGGGTCACTTCTAGCTGCCCCCTTCCCACCTTTTAGACTTGGCCTTATAGCTCAGTTCAGGAGTTACAGAGCCACCAACAGGACTTCACCTAAGTCGTATAACTCTTGCATACTCTCTCCTTTGGGGTTTTCTGGTTCATTTTTCTTTACCGTGCAAACCCTGATCACAGAACCTAAAGCAAGGTGTGCGGTTGAGGGGAGTGTTGCTTTCATTCAAATCAGAGGGGCGACCTTGCATATTTGCTTTCTGTGTTTGCTGGGAATAAAGCCATGGGAGTGGTAACTGGGTGCACCCAAGATAACATTGAAATGTCCAGATGCACAGGCTTGTTTCCTGGAGAACGTGTATAGGCTAGAGATTGGGATATAGGTGTGTGTGGGTGTGTATCAGGGCCTTGACATCCAGATTCAAGGGATGTCTCACTAAAACGTGTCTGAATTCAGATGTCAGACACATACCACCCACAGGAAGTAGCAGGTCCATCAATTCTCTAATATAATTCTAAAATCAAGTTATGTAGACAAAACTGGCTGATCGCTGGCCAAGTCTCTGTTTTGGTGATTCCTGACATTTTGACCAACTGTAGTAACGGTTGTTCTGCAAAATGTAGAAGAGAAGTGTGTATGGGCTGAAAGGGCTCTGAAATGTTTCGGCTTCCCCTGGCCATGTTGCAGATGAAAACACTGTGACCCACATAAGTGGAGCCATTTGCCCCAGCTGCCCAGCACACAGCAGGTTAGGGACAGGGTCAGGAGCAGATGGCCTCTCAGTAGCCAGGTCAGGGTCTCTGGTCCAGCCTGCCTGTTTCCTCCTCATGGCCTTTTGTGGAGCTTCTGTGTCTGATTGCCACATGGTCTTCATATGGTCTTCATATGGTTCCTGCGAGTGAAAGGGTGAGACGTCCGTCAAGACAACGCCCTGCTTCTCCCCATCCCAGATCCAATTCCTGCAGACCCAGAGTATAGCTGTAGGATATGGCTGCCTGTTTTCAAGAGCCGGGACAGCTCTGCCTGCCCCAGTCATTCCATATGGAAACAGAGAAAGAGTCCCAGACTAGAAGTTGAGATGGGACTTCCACCTTTGCCATCTTTTAAATTAAGCAGCTGTGGTGCAAGACACCAGGGCAAGTACCTTAACCTCTCTGTGCCTTGCTTGACTCCCCCCAAAACTATGGGTGGGGAATGAATATCTGCTCTACGCATTTCTGTAAGATCAAAATGGAAGGATGTAGTGTAACGGTGGTTTACGAGTTGTGAAGAGAAAATGTCTGGTGTGAGACGGAGATTTCTGGAGCCGTGTTTTTTAAGTGAGGTCAGTTAAACTGGTTTCCCATGATGAACAGGGCCTCAAGGAAGGCTTGCGCGTGTGGTCGGGGGTGGAGGGACGCGAGTCTTAGCTGCGCTTCTTCCCTCGGCGCAGACCCGAGCCGGGGCGGGGCGGGGGTCCACTCAGACTGCCGCGCCCTCAAACCAACCGGGCCTGTGCCGCTCCCCAGACAAGTGCCTCTTGGGGCTGCTTCCCTAACAAATGAAAACATAATGCCCTTGAACCAAGAGTGAAACTGAACTATCTAAGGAAAACACTGTGAACAAACACAGAGGGCCGAGGAAAACCATCTGATCAGAGCAGCTCCCCGGGAGCACGGCAGGGAAAAGGCGGCAGCTGGGCGGGAGGACGGCGGGCCGGGCCATGTCCACCACCAGATGCCAAGTGGTGGGCTTCCTGCTGTCCATCCTGGGCCTGGCCGGCTGCATCGCTGCCACGGAGATGGACATGTGGAGCACCCAGGACCTATACGACAACCCGGTCACCGCCGTGTTCCAGTACGAAGGGCTCTGGCGCAGTTGCGTGCAGCAGAGCTCGGGCTTCACCGAGTGCCGGCCCTACCTCACCATCCTGGGCCTGCCAGGTAGGCGCGGGCGCAGGTGAGGCCGGGAGCCGGCTGTGGCTTTCACCGCAGCCAGAAGGGGCCTTGGAGTTGGGCGCAGGGCAGGACTGTCACAGCACTGGCTCGCTTCGGAGGTCTAAGAGGAGAGGTTGGCCCCGTGTCAAAGAGGGCTATGCAGACCTAGAGAACATCCAAGATTTTACACTCAAAGGAATCGCCAGTGAGGAAGCGGGTCGTGAGAACAAGGGGGCTATGGTGAGGGCAGGCTCCTGAGGCTAGAGACAATATTTCTCAAGGAGAAAAGTAATCATGTGCAGGTATGTGCGTGTGGCTTGCTCTTGCCTGCACATACCTAGGGCTAGGTAGGATGGTGAATATTTTCTTACCATCGAAAAAGTTTATCAGGAGTTAATATAATTTCATTATCAATTTGGTTAATTTTTCCTTTGAGAAGTCAGAGTCTCAGTCAGTGCCAGAAAGTATATATTGCCTTTAAGTTACAAATATCCTTTCTCTGCATTTGTGTTGAGAGGTTCTGGTGTGCACTCTTAAAAAACAATGCATGTCAAAATATAATTACAGAACTATAATAATTATAATAGTCTCAGAATATACATATAATTATAAATGACATCCTTTCACCCCGGAAATGATATCAGCTAAATCCTTGTTTCTAATAGATAATTGGTTCAAATAGGAATCATAGGAACTTTGCATTCTAGATATTATGGGACCTCTACTTGATTTAAAAAAAAAAAAAAAAGCAAAGAAGGAAATAAAAAGTTAGACTAATCAGTGGCCCCAATGAGTGGCCCTGATGTGAGTTTGTTGAAGAAAGGAAAACAGGGCTAGGTTTTGCCTCTCTGAAACAAATACCTTGTGGACAGGTAGATGGGGATAAATTTGCAGGAAACTGCAAGGCCTGTGAAGCCCTTGAAATTGAATTGTGAAAAGCAACTCAATTATCTCCATTTGCAGAAAGAGATAGAAAGTGGGTGTCAGAGTAGAACTGGGGTGTTTATTCCATCTTTAGAAGCCGCTTGTATTGTGAAACAGACTGATCACTGACTGAGATCTGCTTGAAGCAGTAAGGGAGGCTGGCTGGAGGGAAGGAAGCCCCAGAGAGTGACTGATGCTACAGGGCAAAGGTCAGAAAGGAGGCAATGCAAGACCATGGATTGTTGAGTTGCTGCTGCTGCTGCCGCTGCCGCTGCTGCTGCTAAGTCGCTTCAGTTGTGTCTGACTCTGTGCAACCCCATAGACGGAAGCCCACCAGGCTCNTGATGCTACAGGGCAAAGGTCAGAAAGGAGGCAATGCAAGACCATGGATTGTTGAGTTGCTGCTGCTGCTGCCGCTGCCGCTGCTGCTGCTAAGTCGCTTCAGTTGTGTCTGACTCTGTGCAACCCCATAGACGGAAGCCCACCAGGCTCTCCCGTCCCTGGGATTCTCAAGGCAAGAACACTGGAGTGGGTTGCCATATCCTTCTCTAATGCATGAAAGTGCAAAAATGAAAGTGAAGTCATTCAGTCATGTCCAACTCTTAGCAACCCCATGAACTGCAGCTACCAGGCTCTTCCATCCATGAGATTTTCCAGGCAAGAGTACTGGAGTGGGTTGCCATTGCCTTCTCAGTTCAGTTGCTAGCTACACCCAATTTTAACTATTAAATAAAAGAGTAAGAATGACCTTGTATTCAAAATTAAGTCATGACATTCCATGACTTCAGCTCAATTACCTCTTCCCAGGACCCCATCACACATTATCAATCTCTGGCTCATTCTGTATCTTTCCACACATGAGGATCCCAAATAGCCCCACTCTCCAACATGGTCAGATCTCATTGCTACCACCCTCATTGTTTTTCCTGTTCTACTGGGGGATCCCATCATCCCTAAGTCCTCTCAGAATCCTCTTCATCGCCCATCAACAGTCTACTCTGCAGAACAAGATTCCCTCCCTCCCACTTGTCCAAGACCAGCCTCTCCACAGGGCTCTGAGGGTCCTTCACCCCCTCGTGTGGCCACCCCTGCCGATCAGCCCCTCCCCTTCTTGCCTCTTTCATCTTCCCTCCTCACTTACGCTTATATCATCTTTTCCTGGAAAACCTTCCTGATTCAGAGCGTTGTCAAGTTCTCTCTCTCCTTAGCTCACTGACAATCAAACTAAAAGACAAAGTTTTTCTCCCATCCCTCCCTCCTCACTCTTAACCTCTCGCATTCCGGTTTCTATCCTTTATTCCTCAGAATGTTTGCTCTTTTGACTATGGCAGAAGGTCAGGCAGAATCTTTCAGTCACCAGCTTCCAGTTCTCTGTTCTCCTCTTCCTGGACATTTCAAGGCCCAAACACTTTCCATGGTCCCTCACTCTCAGCTTAACTGTGTCAGGACAGCCTGACACACACCTCCAGCGTTACTCATCTTCCTTCCATGACCCATCTCTTGCCAGCCTGCTGCCCCCAGCCCATGCTTCACAGAGGGAACCCCTGCCCTGCCTGGCTGCGTCAGAACTGCATCCCACCAAAAGCCACGATAGCCATTTCCTGGGACTGAGTTTGTGGAAAAAGAGATACTTTAAATCACTAATCATGTGTGGCCATGGAAAAGAGTGTGGATTTAAGAGTAGCCAGTCCTCAATGCAGCAGGAGTGACTGCAATGCAAATTGGCATCTTGAAATACAATTATTTGTTTGATGACTTAAGATGTGGCTGACAGACTGAGGTAAGGGAAGAGTGGGAGGATCATTAGGAGGAAAAGACTAGGGAAAAAACTCAAAAGCTACAGCCAGGATCATAAGGCAATGAAGAAGCCAGAGGAGGCCAGAGGATGGCTTGTGGATACTTATGGGGCTCCCAAGGGGGTTGAAAGGATTAACATGAACCAGCCAGGACCCAGCGCCTAGAGAGGATGCGACCACCAGAAACAGTTGCTGAAAGCATATTCTTGAGCATGCCAAAAGGCCTTGGGAAGAGATACCTGAAGAAGGGGAGCTGGGAGGAATGCCTGGAGGTAAAAATGGAAGGTTGCAGAGAGCTTAATTTTGACCTGGAACTCAGGGAGGAATATTATCCTCCTGCAATGGCACCCCACTCCAGTTCTCTTGCCTGGAAAATCCCATGGGCAAAGGAGCCTGGTAGGCTGCAGTCCATGGGGTCACTAAGAGTCGGACACGACTGAGCGACTTCGCTTTCACTTTTCACTTTCATGCATTGGAGAAGGAAATGGCAACCCACTCCAGTGCTTGGAGAATCCCAGGATTGGGAGGCCTGGTGGGCTGCCATCTATGGGGTCGCACAGAGTCGGACACAACTGAAGCGACTTAGCAGTAGCAGTAGCATTAGCAGCAGACAAGTAAGCCTTTAAGTGCTATAAAGGCATGCTTTAATCATCATAATCACCACTACCAATTATTCTTCTTTGCTCTTTACTTGCAAAAATCTCACTTTTTATTTATCTGATTAAATATATATCACATTTAGTTGGAACTGACAGCCATAGAATAACTTAATTCCATTCATCTAGCTGTACTATACCTACAGAGAGATGAATGAGGTAAATGGTGGTGGTACCAGGACTGTTTACCTATATATTCCCAGTGCTGTATAGTTTATAGCCCAGGATTCTCTGCACTGGATTCCAAACAGCCAATGTAGCATGCAATTCTCCAAAGACAGTGCCCAGAAATAAAAACAGCTATGGTTTATTGGACTGCACAGAAACTTCAGTTTAACCTTCACAATAATACAAGGAAATATGTATTAGCTTTGGGCTTCCCTGGTGGCTCAGAGGTTAAAGCGTCTGCCCGCAGTGCAGGAGACTTCAGTTCAATCCCTGGGTCGGGAAGATCCCCTGGAGAAGAAAATGGCAACCCACTCCAGTATTCTTGGCTGGAGAATCCCATGTTGAAAGGAGCCTGGTAGGCTACAGTCCACGGGGTCGCAAAGAGTCGCACACGACTGAACTACTTCACTTTCACTTTATTTTTACAAAAGTAAAAACTGAGGCTCAGAGGGCAAGGTAACATGCCCAAGTTCCCATGGATAGAGGATGGCAGAAGTAGGCTATGAACACACACTGAGACTTCCAAGTTGTGTCTTTTCCCTGCCCACACTCATTCCAGCTAGAAGGGGCTTCCTTACCATTGAAAGGATTGGTCTAGGCTTGAGCACATAAGAGTAGAGGGTGCATTGGCACTCTGACCTATTGATAGTAACTTCATTAACAATGCACAATCAAGAATATTAAGTGTAAAGATACTTATGAAAATACTAATTCCCATTTCTCCTCCCTGGAGACTGGAGACTGTGGCAGAAAAAAGCAAAGGGCTGTCAATGGACAGGATGGAGAGGAGGCAAAAGCCTGGCAAACTCGTTTCTGGCCTCCATGATGGTATCAGAGTCAAGTGATGTTTTCTATAACATGTTTGCAAATATTTGAACTGAATTTGCTGCTGTAGCAGGATCCTGTGGTTAGAAGCAGGTGAGTTGGGATCCAGGGCATAGCTTGGCCACCTATACCTCTGACCTGGCTTTCTCTAGGTCTGAATGCCTCACAGGAAGTCATTTGTGTAAACGTGCTATGTGACCCATTATCTGGCTCTTTTTATTGTTTTGGCCTTACCATGTGGCATCCAGAGATCTTAGTCACCCAACCAGAGACTGAGCTCTGCCTGCTTTTATTTAAAGTGCTGAGTCTTAACCACTGGATCTTCTGAAATGTCTCTACAAGATCTGGCTCTTGGCATCACTAAATCATTACTGTCCTGTCTACACTGCCCAAAGCTCTCAGTTAGGATATTGATCTTCCAGGTTTTTTTCTTCTCCAAAATCAGATGCCTTTTATGAATCTAAATATCTAAAGTAAAGATTTATTTAGGGTCCTTTTTTTCTCCTTTCCATCCCCCATCCCGTTGTGCTCTGAGCTCTTCACTGATTCTCAGCACCGTCACAGGCATTGAAGGTCTTGATTTTTTTCACACAACTGACTGCATTTCCCCTTTACCACCTCAGTGTGCAAAAACAACAGCCACTGGCGCACTAGGGAGTTTCCTATCAACCTGTCAATCATATTGACACACACAGCAATGGGGGTGTTTAAGGAAACCATATTTAACCCAGAGAACAGTTTCACAAGATCTGAATTCCATAAGGAAAAAAATATGAAACTGCTCTTATGTATCCTTTCAAAAGGAGCTATCTTGTTTATTTCTTCTTACTACTAGCTAATGTTTCACATAAAGTCTAGCGCTCCTGATGCTGTGAAACCAGATTGTCTTTCCTCAATGTCCAGTGGAAGAAATTGACTCTGAAAAGTAGAGCTAGTATAAGTTAGTTGTAAAATTGAAATGAGATCTGGAGGAACCTCTTGGATTTGGGCTAAGCTGCTTTCCCTTCCTTCAAAAAAGAGACATGTTTTAGCACAAACGTGATTTTTTAAGTATGTGGACAAACATCTGATGTGTACACATTATGGAGGAGATTCCACAGAGAACTAAGAACACATCTACAAGGCTCAAGAAAGTAAAAGGTACCTTGAGTGTAAAAGGAGGCTGTTGCTCTGACTTCTTGTTTCTCAAAGCTATGTAGACCCAGGAATCAGGATGCCTCCTCAGCTTGTGGTTGTAGAGGTTGTTATTATGGGGTTTTTTTTTTTTAATGTTTATTTATTTACTTAGCTGCACTGGGGCTTAGCTCTGGTACTTGGAATCTTCAATCTTCACTGCAGCTTGCAGGATCTTTACTTGCAGCATGCAAACTCTTAGTTGCAACACATATGCTGGAGAAACATGTGCTAAGTCACTTCAGTCATGTCCGACTCTTTGGAACCCTATGGACTGTAACCCCCCAGGTTCCTCTGTCCATAGGATTCTCCAGGCAAGAATATTGGAGTGGGTTTCCATTCCCTTCTCCAGGGGATCTTCTGGACCCAAGATCGAACCCATATCTCCTATGTCTCCTGCATTGGCAGGCAAGTTCTTTACCACTTGTACCACCTGGGAAGCCCCTGGGATCTTCAATCTTCATTGAAAATTGGTATCTAATTCCAAATGTAGAAATACAATATCTAATTAGAATATATCATATCTAATTCCTGACCAGGGATTGAACCTGGGCCCCTGCATTAGGAGCATGGAGTCTTAGCCACTGGACCACCAAAGAAGTCCCAAGGTTGTTAATTTGATAGCAGGGCCAACACACCCTAGCATGAATTGGTCAGTGGTGAGGCATCATTTCTTTGTAGGAACATACATGGTCAGAGTTAAGTAGCTGGAGCCCGCCTTAGAGTTGAAAAGGCAATAGGACAGAACCCACCTATGCTGCATCAGCCTGCTCATTGCCCACCAGATCCTAAGCCCACTTTTCCCAATCTCCTCCCTACGTTGGTCCAGGCCTTCCTGTTCCTCCTCTTCTCAAATATTCTTCCACTCCTGCCCTTCATGCTCTCTCACACATGGCTTTTTCAAATCCTCAACTGTATTTTATCAAATGAAAGGATTCAGGTTTGTACACGGTTAGACATTACTTTGCCAACAAAGGTCCATTTAGTCAAGGTTATGGTTTTTCCAGTGGTCATGTATGGATGCGAGAGTTGGACTATGAAGAAGGCTGAGCACCAAAGAATTGATGCTTTTGAACTGTGGTGTTGGAGAAGACTCTTGAGAGTCCCTTGGACTGCAAGGAGATCCAACCAGTCCATTCTGAAAGAGATCAGCCCTGGGTTTTCTTTGGAAGGAATGATGCTAAAGCTGAAACTCCAGTACTTTGGCCACCTCATGTGAAGAGTTGACTCATTGGAATAGACTCTGATGGTGGGAGGGATTGGGGGCAGGAGGAGAAGGGGATGACAGAGGATGAGATGGCTGGATGGCATCACCGACTCGATGGACATGAGTTTGAGTGAACTCCGAGAGTTGGTGATAGACAGGGAGGCCTGGCTTGCTACAATTCATGGGGTCGCAAAGAGTCGGACATGACTGAGCGACTGAACTGAACTGAGTACAAGCCAAAGTCATGTAGAGTTGGAGAGAGATAACTACTTTTTTCAATTGTCTTATCTTTAATTTTTATACAATTGTTGAAGATTACTTTCCATTTACAGTTATTACTGAGTGTTGGCTACATTCCTCGTGTTGTACCTTACATCCTGGTAGCCTGTTTACATCCTCCACTCCTCTACCCCTATATTACCCCTCATCAGTCCCAACTGGTAACTACTACTTTGTTCTCTATGGAAAAATAGCTTCCTTATAGGGAAGGGGAAGAAACTGAATCTTACAGATCCTGACTTAGTTCTATGCTGGAACCAAACAGCTTCTGATCTTCACAACATTTCTTTGCAAGAAATCTCTCTACCCCACTCCAGAGCTGGGGAGACTTGGCTTCTGTGAGGTTAAATGACTTGCCTAACGACACTCACTTGGTATCATGAAGTCTGTGGGATCTCATGAGATGCATAGGACCTCCATATGGGTTCCCCAGGATCTCTGGAGAATCGAGGCCCTCCCACCTTGTTCTGAAGGCCTTTCCTCTAAGGTCAGACCTCAGACTTCCCTCTTCTGGGATCCCTCTCTTTGACTCTTCTACCAGACCTACCTGCCTCCAATCTGAGGCCAAGCTGTGCCTGAAGATATGAGCCATCTCCCCTCCCCATCCCAACAAAGACTCCATGTCCAGGCTTTGGCACTTGGTGACTTGCTGTCTCATCAGCCCCACCCCCACCCTCCAGCCAGCTCAGTGATATCAGCTGCTAGAAACTCTTTCCTCTCCACTCTCCATTCTGAACACCTCTTCCTAAGCCCTCTTGATTATTAAGCCCCCAGATTATTCCTTGCAGCTTTATGTCACTGAACAATTAAATGAAAGTTCCTAGGGATCAGGGCAAAGCATAAATATTTATCTAAAAGTTTCCCCAGGAGATGCTAATGTACAGCCAGGATTGGGAACCATGTCCAAAGACACCTTGCCTGTCAGTTCATAGCTTCTTTGGGAGAATAAGATATATAGCAACAGGGAAGGAACATTCAGCTCCCATTTTTCTGTTTGCTTCTGTCAGCTCTGAATCCTGCCCACCCTTCAGCTCTGATAATAAGTCTTTGTTCATTGGAAAGAATGCTGTAGTCACACCTTTAGTCAGGGAATCAGTCTACAGAGCCAGTTGACTCACCTGTTATCAGCTGATAAGCCTATGCGTCTTGCTCAGAATATCAAATAAGACACAGAGTAGCTAAAAGAGAAATGTACCTCCTTTGGGAACCATTTCTCTGGTTGTGTATCTAAGAAGAAGGATTAGAATCCTGGATGGCAGAGTCTTCCAGATGGGAAGGAAGTTCCGGTCACCAACATGTACCTCCATGGTCATTACTAAACATAGGGAATCTAGCCATGAGTAGTAAAGAACATTGTCCCTCACTCTGGCAACTGCCCCCATCACAGCCCCCACCCTCAGAAGAACCCCTCCTCAAGGGGTCTCCAAAGCAAGGAGCTTAATTCATCCATCCAGGTTCAGAGTTTTGGCTCTGACAGTGGTTCCACAAAATATATGTGGCAGGAGTAAGCTAATCCTATCCATAGAAGGAGATTCTAAATATAAAAAGGAGCTCAAAGTCATGGTGGACCTGATTCAAAGCAGGTACCAGTGTTGATCAGAAATCCAGAAATCAAGAGCAAGCAGAAAAGAAATAAGGTCTTATTTCTGACCTTAACCTGACTCAGCAGAGGCAAGAGGGCATCTGAGAGCCCGAGGCAAAGGCTGGCCAAAACAGGCTGACTGGGACTCCGGTACCCACGGGCTCCTGTGGCACACACAGCAGCAGCTGCTGTCCACATCAGGCAAGACCAGAGCTTTTATTAATGCCT
Source organism: Oreotragus oreotragus (assembly GCA_006410675.1). Lineage (NCBI taxonomy): Eukaryota > Metazoa > Chordata > Mammalia > Artiodactyla > Bovidae > Oreotragus > Oreotragus oreotragus. The sequence goes on along the minus strand of SJYX01004136.1, from coordinate 216,475 downwards.
CCCACCAGCCAGCATCACCATCCCTTCTAGTCCAACAGGGCCAGGGTAGACCACATATCTCAGCCACAGCAACAGTCACAGTGCATATGTGATACATTTTCAAGACTAACTACTAGAACCACTCAACTGAAAGAGATTCAGCGACCCCACCCCTGCTCAGGATAAATATAATGTTCATAGAATGAGGAAGGGACATTCCTTATTCTACTTTGTTAATATTGTCTTGTTCGTTGGTTGGTTGGTTAATTGGTTGATTGAGTTTTGGTTGTTATAACCAGATGCCTTGCCAGGTGCTTCCCAAAATGGAAAAAAGGTTTTGTTCTCTGAATGGCTTAAGGTTTAAGATACCAGAACAAGAGCAGTTATTACAACTCCAGATAGGCTTTTGAGTATATTTGACGTTCATAAAAGGCCCATGGGGACAAGAGAGAAGGAGGTCAAAGTCTCTTCCTCCTCTCATTTGTCTGGTTTTCTGGTAGCAACATTCAAAATCAGAAGAACCCTAAGGATGTTTCCTGAAGTCTGGGGACTCCCCACAAATGTCCTCTCCGGAGCTCACCTTCTGGAACCACAGTTTTGAAGCTCAATTGTGTGTGTGTGTGTGCTTGTCTGTGTGAAAGAGAACTAGAAACACACAATGAGTGACGTCAGAAAGTGGTTCCATTATGATTTCTTAGCCAAGGTACTTCCAAGGTGAAAAGACATTTAAGGTTCAGTATTTCCAATGGAAATATAATCTTCCCAGGTTGTAAGCTGCTTGAAGACAGTGATTATTTCTCACGAAATTTTATTCCTCATACAGCACCTGGAAAAGAGCTTGGCAGAGAATTTGAGCTTAAAAAATTTTTGATGAATAAATGAATGCATTCATGGATGAGTGCATGAATCTGTTAACATATGACTCTGAGAGTATATCAACATGCTTAGTGAATACACAAAGGTGTAAAGGAATACATGAATAGATGACACATGCTTGCATTTGCCAGTGAGGGAATGTATGGGGTGTTTGTTCCCAGTATGTGTGAGGCCAACAAAGCCATTGGGCAAGGCGTTGGAAAACAGAGGTAACATGCTAGAGCCCTCTTAAGGAGTAGATCCAAAGGCCATTCTTAAGCCCTCATGAGTTCCTTTCAGCTTCCTGAGGTCACCATGACACTAGCATCAGAAAGGTGCAAGCCCAAGATGCCAGTGTTCATCAGTTCTCCCAGGAGTGAATGGTCAGATCCTAGAGGATTGATCCACACTGTAAGCCAACACATTTACCCTGGGAATATAGTTGTTAACAGGACCAAGAGTGATGATGGATCCCTATAGAAATCTCTTCCCAGCAAGGAAGCAAAGTTAAAATCATAAGTTTTCTTAGGGAGAAGAATCAAGGGAATGGAGGTCAATGGCATAGAGCTAGAGTATCTGGTTTCCATCGTCTCCCTACCTGGTGAGAAAGTTCCCAGGGCTCCATTCCTCAGACACAGCAGAAGGCTCTTTAATGAATTCTGCATGATCTACCTCTTCTCTTTTCAGTATCTTTCATTGATTGCCAATTCTCCCATCATGACAAATTGCTTTATGATACACATCTTAGAGTGAATAAGCAAGCAGTTCTATGGATATTGGCCATATTTAAGATGGAAATCTTTGCAAAGAGATTGGAAAGAATTTCTCCCAGGGCTTCCTTGTCTTGAGAGTCACATTTATAAATACTCTCCTGGGGCAAGTAATTCCCTGAGATGACTTTTGGAGAATATTCCTTTATACACTCTTAGCATCCATTTCAGAGGATGACATTTTATGGCCGAGTCTCCAAGTTTGAAGGATACATTCTATTAGAAGTTTACAGAACCCTGTACCTTGCTGGCAGCCAGAACTCTGCCTGTTTTTCCAGGATAAAGTACCTCAGAGCAATGTACTGTGATAGGAAAATAACTATTTTGAGACAGCTCCAGGTTTGCCCCCCAGCTCTGCTTTTCCTTTGATATGTGTGTCTGGGCAGGTTATTTAACCTCTGAGTTTCGATTTCTTTAAATAATATTACCTACATTGTAGGGTTTTTAAAATATGGATTCAGTTTTTTAATGTCTGAAAAGTCTCTAATAGCTTTCAATTAAAAGTAGCAATTGGCTATGACAACTTGGATAGGACAGAGCTCTCTGCTTTGCTTCATGTGGTTCTTCAGTTCTGCTCTACCAGAATTACTCACCCTAGTGGCCTCTCCCTCTAGAAGACACAAGAACTCATTTGTCTGCCTTTTGTAAAGTTCATTATGCTTGTAGTGGACATGTTTGATGACGATCTTTCCCCACTTTGGCATAAGCTCCATGAGGGCAGAGACCTGTTAATTATTGTCATCCCTATGTCTAGTCATGGGAGGGGGAGTTCACTCAGTAAAAACCTGTTGCTAAGACTCACTGCACTTTAAGGAGGCACTAGAAACCACTTTAGAAGTATCTGGAGGGGAGGTCACTGCAAGGGAGTCCCCAGAGGACAAAGAACTTCCATTGATTCCTGGAAAGGGAACTGCTAATAAACTGTGGTTGTGCTGAAAGACCTGAGATTGATATAATCATCTTTTTATATAGGCCCCAAATATAGCTCACCATGACCTTAATAGTCCTTTTGGGAAGAGGCAATGATACAGTGCCCTTGGTATATCATCTAGTGACTTTGCTTCATTATAGGCTATAAATTAAATTGAGTTTTCTGGAAGTGGACACAACCCTATGAAGCACTGAGCCCCTGTGAAAAGACTAGAGAAGAAAGATGTTTGAATTGGAAGATAAAGCAACCCAGTTTTACTATAAGCTCTATCAGTAATTTTTTTCTATCAATAATATTTAATGTCACCTTAGTCAAGCCATTTCCCCTTCTTGGAACACAGATTATCAGATTTTAAAATGAGGAGATGAAATATTAGTAATTAATATTCTTATAATTATAAGCTAAATAACTTCTTATAAGCTAAATTCCCTTGACCCTGCCAGCGCCAATAGTCCATAGTTTTCTCATTCTATAGACATCTGCATGCATGGTTTTCATCAATCAGGGGGCTTTAAGTGATGGTTTTGCACTTTCCACAATTTTGTATCTCCTAACAATGACAAGGTTCACAGTTTCTGGACTTTCTGCCTCTCAGAAGTTTAGTATTGGTTGGTTGTAGTTTCTCTGTTGTATTAAACCAGAGCCTAATCAATCTGGCTGAGGTGGGCTTATCTGTCTGCTGTGTCCTGTCCCTTGTCCCACAGCCATGCTGCAGGCAGTGCGAGCCCTGATGATCGTGGGCATCGTCCTGAGCGTCATTGGCCTCCTGGTGGCCATCTTTGCCCTAAAGTGCATCCGTATTGGCAACATGGATGACTCCGCCAAAGCCAAAATGACACTCACCTCCGGGATCATGTTCATCATCGCAGGTAAACAAGGAGCCTGGGGATCCCTCTCTCAGATGCACATCCGGGAATGCCAAAGCAAAATCATTCTGGCAGAGAAAACACAGCTTCTCCCTACTGGGCATAGTCTGAATGTGGGTAAAAGCTTTACACACTGGGCTTCAAGATCTGAAATTAAGTCTCAATCACACTCTACAGAATTACCACGAGTGCTAAGGTCCCTCTTAGCTGCCAGCCTCGCCTCATTATAGGAGATTCTCAACTCTAAGGTAGTCACTTGACTCTATCCCTAAAGGCATTATTCTGTTGATTCTTTAAAAAATGATTATAAGGGAAGAGCCCTTGACATTGTCAGAGGACCAGGTCCCAAATATTAATATTTGTACTCTTGACCCCTTGTCCTGAGATGGAAAATCTCTTTCTGTACACACACCCATCTTTCCACAAGTAGAGATAAGAGACAGTCCAACTCATAGTGAGAATTCAGTCATCAGTGCTTGAATTGACCATTCTGTTATAGGAATGGAGTATTCTGCAACCTGCTCATCTGAACTCATGTAAGTATACACTGTCTCACAAACAATGTGATCCCTTTAAAGCTGACTCCAAAGTCTTTTTATTCTTTGCTTCCAGGTCTCTGTGCGATCGCTGGAGTGTCTGTGTTTGCCAACATGCTGGTTACTAACTTCTGGATGTCCACAGCCAGCATGTACACCAGCATGGGGGGCATGGTGCAGACCGTTCAGACCAGGTAACCTCCCTAATCTAGACTCAGTATTTCTCAGTGAACATTGTTGTAAAAATCCGATTAAGCACATATGCCTAATGTGACTGTCAGTGCCTGAAATAGCAAAAATTTATCAGAGGCAACCATGCCATATCATAAATCAACAATGATCTGTAAATTCATAAACTTCATTTCAGTGAAATATCCTTGGTGATATGACTTGAGGCTGATCTGACATTTCCATTGAAATACAGCGACAGTTCACAGTATTTATCTAACACTCGTACACAGGCCCCATTGTGATGGCAATGAAACAGGCACTGTTAACCCAAGCATGTAAATGAGCATCNCAACAATGATCTGTAAATTCATAAACTTCATTTCAGTGAAATATCCTTGGTGATATGACTTGAGGCTGATCTGACATTTCCATTGAAATACAGCGACAGTTCACAGTATTTATCTAACACTCGTACACAGGCCCCATTGTGATGGCAATGAAACAGGCACTGTTAACCCAAGCATGTAAATGAGCATCACCCCACATCTCCAGTCAGTGACAGGAACCCAGCTAGGGACAGGGAAAAGCTAGAATAGAAATGAGTGAGGGGTAATATAGGTGAAAAAGTGATGTTTCTTCCTTGTATGGCTGCTCTTTCTCTCATTCATTAACTCATCCATTCTACAAATGTATCAAACACCTGCTGTGGGCCAGGAATCATTCTGAGTTCTTGGAACAACAACAAAGTCCTCGTTCTCATGGGGGTCACAGCCTAGCAGAGGGAGATGAAACCTCACTGTAATTTGGTGTTGCAAGCAGAGTAGAACTTCTCAAAGATGCAAGAGGAATTCCAACACCTGTATTCATTCAGCCACTTCAAAGGCATGGATTTCATAGCAAGAAGCAGCAGCAAATTCCTGAAGGAGAAAGATCTTTTTCTAGGAGAGCCACGTAAATATTATACCGAAGTGACCCATCATCTCTGGAGTGGATACGCTTGGTATTTCTCCAGCAACACCATCATGGAAGGCAGATGAGTGTGAGCGTGTGATAAATCCATTACTCTCTGGCTCCCTGGAACTCCATTCACCATGTGTGTTCCTGCATTGTTTTAAGAATGGGAAAGATATGATCCCCGTAAAGTGCCCTCATCCTCCTTTACAGTCCTCCCATGGTCTCTTGACTACAAGGACAACTAAGAAGCATGCTGATCAACTCATCCTGGTTTCCCTGGGTGATTGTTTTTGTTTCTCAGTCACTAATTCATATCTGACTCTCTGCAACCCCATGGACTGCAGCTTGCCAGACTTCCCTGTCCTTCACCATCTCCCAGAGCTTGCTCAAACTCAGGTCCATTAAGTCGGTGATGCCATCCAACCAGCTCATCCTCTGTCACCCACTTCTCCTCCTGCCTTCAATCTTTCCCAGCATCAGGGTCTTTTCCAACCAATCAGCTTTTTGCATCAGGTGGCCGAAGTATTGGAACTTCAGCTTCAGCATCAGTCCTTCCAATGAACATTCAGGGTTGATTTCCTTTAGGATCGACTGGTTTGATCTCCTTGCTTCCCAAAAGACCCTCAAGAGTCTTCTCCAGCACCACAGTTCAAAAGTATCAATTCTTAGGCACTCAGCCTTCTTTATGGTCCAGCTCTCACATCTGTACATGACTACTGGAAAAACCATAGCCTTGACTATATGGACCTTTGTCAGCGAGGTCCATGTAGTCAAGGCTATATGCAAGAGGCTATTAAAGCAAGAGGTCTCTGCCTTTTATATAGACCTTTGTCAGCGAGGTCCATATAGTCAAGGCTATATGCAAGAGGCTATACAAAGCAAGAGGTCTCCGCTTTTTATACACTGTCTAGTTTTGTCATAGGTTTTCTTCCAAGGAGGAAGCATCTTTTAATTTCATGGCTGCAGTCACTGTCCACAGTGATTTTGGAGCCCAAGAAAGTAAAGTCTGTCACTGTTTTCCTGGGACTTACCCAGTTCTAGCCCTGATAGGCCCAGATCCTAGGAAATTTCTCTGTCACGGGCAAATCAGGATGGCTGGTCACCCTACTTAGAAAAGCCCACCTTGTCTTCAGTGTGGATGCCTAGTGTCAGTGCCGCTGCCTGGAAAAGTCACCCACTACCGGGGATCCAGGGCTAATGCCCACCATTGCTCTCTCACATTATCTCCTTAGAACCTGCCCATGTCTCTTGGACAGGTAACTTCAGAGATTTTTGTTCTCAGATAATCCTGTTTGATACAATTGACAAGGCGGAAAGTCACCAGTTTTACAGTCAGACCTCCACAGGTTAGAATTCAGTGTGGGCTGGAACAGAAGCACCATGAGGGTATGGTCTGTATCTGTCTTGTTCACTCCTCTGTTCCAGTGCCAGGCAGTAGGAGGCACACAGTAGGAGATCAATAAATACTTGTTGACTGAGTAATAAATAAATGAATGAAGAAATGAATGGTATCTTCACATTAGGTCTTTCAAAAAACAGCATCCATGCTCCTACTGGCATGGATGGTTACCAGAGTTACTTGAGTTAGAGATGATAAAAGCTTCTTGGTCCACAGTAAGAACTCAAGAGACCAAAACTCCTTCTGAAATAATAACTTGAGACTGATTCCATATTGCTCAAACTTCTCTTACCAAACCTTCGAGACACTTCCCTTTGCCAATAGGGAAGAAGTAGAATTTTCCTGAGGTGTTTCTCTGAAATTAGAGACTCACAGTGAATTCTATGCCTGAGTGATGTTAGGGGCATAAGAATCTCACAACTGTTTTGCTGAATAGCTTCAGTTGAGATTCTGATCTCAGAGCACCTGATTCAGCTGACTGTGACCCAAAGGACTGTGTGTTCAGGGGCGGGCTGGAGTAGGTTGGAATCCGAAAGTGGGGACCGAGAGGATGGGCATGGCCAGGTTCACAGGGTAGAGCCTTGGCAGTTGAGTCAGCCACATTCATAGCCACTGTCTCCCCACCCAGGTACACCTTTGGTGCGGCTCTGTTCGTGGGGTGGGTCGCTGGAGGCCTCACGCTGATTGGGGGTGTGCTGATGTGCATCGCTTGTCGGGGTCTGGCCCCTGAGGAAACCAAGTGAGTCTCCCCATCCCAATGTAATCAGACATTTGGTCCAAGTCCATTTTAACATATCATTTGCAGCCAGAATGATCAGCATATGTATACAGAAGAATGCTATTGACAAAAGGATCGTGAACCTTATCTTTTATGGGGAAGCCTAAAGAACAGAACAGGAATATGTCAGCCTGAGCAGATTTAGAAGTGATGCTATTGAAGGAAAAACTAAACAGCCCTCTAGGCTGTCCCCCAACTCCAGTACTCCATAAGTCGATGATTCTCAGCTGGGAGCAATTGTACCCACCTCCCCACCTCTCCCCACCCACTACCCCTGCCCTGGTCCCCAGGAGATATTTGGCAACATCTAAAGACGCTTGATCGTTACAGTTCTGGAGTGGAGGGTTAAGTGGTACTGAAATCTGGTGGGTGGAGGCCAGGGTTACTGCTAAACATCCTGCAAAGCACAGGACAGGCCCCTACAACAAAGATTTTCAGTTTCAGAACGTTAGCAACACTGTTGCTGAGAACACCTATTGTACTTCTCTCACTGGGACTGGGATTGGGAAACCTGGCTCCATCTGGTTCTCCTGCTTACCAGTCCGGGGACCTCTAGCCAGTCATCTGCCTTCTCTGAGCCTTTGTTACCTCATCCACATACTGAGCAGATTAGCAGAGATGGGTTGCTCATATGTACTGATCAGCTTACAAATTCTATGATTCTTTGGCATAACCATGTTCCCCTGCACATTGTTTCTGGTTCAGCTTCATCTGAATTGATGAAGAGATGGACCTCACTGGTCATTAACCCCCAACTCTAATACAAAGCAAGAAATTCTGCTCCACTGCAGAGGCTGAAAAGCCAGTGTCCCAAAGCCCAAAACAGCAGCTGTCTCAGTTTACCTAGGACTAAGGGTTTCCTGGGACACTGGATTTTCAGTGCTGAAAGTCAGACATCCTAGAGAAAATGGGTAATTTGTCCTGCTACCAAATACATCTCTAGTTGGTCATAGAGTGTTTCTTTTTCTTTCAGCTACAAAGCCGTCTCTTACCACGCCTCAGGCCACAACGTCGCCTACAGGCCTGGAGGCTTCAAAGCCAGCACTGGCTTTGAGTCCAACACCAGAAACAAGAAGATATATGATGGGGGTGCCCGCACAGAGGATGAGGGACAGTCTCATCCTTCCAAGTACGACTACGTGTAGCCCTCCACCCAAGTTACCCAGGCAGGGGCAGAAGAAACCCCTCCAGATTTCACCCAAAACAAGGAATTCTACCTTGATTTCCCATAGCTTTGGACTCACAGCTGGAAGTTAGAAAGCCTTGGTTTTCCCTGTGGTGAGGCCAGATGGTCTTGGCTACATCTTGGCTTCTAACTGTTCCATCACAAAACAGCTGAGTTATCATATGGCATTAGAGGCTAGAGCCCACATCTGCCAGTCCTCTAATCTGTTTTTTTTTGACATAACCTTTTTAATCTGATGATAGAATATGGTTTGAATTCCTATCAATCACTTAGATCACTTAGGCAAAATGTCTGTCCTCCTTCTAGCTGACAGCCCATTGATGATCTATTTCCCAGATCATCCCCCAGAACAATTCTGAAAGGAAAAAAATGAATCAATCAAAAGACATCATTTTCTATTATTTCATTTTTGCCTCCCCTCCCACCCCCAGCCCTCACTTGGCTACTCTACTAATAAACACTGATTGAAGAAGAGATAGGGAGAGGGGAAAATATTTATCATATCTGCAGTTCATTATCTGAGTTTTCTTACACTGTGATCTTTAACATTACTTGGGCCCAAGTGATTTCACTTGGAAGAAACCAACATTGCCACCTCTGCTAACATCTGCTGGACTCCCCACTGCATGTCCTCTTTCTGTCACAGGCCAGAAAGTCTCTGGAGGAGCAAGAAAAGGATTTTTTCTTTTCCTTTTTTTTTTTTTTTTTTTTGTAATCTAAATATATTTGGTATTCTAAATATAGTTAGAATAAATAATGTATTAGTGAAATGATACACTGTCTCTGTGAATTAGCCTCACCCCTGCACATGAATAGAAGAAAATGAAAAAATAATTGCTTTGATGTTGTCTGTATTNATTTTCCTTTTTTTTTTTTTTTTTTTTGTAATCTAAATATATTTGGTATTCTAAATATAGTTAGAATAAATAATGTATTAGTGAAATGATACACTGTCTCTGTGAATTAGCCTCACCCCTGCACATGAATAGAAGAAAATGAAAAAATAATTGCTTTGATGTTGTCTGTATTGTACTTGGTAAAATCACACTGAAGTCTGAATTTCGTGAAATGCTCACTGATCCTATTTCTTTCCCTTTGAGGTCTGCTGGACTCTGGTTATGGATGATAGAATCAGTGTAATCCATGTAAAAACCAAATAATGGGACACAGCAGGTCGTAGGAAGTGAGTTGAAACTAGTTCTGTTTTGAACTGTGATGAGCCTGAATATAATGCTTCCCAGTGACATGCGGCCACACTCACAAGCCTACAGGCCGCTGAGAGTTGAGGGCAGCACTTACTGGCTGTTCCCTGCACTGAATTCACCTCCACTGGTTGGACCATTAGATGTTCAAGAATTCTCTGCAGCGACCCACCTTCCCTGCTTCTGTGTCACTGCTGCCAAAAGCCTAACCTCCTTCCTCCAGGCCACCAGCATCCCGTCCCAGCACCAGAGCCAGAACTGGCCCCCCAGGGAACTCTGGTAAGGGTACTCTCTCAAAACTACCTAGTCAGGCAGTGGCACTGCCACTGAGGGAATCGGACCAGTGGGTTATTATTGAGGGGGTGGGGGAGAAAGCCCTCCTGCCAATAGTGCATGTGAAAGTGGCTTCCAAGGAAACAAGGAATATTCATAGGGGTCTTCAGGATTGAAAGACTATGTTCAGGGGAACTCCAGACCATGGCCCATTAAACAGAGAGGAATCATGTTCCCCAAGAACCCAAATAGTCAACCCGGAGACCCTACTCACTGAGACATGCATGCACGCGTGCTCAGTTGCTTCAGGCGTGTCTGACTCTTTGCAATCCCATGGACTGTAACCTCCCCAGACTCCTCTGTCCATGGGATTCTCCAGGCAAGAATACTGGAGTGGGTTGCCATTCCCTCTTCCAGGGAACCTTCCCAACCCAGGGAGCAAACCCGAGTCTCCTGCATTGCAGGCAGACTCTTTACCACTGAGCCACTGGAGAAGCCCTCTCACTGAGACAGCAGTGTTTCAAGACCAAATCAGTACTCATGAAACTCTAAGATGGGATAAAGAACGGACAAATAAAATCAGGATGGACCTGGAGATGGTCATACTAAGTGAAGTAGGTCAGAGAAAGACAGCTATCATATGATATCACTTGTGTGTGAAATCTTAAAAAATTACACAAATGAACTTATTTACAAAGCGAAAACAGACTCATAGGCTTAGAGAAAGAATTCATGGTTACCAGAGGGGCAGGGTTGAGGGAGGGATAGATTGGGAGTTTGGGATTGACTTGTACACACTGCTATCTCTAAAATAGATAAACAAAATGACCTACTGTAAAAAAAAATAATAATAATAAAATCAGCAAATGCATGCACACCAAAAAACTATAGGGGTCGGGAGAGAAAAAGCTGAGCAATGTAAGACATGGAGATTGTTCAGAGTCTTCAGGGTTGGCGTTTGAAGGCCATGGGCACAATCAATTCTCCCTCCCACCAGGGCAGAGTCCTGGTCAGTTCTGAGGCCCTGAGGGGTGACTCTTTAATTAGCATGTTCTCTATCAACACGGAATTGTTTGAAAGCTTCCATATAGTGACAGTATGGTTTGTATTTTTTTCTGTTGCTGTCTTATGGTATATGCATTGAGTATTGACCTGCATGTTTTGTTACTTAAATATTAAAGATACTGTTATCTCACTTTTGAACAGCTTCTGCTCTTTTTTCCTAAGCTTCAGAGAGTGGAGTTAAGAGCCTCAGTACCTCAAAGCTGAGCGCATCTCCCTGGGGTGTTCTGTTTGCAGAATCCATGTCTTCTCAGCAGCAGCCAGGCTGCCTGGAGGTCGGCCAGGTCTGCCCCAGTCCAGTTAGTAGTTTCTGCAGGTTGGGAAGCCTGAATGAAAAGGAATTCCCAGAGCTGCCAGGCATGCAGCGTGGGGTCCAAACACCAAGATTAGCTTGTCTGACCCTGAGTGCACCAGCCTGGATGTCTAATGTCATCGATCAGCCCTGGAGCTAGTAAAACAAGACATCCAGTGCCTGTGCCCTGATGACATCAAGGGGTGGCTTGACCAGCTCAGTTAGCCATATTCACTGAGGCGGCAGCAGTCTTTGGGAACAACATGAACTACAGAATCAGAACATCCCAACCCCTAATTCAGGTCGCATCAATTCCCAGCTGTGTTAGCTTGAGCAAAGCGCTTAACGTTTCAGAATCTCAGTTTCCTTATCTATAGAATAGAAATAATAAGGCTAATGGAATAATGTAAGTAAAGGATCTATTTAAGTGAAAACATCTGACTTGAATAACTTTAAGACACACAGGGTCTTGTCTTGTGTAGCTAGGATATGAGGCCAGGGTAGGTTTCAGGCACAGCTGGATCAAGGGATAGGATCAAGGCTCTACCTTTTTCTGCCCTCATCTCACATCTGCTTTCCTGTCAGTTGGTGTGCTTCTCAGGCAGCCTGCCCCCATAGGATAGCAGTGATGGATCTTATTTCTAGGCATAGGCCATCTTTCAGCTAGGGAAACTTGCCAAACTTTCCTGATATCTGTAGGAGAAAAAAGTCCTGATAAAACTCATTGGACTATTTCAGTCATGCATCCATCCCTAAACCTCTTCCTATAACCAGAGCAATGGTATTTAGCTTAAATAAGCCTGGGTCTCTCAGTCAAAACATAGAGATTCATCAGATTCATCACTTGCCTCACAATCCGCCTGCCAGCAGGAGATGCAGGAGACACAGGTTTGACCCCTGGATTGGGAAGATCCCCTGGAGGAGGAAATGGCAGCCCATTCCAGTATTCTTGCCTGGAGCATCCCATGGAGGGATTGTGGGAGCCTGGTGGACTACAGTTCATAGGGTCGCAAAGAGTCAGGCGTGACGGAAGCAACTGAGCCCACATATACAAAGACTGTATTCTAGGCACCAGGAGTCCTTAGCAATCAGACTCTTACTGCTTTGCCTCATTTCTTAGCCCCTTTGGTTGAACCTGAACTCCAAGAAAAGCCTCAGAGGTACAAGCTCTGAACCTCTCTGACCATTTACCAAACAGCACAGCATTTACAGTACAGAGAGGGAAGGTCTGGTGGACTGGTTTTATTCCCACGGGAAACTGATAATTATAACCTAAAATGACACACACAAAAAAAGCTTTCACATTCAACTTTTAAACAAGTGGGATTACCAAACTGGATAGTAGAAAACTAAGATTAGGGATATTTTGAAGACTCTGTGTAAAAACAAAGTGTGTGCAAGTCACAATGTACATGCTTAAAATATGCCTCATCACTGTTACCCATAAAAATCCCTGAGGAATCCTGAGGAGGATGTGAGAGTTGGACTGTGAAGAAAGCTGAGCACCAAAGAATTGATGCTTTTGAACTGTGGTGTTGGGGAAGACTCTTGAGAGTCCCTTGGACTGTAAGGAGATCCAACCAATCCATTCTGAAGGAGATCAGTCTGGGTATTCTTTGGAAGGAATGATGCTAAAGCTGAAACTCCAGTACTTTGGCCACCTCATGAGAAGAGTTGACTCGGAAAAGACTCTGATGGTGGGAGGGATTAGGGGCAGGAGGAGAAGGGAACGACCGAGGATGAGATGGCTGGATGGCATCACTGACTCAATGTATGTGAGTTTGAGTGAACTCCGGGAGCTGATGATAGACAGGGAGACCTGCTGCTGCTGCTGCTGCTAAGTCACTTCAGTCGTGTCCGACTCTGTGTAACCCCATAGACAGCAGCCCACCAGGCTCCCCCATCCCTGGGATTCTCCAGGTGAGAACACTGGAGTGGGTTGCCATTTCATTCTCCAACGCATGAAAGTGAAAAGTGAAAGTGAAGTCACTCAGTCGTGTCCAACTCTTAGCGACCTCATGGACTACAGCCTTCCAGGCTCCTCCATCCATGGGATTTTCCAGGCAATAGTACTGGAGTGGGTTGCCATTGCCTTCTCCACAAGGAGGCCTGGTGTGCTACAATTCATGGGGTCACAAAGTGTCGGACACAACTAAGTGACTGAACTGAACTGAACTGAATATGAAAAAACACTAAAAATATTTGTTCTTTAATCCAGCAGTTCCTTTTTCATATTCCCTAAGGAAATAATCATAAATATTTATACCCAAAGATATACATCAATTGTTTGAAAGAGTGAAACTGGATCAACTTAAAATCCAACTAGAAGACTTAAATAAATAATAATTTATTCATTAATCATAAATTAATACATAACCATTAAATTAGTAAGATATTTTAAAGATTAATTGTTTTAAGTAATGCATTGAAAATGTTGTGGAAAGAAATATATTCTAAAATATTTTAAAGTGGTTGCTCTTATAGTGATATAATGATTCTTTTTCTCTATACTTCTCAATATTTTTCAAATTTTCTTCAATGAGAATATCTTCATTTCATATCCAAAGGAAAAAACAAAAACTAAAAATTTATGGAGAAACAAAAACTTGAAAATGAGATCCAGTCATGGTACAACAATATGAATATACTTAAATATACACTTCAAAACAGTTAATATGGTAAATTTTATGATGCATGCCTTTTTAACTACAATTTAAAAATAACATCCAAGCAGGAAGTCCACAAGGCAGGTGCAGCCTGTTACCTGGAGACCTAACCATCTATCTCAGGCAACTTGGTGGGAAGAAGCTAATAAGTCCTGGCTTAACAGAGCTCTGTGTTTATTCTGAACTAATAAAATGAAATGCTCATGAGCCCAGAAATTGGACCTCTATTGAATTGTTTCTGTTTTTCTTCCCCTCTGGAGATCCTACGGCATTCATTTCTCCTTTTCATCACCTTTACTCATCCTTGAAGATGGGAGACAGAGTTCCACACCCCATAAAGGATGAGGATCTGAAGAGAGTTAGGGGAGCCAGGAACAAGAGTCCATACCTGTGCTTAATCTCTTACTTTATTCCAAGATCACACATTCCCACTCCACTGGCCTCCCCAGTTCCCAACTCCTTTTTCTGAGAGAAGGACCAACCCAAAAGAGCAAGGACAGACTTGCTGCGGGGCAGATGATCTAATGTCAGCCAGTGGTCTAGACCTCCACTCCCCTGTGTAGGGAAATATCCCGACCAGACCCTCAGCTCCAAAGCCTTCAACACCTGGGACACGTCAAACCTGCATGTGAAAAAAAGGAGATTAGTATAAGCTGTGTATCTTGTATGTGAAGAGGAAGACTTTAGGGGCCTCGGTGAGTTTCTCAGGGTTTCTAAAAGATAATCTGAATCTCAGTTGGTGTGTCACCATTGGACTCCACTCAGAGATGTTAGGAATCAGGCAAAATTTAGTAGTTGTTTTTGTTTTTTTTTAATTGGGGGAAGTACAGTTTTAGAAACCCAGGACTTACATAAAAATGAAAAAAAAACAAGGACTTCCCTGGTAGTCGAGTAGCTAAGACTCCTGGTTCCCAGTGGAGGGGCCCCAGGTTCTATCCCTGGTCAGGGAACGAGATCCCACATGTCATAACCAAGACCCAGGGCAGCCAAATAAATAAATATAAATATTTTTAAATATATTTTAAATGAAAAAAACAAAATAAACTCCCCTTTCCTGAACAGACATTAGAAGTTAAGAAAAAAGCTTTGATAGCAGAAATGAATAATGATGAAAGATCACTTTGAGGCTTAAAAAATACAGAAAATTACTAATATTAATATTGCTATCATGAAAGCTGAGCACCAAAGAACTGATGCTTTTGAACTGTGGTGTTGGAGAAGACTCTTGAGAGTCCCTTGGACTGCAAGGAAATCCAACCAGTCCATTCTAAAGGAGATCAGTCCTGGGTGTTCTTTGGAAGGAATAATGCTAAAGCTGAAACTCCAATACTTTGGCCACCTCATGCAAAGACTTGACTCGACTCTGATGCTGGGGGGGGATTGGGGGCAGGAGAAGAAGGGGACAACAAAGGATGAGATGGCTGGATGGCATTACCGACTCGATGGACATGAGTTTGAGTGAACTCCGGGAGTTGGTGANTTGATGCTTTTGAACTGTGGTGTTGGAGAAGACTCTTGAGAGTCCCTTGGACTGCAAGGAAATCCAACCAGTCCATTCTAAAGGAGATCAGTCCTGGGTGTTCTTTGGAAGGAATAATGCTAAAGCTGAAACTCCAATACTTTGGCCACCTCATGCAAAGACTTGACTCGACTCTGATGCTGGGGGGGGATTGGGGGCAGGAGAAGAAGGGGACAACAAAGGATGAGATGGCTGGATGGCATTACCGACTCGATGGACATGAGTTTGAGTGAACTCCGGGAGTTGGTGATGGCCAGGGAGGCCTGGCATGCTGCAATTCACGGGGTCACAAAGAGTCGGACAGGATTGAGCGACTGAACCGAACTGATCGTCTATTGAGATCTAGTAGATTTCAGATACAGCTTCAGGCCTTTTTTTTGTACACTTGCCCCAATCCTTAAAATAATTCATGGGACAAATATTACTATCCCACCAAGCCATGGCGGAGTAGAAGGACATGTGCTCATCTTCTCCTATGAGAACTCCAAAACAACAACTAGTCTCTGAACAATCATCAACAGGAGAATGTTGGATCCCACCTAAAAAAGATACCCTGCATCCAAGGGCAAAGGAGAAGCCCCAACAAGACAGTAGGAGGCATGCAATTGTATATAAAATCAAATCTCAGACTCACTATAGATGCTCAGAGGGTGCAAACAAAACCTCATGTACACCAGGACCCAGGGAATGGAGCAGTGACCTCCACAAGAGACTGAGCCAGACCTGCCTTTGAGTGCCTGAGTGGCTCCTGCGGAGGCACGGGTCAGCAGTGACCTGCCATGGGGATGGGGGCTCTGGCTGTAGCAGACCTGGGAAACGTGGCATGTGGCATAGGTCCTTTTGGAGGAGGCTGCCATTGGCTCCAGTGAGCCTCTGAGCAGAAGACCCACAAACTAAGGTACAATTGCATGAAAGAAGTTCTAGCACTGTTGCAAAAGTTCTAGGGCTGACAGCAGATTTCCCAGCCCGGGGATCTGGCAAAGGGACTGAGAAAACCCAGGGAATTGGACTTTGAATGCCAGGGGGATTTAACTGCAGAACTTCACGGGACTGGGGAAACAGACTGTGGGAGGGCACAGACAAAACCTTGCACACACCAGGACCCAGAATAACAGAGCAGTGGCCCCATAAGAGACTGAGCCAGACTTGCCTGTGAATGTCCAGGAGTCTCTGGCGGAGGTGTGGGTCAACAGTAGCCTGCCGCAGGGTCAGGGGCATTGGCTGCAACAGTTCTGGGAGCTGTGGCATGCTGGCATAAGTCCTTTTGAAGGAGGTCACCCACCATTACCCCACCATAGTTTGGCTTCAGGCCTAACTACAGGGAGGGAACACAGCCCCACCCATCAGCAGAAGATTGGATTAAAGATTTACTGAATATGGCCTTGCTCACCAGAACAAAACAGTTTTCCCCACAGCCAGTCCCTCCCATCAGGAAGCTTCCACAAGCCTCTTATCCTCATCCATCAAAGGGCAGACAGTAGGAAAACCACAATCACAGGAAACTAACCAACTAACATAGGACTTCCCTGGTGACTCAGATGGTAAAGAATCCGCCTGCAATGTGGGAGACCTGGGTTTGAGCTCTGGGTTGGGAAGATCCCTTGGAGAACGGAACAACTACTCACTCCAATATTCTGGTCTGGAGAATTCCATGGACTGTACAGTCCAAGGGGTCACAAAAAGTCAGACATAACTGAGCGACTTTCACCTTCTAACCAAACTGATCACCTGTATCACAGCCTTGTCTAACTCAATGAAACTATGAGCATGCTGTATAGGGCCTCCTGAGACAGATGGGTCATGGTGGAGAGTTCTGACTAAACATGGTCTACTGGGGAAGACAATAGGAAACCACTCAGCATTCATGCCTTGAGAACCCCATGAACAGTATGAAAAGGCAAAAAGCTAAGCACTGAAAGACGAACTCCCCAGGTCAGTAGGTGCCCAATATGCTACTGGAGAAGGGTGGAGAAACAGCTCCAGAAGGAATGAAGAGGCTGAGCCAAAGTGGAAACAGTGCCCAGTTGTGGATGTTGAAGGAGGTTTGGAGGTTTGGTGTTTGGTGGTTAAAGTAAAGTCTGATGCTATAAAGAACAATATTGCATAGGAACCTGGAATGTTAGGTCCATGAACCAAGGTAAATTGAAAGTGGTCAAACAGGAGATGGCAAGAGTGAACATTAACATTTTAGGAATCAGTGAACTAAAATGGACTGGAATGGGCGAATTAAATTTAGATGACCATTATATCTACTATTACAGGCAAGAATGCCTTAGAAGAAATGGAGTAGCCCTCATTGTCAAGGAGAGTCCAAAATCAGTACTTGGGTTCAGTCTCAAAAATGACAGAATGATTTCTCTTCATTCTCAAGGCAAACCATTCAATATCACAGTAATCCAAGTCTGTGCCCCAAACGCTAAAGCCAAAGAAGCTGAAGCTGAGCAGTTCTATGAAGACGTATAAGATCTTTTAGAACTAATACCAAAAAAAGATGTCCTTTTCATCATAGGGGACTGGAATGCCAAAGTGGGAAGTCAAGAGATACCTGGAGTAACAGGCAAGTTTGGTCTTAGAGTACAAAATGAAGCAGGGCAAAGGCTAACAGAGTTGTGCCAAGAGAAGGCACTGGTCATAGCAGACACCCCCTTCCAACAACACAAGATACCTAACAATACACAAGAACATCCCCAGATGGTGGTTATCAAAATCAGATTGATTATCTTCTTTGAAGCTGAAGATGGAGAAGCTCTATATGGTCAGGAAAAACAAGACCGGGAGCTGACTGCTGCTCAGATCATGAACTCCTTACTGCAAAATTCAGACTTAAATTGAAGAAAGTAGGGAAAACCACTAGACCATTCAGATATGACCTAAGTTAAATCCCTTACAATTATACAGGGGAAGTGACAAATAGATTCATGAGATTAGATCTGATAGAAAGACTGCCTGAAGAACTGTGGATGGAGGTCCATAACATCGTACAGGAGGCAGTGATCAAAACCATCCCCAAGAAACAGAAAGGCAAAATGGTTGTCTGAGAAGGCCTTACAAGTAGCTGAGGAAAGAAGAGAAATGAAAGACAAAAGAGAAAAGGAAAGATATAACCATCTGAATGCAGAGTTCCAAAGAACAGCAAAGAGAGATGAGAAAG
Organism: Oreotragus oreotragus; assembly: GCA_006410675.1. Classification (NCBI taxonomy): domain Eukaryota; kingdom Metazoa; phylum Chordata; class Mammalia; order Artiodactyla; family Bovidae; genus Oreotragus; species Oreotragus oreotragus. The sequence continues at coordinate 197,885 of SJYX01004136.1, read as the reverse complement.
TCTCCCTAAGTGAACACTGCAAAGAAATAGAGGAAAATAATAGAATCAGAAAGACTAGAGATCTCTTCAAGAAAATTAGAGGTACCAAGAAAATATTTCATGCAAAGATGGGCACAATAAAGGACAGAAATGGTATGGACCTAACAGAAGCAGAATATATTAAGAAGAGGTGTCAAGAACACACAGAAGAACTATACAAAAAAAGATCTGTGACCCAGATAACCATGATGGTGTGATCACTCACCTAAAGCCAGATATCTTGGAGTGAAAAGTCAAGTGGGCCATAAGAAGCATTAATATGAACAAAGCTAGTGGAAGTGATGAAACACCAGCTGAGCTATTTCAAATCCTAAAAGATGATGCTGTTAAAGTGCTACACTCAATATGCCATCAAGTCTGGAAAACTCAGCAGTGGCCACAAGACTGGAACAGGTCAGTTTTCATTCCAATACCAAAGAAAAGCAATGCCAAGGAATGTTCAAACTACCACACAATTGCATTAATTTCACATGCTATTAAAGTAATGCTCAAAATTCTCCCAGCTAGACTTCAACAGTATATGAACCAAGAACTTCAAGATGTTAAAGTTGGATTTAGAAAAGACAGAGGAACCAGAGATCAAATTGCCAGCATCTGTTGGATCATAGAAAAGGCAAGAGAATTTCAGAAAAACATCTACTTTGGCTTCATTGACTGTGCTAAAGCCTTTGACTGTATTGATCACAACAAACTGTGGGAAATTCTTCAGGAGATGGGAATACTACACCACCTTATCTGCCTCCTGAGAAACATGCATGAAGGTCAAGAAGCAACAGTTAGAACTGGATATGGAACAGACTGATTCCAAATCGGGAAAGGAGTATGTCAAGGCTGTATGTTGTCACCCTGTTTATTTAACTTATATGCAGAGTACATCATAGGAAATGCCAGGCTGGGTGAAGCACAAGCTGGAATCAAGATTGCCGGGAGAAATATCAATAACCTCAGATACGCAGATAACACCACGTTTATGGCAGAAAGTGAAGAGGAGCTAAAGAGCCTCTTGATGAAGGTAAAAGAGGAGAGTGAAAAAGCTTATTTAAAGCTCAATATTCAAAAAATGAAGATCATGGCATCCAGTCCCATCATTTCATGGCAAATAAAAGGGGAAACAATGGAAACAGTGACAGACTTTATTCTGCGGGGCTCCAAAATCACTGCAGATGGTGAATGTAGCCAAGAAATTAAAAGATGCTTGCTCCTTGGAAGAAAAGCTACGACCAATCTAAACAGCATATTAAAAAGCAGAGACGTTACTTTGCTGACAAAGATCCATCTAGTCAAAGCTTTGGTTTTTCCAGTAGTCATGAATAGAAGTGAGAGTTGGACCATAAAGAAGGCTGAGCACTGAAGAACTGATGCTTTTGAGCTGTGGAGTTGAAGAAGACTCTTGAGAGTCCCTTGGATTGCAAGGAGATACAACAAGTCCATCCTAAAGGTAATCAACCCTGAATATTCATTGGAAGGACTGATGCTGAAGCTGAAGCGCCAATACTTTGGCCACCTGATGTGAAGAGCCAACTCATTAGAAAAGACCCTGGTGCTGGGAAAGACTGAAGGCAGGAGGAGAAGGGGAAAACAGAGCATGAGTTGGTTGGGTGGCCTCACTGACTCAATGGACATGAGCTTGAGCAAGCTCTGGGAGATGGTGAAGGACAGGGAAACCTGATGTGCTGCAGTCCATGGGGTTGCAAAGAGTCGTACATGACTGAGCAACTGAACAGCAACATTTCACAAATGAACAAACCTAGGCTCTGAGAGGTTAAGTGTCTTGTCTAAGTGAAGTGATCAACTGTCCTGATTTATTCAGTACCATCCTGCATTTAGCACTGAATGTCCTGCCTTCTAGGAAAACCCTTAGCCTTCAGCAAATTAGGACATCTGGTCACCCTATGCCAAAGCTACGAAGGTAATAGGAAAACATGAACTTCAGCGAAGGTTTGTCTGGCTTCACACCTCACCCTCTTTCCACTATGCTAAAGTGAATCCCACTAAGGGAAAATACATACATATATGCACACAAAGAAGAGGGAAGGAAGGGAGGGAGAGAGGACGGAGAGGAAGAGGGAGGAAGAAAGAGAAAGAGAGGAGGAAAGGGGCAATAAATCTACTTTAAAGGAAAAAGTATTTGCCTATGAAGCCAAGAAACATAATACTTAAAACAATATACTGTAAATTTTTAACTTTTAATTCTCAGATTTCTGGGAGATGGTGAAGGACAGGGAAACCTGATGTGCTGCAGTCCATGGGGTTGCAAAGAGTCGTACATGACTGAGCAACTGAACAGCAACATTTCACAAATGAACAAACCTAGGCTCTGAGAGGTTAAGTGTCTTGTCTAAGTGAAGTGATCAACTGTCCTGATTTATTCAGTACCATCCTGCATTTAGCACTGAATGTCCTGCCTTCTAGGAAAACCCTTAGCCTTCAGCAAATTAGGACATCTGGTCACCCTATGCCAAAGCTACGAAGGTAATAGGAAAACATGAACTTCAGCGAAGGTTTGTCTGGCTTCACACCTCACCCTCTTTCCACTATGCTAAAGTGAATCCCACTAAGGGAAAATACATACATATATGCACACAAAGAAGAGGGAAGGAAGGGAGGGAGAGAGGACGGAGAGGAAGAGGGAGGAAGAAAGAGAAAGAGAGGAGGAAAGGGGCAATAAATCTACTTTAAAGGAAAAAGTATTTGCCTATGAAGCCAAGAAACATAATACTTAAAACAATATACTGTAAATTTTTAACTTTTAATTCTCAGATTTTAAAAAGTATCCCAAAAAAAGGTCAAATCTATTGTAAATGGTGGACAAACAGATAGTGGGAATGGAGGAGGACATCAGGCTAGCTGAGTCCTCTGAGCTAACACATTCAGCCTCTACAAAACTTTCAATGTGCTGTGTGATGTAAGTACACTTCTCAGGGCTTTCCGGCTAAGGAAGTCTGAGGTGTGATGCCACCCAGAGGGTCAAGGAAGGCTCATGGCCCCCTGTCTGCAGGTGAAATCCCCGATCCCTCAAGTGATGATAGCCAAAAGCCACCCAAAGTTCACTGGGGTTTGGGCTGAGGCTCATTTCATCTCAGTGCTAATCTCAGGTTAGAGCTCTCTAGCAATCTGAGATCTCAGTCAGTCTCCACCAATCAAGAATTTTTCCATTCCTTTCTTGTCTTGAGTGGAGTTGGATATGACCTGCTCACTCTGGTCTCAGTTTTGTAACTAGTCCAGCCTTCCCCTGTTATCAAAGCTGCCGCCCTTAACCTTTGTTGACAATAAAAAGCATATTTATTTTGTTCAACAAGCCAATTTGAATTTCCCCAGAGAATTTTTTGAAAGGTAAAATATCAAACATATTAATCATGTAGGACTTCGGCACCCAGACTCATTGCCCAAAGGAGGACAGTTGCCATGGCAATGGTTCTGGTAAGGAGGATGGAGTCTGGCTGAAGGGTGAATAAAATACCATAACGGGGCAGAAGCCACCCAGCCAGCCAATCCCTTATGATCCTGGGAGTGTTTGCCCAAGTCTCAGGAGTTAAGTCATAACTAAGAGAGAGTGAGAGAAAGAAAAGTGTCCAGCAAACATTTTGAAGGATAGGGCTGAGGGGTCAGAATGTGGGTAGAGTTATTCTGAAAGTCAGTGGAAGGTGCACGTGACTGTGTCTTCTCCTGAGAGCTCCCAGAACCTCCCACCAGTAACCCTCGTGCAGTAAGGCCAGCCTCATTCATCTGCAGAGAGGCACAGCCAATGGGGCAGAGAGAAGCCAGGGAAGAGTGCACTGGAGACCTGGGGTCAGAATGACCCTCACAGCCGCCACTTTGGCAACATACTCCAAGTCCCTACCTGGTTCATTCTCTGTGACCCAGTGGTCACTTCCTGGGAAACTGCCCAAAGAGAATCATGCACGTGGAGGCTGTTTCTCAGTCACGGCCGATTTTTTGTGACCCCATGGACTGCAGTCTGTCAGGTTCCTCTGTCCATGGAATTTTTCAGGCAAAAACACTGAAGTGGGTTATCATTTCCTTCTCCAGGGGATCTTCCCCACTAGGACTGAACCTAGGTCTCTTGCTTCTCCTACATTGCAGGCAGTGCTACCTGCGAAGACCCAAAAGGGGATCACTCTGACTTAAAAAAACTTGGTCTGCAGCTAAGGAAACCATCAACTGAAGTTACTTGGTAGTACTTCTGGTACTAGTATCAGACAATATATGTATTTCCATGTGCAAGAAATACCACTGAAAGTGGTGGGAGAAAGCTGAACAAAAATAAAACTTTACCTTCTAAACAAACAAAATTCAGTCCTCCACTTGCAGAATATACAAAAGTTCTATGCACCAACCCAGGTTCTCATTACTGCCAGGGCTGTGTCTATAAAAGGAACATCTGTGCAATGTGAGGGAAGAGGACTTTAGATACCAAAATCCACCAGCAAACATCTGTCTAGATGGTTGATGCCATTGCTGGCTTTCAATATAATTTTACTTTCTTCTTAGACTTTTCAAGGCATTAAGTAGATGTTCAAGTTACAAAATAATATGGTTTAAGACAAATACTTAAGTTTAAAGCAGGAGAGTTGATAGGTGTTCATTCTTTCCCTCTCAAGAAGTTCTGAATAGCAACAATGTAACAATGCTTTAAATAGTTACTTTTCTTACAAGCATTATGTTGAACTAGAATAAGTGGCAAATTTAATGGAAAAAATTTCCTGGTTTAGAAGAACTTTTATTTAACATTATTCATGTAACTCTTATTATCCTCTCCCTCTATTCTATTACAGATGCTGCAGATGTGAGCAGGATATTATTATTTTGATCTGAACTTGGCATCCAGACTTAAAACTCTCTCCTCATTGCCTTGGTTGCACGGTTCTTCGAATCAACAGTTCTTTAATTAATTACAATTTCACAGAGTACTTAAATATTTGAGACCATTGTTGATAAATAGTTGCTTCATAATCTGCTCAGACCCAAATCAAACAGAAGTTATACTTATGATTTTTTAATTTGTTCTTGAAGCCAAAATGTCAATATCTTCCGCATGAGACCAGGAACAAGGTCCAGATGAATACACTGGACTTCAGAAAGCATCACACATTAAGTGGGATTCAAACTGCTGTGAAAGCCAGGAAATGAGTGTTCGTAATGTAAATGAACCACCACTCTTTGGGAAAGTTGTCTGAAGCAGAAACCAAACTTTCCTTTTTAACCTCTTCCTCTCCCACCAAAATAGATTATTGATGATAGATACAAGATAGGCAGATAGATAGGAACAAAGGCAGGGAAAGGATTTGGGCACAAAGAAGTTCAGGACAGAGTTGTTTTTAATTCTGTAAGACTAGAAAAGTGAGGTGAGGGAACCTTATTCTTAACAGCAAGGAAAAGGCTAAACTATGATGTGGTAGCATAGTGAAGTATGATGCAGACAATAAAATGATGTTTAAGAAATCACCATAACAGATAAAGAAATGCTCATCCTTTCATATTATAAGAAAAGGTAAAATTCATCACTGTAAATACAATATGATCTGAATCATAGGGAAACCAACAAGAATCTGGAAGGAAATGCATCAACTATTGACAGTTCTTGTCCTGAAGTGCTGAGACTATGGTAAGTTTATTTTCTTCTACTCTGTTCTTCTAAAATTTCTATAACAGGCAGGTAATTTTTATTTTCTCAATAATAATCAACTCTAAAAGACTCAGTATTGTCTTTTACCTCATAGCTACTCCCAACCCTCATTACTCTTATCTGCTTGTACTAAAGAGGCAGGAAAACTCAAACGGTCACTTTTCCAGCCACCTCTGACCTAGCAGAAGGCACGTTACAGTTCTAACAAGTGAGATGTGAGTGAAAGTCTAAGACCTGCCTTTCCCCCTTCCTCCTCCTTCTTGTCTAGAATGGAGTGACTGAGGCTGCAGCAAGCACCTGGTAACCAAGCTAAAAAGGCCAAGAGACCCACACAGATGCTGGCGGTAATGCTGTCAAGTGCTGAGAGCTGTTAAGAACATGATGCAAAATGTTAGAGAAAGCTGTGCACCCGCAAGGTCAAGAACAGAAGTTCTCAACCATTAGAGGATGTATGTGGGGAGATCTTATAAATACTGATGCCTGGGTCCTGACCCAGGAAATTATGATTTAATCAGCCTGGGCTGTGCTCTAGACATCGTGATTTTCTTTAATTCCCTAGTTCATTCAGCCAGAGTTGAGAACCAAGTTCTGGAGGCATATAGAACAAGGAGGTCTGAGCTAACATCCCACTACCCAGTGGTTCAGACTTTCTGTTATGTAAAACCAATAAATCCCACTGTCATTGCATTTTCTGTTGAATGTATTTCTAACTGATGTAATTTTACTGTTTCTTAAGGCTGGCCCAAGAATCTGAAAACACGAGTAAAAAATAAAATTTCACAGCACATAGTAGTCATGTAGATATTTCTGTTTCTCTGTGCGGACTTTTCTCCCTTTGAAATCAAACCCAGACAAAGACAGACTTATGAAGTATGTAAAAGTACAATTTCATTGCCGAGACATGACATCTCATTTCTCTATGCCTCCACTGGTACTGTTCCCTTGTGGCAAAGGTCAGGAACTATGGCAAAACTCCCACATCTCATCTTTGTCCAGCCCCTAGTCTCCCTTCCCTTGAGGTCAGGCAGGTAATTTCAATTCAATACCTCTGAATTGAAAAGCCTTGATACTCAAAGTATGGTCCAGGGGCCAGCAGTTTTGGTATTGTGACCAAGAAGGACTCTATGGGACTTTCCCAGGTCAGACCCCTCCCACATAACCTTTAGCTTTATCTCCTCTTAGATGTACCTAGCTAATAGTATCCAATGCACATTTGCAGCAGGCTCTTCCCCTCTCCCCCTTCTCCCCAGGCTAGGGTAGGGACCTGGAGCCCCCTCGGCCTCAGCCCTGTCCCTACTACTGTGCATCCCAGGAAGAAATGAGAAAGGAACATATTAAATTCCTTCTTCTTTTAACATTTTTGCTGCAGCAAGTATGCCAATCCCACAGCAAGTCCTTTAGGGGAGTAAAATTTCAGACAACTTTGAAGGGGAAAACATTAATCACCTCTTTTTGTGTGTATCTAGAAAAAAATAGGACCTTAGAGGAAATGAAGGGATCAGGATGGGAGAGGAGAGGACAGGAGAAGTGGAGATGAGTAGAGCCTATATACCCATTCAGAAATTCTTACACAACAGAACATCCACCATGCGGGAAACCTTTTTGCCAGAGGATCTGGGAGAAAGATGACAGACGTCTATGCAACTGACACTTAGATCCTGGCACATGAGGTTAAGGCTTTAGCGAAAAGAGAAGACAAAGTCTGTCTCCCAGTTTACAAAGGAAAGGGCTATACATGAAGAGAAAAAAGTCACTCTGAGGCAGGAGAGTGCCCCAGTGGGTCCTGGATCAGTGATTCAGCATATCTGGCATAGGACATTTTAAGTCAGACACAGGCTGGCATTTCTCCCTAGCCCCTTGTCTCAGCACTTGGGAGCTTATGACAAGGTTTAGGCAGAGGAGTTTGGAACTGGGTGGGTGGCATTCCTCTTGGATGAGAGCCTCCTCCCAACTCAGACAGAAGTAGCTCAGCAAATTGATGCCTGTGTCAGCTGCAGTTGAAACACTTGCCTCTCAGTCAAGGTGGCAAGCTGAGCTGACACAGGATGCTCACCCCCAACAACCACCAGTTCAATTACACAGAAATGCTCTATAAAACTGACCAAAAGTTTTTCTTCTCTTTAGCCAAACTGGAGTGGGGCACCCACAAGTGATGGAAATGAAAAAAGAAAGAGAGAGAAAAGAAGGAAGGTAGGTGAAAAGAGAGAAAGAAAGAAAACGGCCTGAAATAACTGAAACTATAGGGCCCCAGAGCAGGTGGATGCATCCACATCCCACCATACACAAGCTTCCCCCACAAAAACACCTCTCACTAAAGTTAGGCTTACTATCAAAAGTTATAAGGCATGTAAGGAAATAAATCATGATGAGGAAGTCTCTGGATTTGACAACCAAGAGGAATCAGAAATCAGGGTCTATGATTAATAGAAAAATATAAGAGGGCGTAAAGCAAGGACACTTTAAATGTATCCTCCCAAAAGAGGAACTGGGGTGGTGGGGGCGAAGCAGGTGGTATTTTAAAATGAACCAAATAAAAATGCTGGAAATTTAAGACTTAGTTGTTGATCTAAGAATCATGGTCAAATTAAATAGTGGACTAGACATAGCACAGTATCTCAGAAGAGTGAGTAAAGGAAATGAATTAAGCTATACTTAGGGACACAGTTGTGAAAATTCAGAATATCAGGAATAAGAAAACCATCTTAAAATAAGTAAAAAATAATTATAAATCCATGGCAATGAGACTGACATCAATACCAACAAATACCAGAAGACTTTGTGATCATATCTTCAAAGTTCAGAGGAAAAATAATTTTCAAGCTAGAATTTTACACCCAGCTAGGCTATCATTTCAAAGTAAGGACAAGATGAAGGCTTTCCAGGGACCAGCATAGACGATATTAGCCATTCCAGCTGTCGTTGTGCTCAGAAAGCACAATGTGACTATATGAGCCACTCAGAATTCCCTCAGTGGAAAAGGTTCATGTCTGAGGAACTAGAGATCTTGTTGACCTTACTAGGTGGGTATTTTCCAACCTAATAGTCCCTAGAAATATTCCTAATATTTCCAAGAAAGTACTACCGAGGATTATACTCAGACACTCAAGAACAAGTGGGCCCTTGAAGATCAAGCATCATCTTAGCTTTAGTGCTTTTTATACATCAAAATTACTTCATTAGTTTGAGAAGCACAAAGATAACAACACATTCTAGGTAGGCAGAGGGACCAGCTAAATCTACACTGTCCTCAACCTCGGATGCAAACCTACATGAATATCCTGATCAAGTCTTTTTGTATACAGGAGCAGAAAACCCACCGTAAAATTTGGGGCCTCTCTGTCAGCTGCTTACTCCTCAACTAAAAATGGTTGTGCCACCCAAATCCAACTCTGCGTGAACTTTTAGTTAAAGTATCTATTACACTCTAAGCAGAACATATGTTTCTCTTAAATTATTCTCATGAGAATCTGATTGATTTTTCTAATCACTAATCAGCAGAAAGTTTTGTCCCCCTTAGTAAAGGGTTCACCTGTGATCCAATTAGTTCTGTCCCTGCAGTAGACTTGGCTATTCAACATCCAATCTATTACCATCACTTTTTCCTGCTAAATAAGTGTATCCACCGCTCAAGGGATATATTTTGATCGACGTAAGTCAATCATAATGGCTTATTCCCTTTCCCAGTGATTGGTTTAGAGAAAAGAGCATATGATCCAGTTTCTACTGCTGCTGCTGCTGCTAAGTCGCTTCAGTCATGTCCAACTCTGTGCGACCCCAGAGATGGCAGCCCACCAGGCTCCCCCGTTCCTGGGATTCTCCAGGCAAGAACACTAGAGTTGGTTGCCATTTCCTTCTCCAATGCATGAAAGTGAAAAGTGAAACTGAAGTTACTCTGTCGTGTCTGACTCCTAGTGACCCCATGGACTGCAGCCTACCAGGATCCTCCATCCATGGGATTTTCCAGGCAAGAGTACTGGAGTGGGTTGCCATTGCCTTCTCCTCAGTTTCCACTAGTGATTCCTAAAAGAAAGTCTGTGGGAAGATTCTAAAACAGATTTCTTCTCTCATAATGAGAAGACAGCAAAATCTACAGAGCCATGCCCCAAGAAACACACACACACACCCCTTTCCTCCTCTAAGCATAGAAACTATGAAAGTCACTCAGTCATGTCCAACTCTTTGTGATCTCATGGACTGTAGAGTCCATGGAATTCTCCAGGCCAGAATACTGGAGTGGGTAGCCTTTCCCTTCTCCAGGGAATCTTCCCAACCCAGGAATGAACCAGGGTCTCCTGCATTGCAGGTGGATCCTTTACCAACTGAGCTATCAGGGAAGCCCCTCCTCTAAGCATAATCAAGATTTAAAATGCTGATTGAAAACACTGAAGCTAGGTTGCTACCAGCCTGAAGATGAAGGAAAGAAGAGAAGCCTAGGAAAAGTAAAGCCAGAACACTAAATTTTTGCTTATTTTCAGACATTCCATCTCTAAACTCTTTGTGATATATGATAGTTAGCTTTCTTTATTACATAAGCAAATTTCAGTATAGATTTACTACTACTCCCTGGTAGCTCTGCTAGTAAAGAATCTGCTTGCAATGCAGAAGAGCCTGGTTTGATTCCTGGGTCAGGAAGATCCACTGGAGAACGGATAGGCTACCCACTCCAGTATTCTTGGGCTTCCTTGGTGGCTCAGCTGGTAAAGAATCTGCCTGCAGTGCAGGAGACCTGGGTTCGATCCCTGGGTTGGGAAGATCCCCTGGAGAAGGGGATGGCTACCCACTCCAGTATTCTGACCTGAAGAAGTCCATGGACTGTATAGTCCATGGGGTCACAAAGAGTCAGACATGACTGAGCAACTTTCACTTTGCTTCACTTCAAAGCCAATGCATTTTAATCCAAAGAAACATGGACACCCAGGCCAGGCTTTCTCAGAGGCCTTGAGTGGGTACAGTTCCCACAGAAATATCCACTGTGCCAAGTGGGTTTGGTAGACTTGAGGAACATGAGGAATAAAGAATATCCTAGGACATCCCAAGAGAATAAAAGTGACAAAGAACAGATTCGCTTGAAGCATGAGTAGGGATGATTCCGGATGCAGCGTGAAGGTTGTCATTTTGATTGTCATCTAGTCTAGTGTGCACATATAGACTTGTGTTTGAGTCCAGTGCAAGTGCATTACAAAAACAGACAAAATGTACTAATGACAATAATAGTCCTCCCCTTATCTGTGGTTTCACTTTCTGTGGTTTCAGTTATCCTCCATCAACCATGGTCCAAAAATATTAAAAGGAAAATTTCAGATACATAAACTTTAAATTATGCACCGTTCTGAGCAGCATGATGAAATCTCATGCCATCCCACTCTGTCCCACTCTGTCCTCTCCAGGAAGTGAATCATCCCTTTGTCCAGCATTTTCCTCCCATCAGTCACTTAGTAGCCATCCTGGGTATCAGATCAACTGTCCTGATATAAAAGTGCTTGTATTCAAGTAACCTTTATTTTACTTAATAATGACTCCAATGCACAAGAGTACTGATGAAATTCAGATATGCCAGGAAGAAGCCATAAAGTGTTTCCTTTAAGTGAAAAGGTGAAAGTTCTTGACATAGAAAAGAAAAAATACACTAAGACTTATGATCAGAATGCCTTTTCTATCTGTGAAATTGTGGAGGAGGAAAAAGAAGTGTGTGCTGGTTGTGCTATCATACCTCAAAATGTAGAATTTATAGCCACAGAGCATGATAAATGTACTTTTATTAGTATCTTGTTACAATTACTCTATGTTGTTATTAGTTATCATTTAACAAGTATCTCACTGCATCTAATTCACAGATTAAACTTTATCTTAGGCATGTATGTATAGAAAAAATACAGTATACATAGAGTTAAGAACTATCCGAGGGTTCAGGTATCCACTGGGGCTTTTGGAACATATCCCCATGGATAACAGGGAACTAATCTTAATGGCATCCTGAGAGGTTCTAGTAGTCTGGTGCTATGACCTAGCCATGTCAGGAGACTAGAGTGAAGCCTCCTTGGAGGGAAGAGAGGTCTTTGAATCGCGGGTATTAAATGGGCACAAATGTCTCCCTGTTTGGAGCCAGGGACAATGATTGGATATTAAAGGTCAGACAGATTCCAACTGTCTGTGCTGAGAACCGGGGCTTCCCAGGTGGCGCTAGTGGTAAAGAACCTGCCTGCTAAGGCAGGAGACGTAAAACACGCGAGTTGGATCCTTGGGTCGGGAAGACCCCCTGGAGGAGAGCATGGCAACCCTCTCCAGTACTCTTGGCTGGAGAATCCCATTGACAGAGGAGGCTGGCAGGCTATGGTCCATAGGGTCTCTAAGAATCAGACACAACTGAAGTGACTTAGTACAGCACGCCCCTGCTGAGAAGGACTCAGGCATGAGAGACTCCCTTGGTGAGCAAGCAGTGTTGGTCAGGAACTGGCTGGGGCCAGGCAGCACCCATGCCACACACCGGCCCTCCCAAATCCCTTTTAAGACCTCAGCCAACCACCACCTGCACCACAGGGAGGATGCATTCCCTCCAACACATCACGTATTCAAAAATCTTATGTTTTATTCTTCAAGCTCTTAAACAAGGATACACTTACAAAAGTGCACTGTCTCCAACCAATTCAGGCATTGCTGAACAATCCTTCAAGCACAAGAGCCATTCTCATCACATTTATTGTGCCTCGCCAATCCTCAACTTGACACTCCTCAACTTGCTCTTTCTTGAAAATCAACAGCACTCCACCTAGTGAATTTTACTTCAGAATTTTAGCATTATTGTTATTTTAGGATTTTTCTTGTCTCCCTGCTTTCATCCTAAAGATTTTAACCATGAGTAGCTTTGACGTACTTCAAAACTGCTTTTGATCTTTCAGGGAGCTTTTGGAGAGGGTCCAACTTCACAGCGTCCCTATGAAATAAGGCCATGGATTTACCTTCCTCAAATATTTCTTGAGTACCTACTTTGTACCGGGCACCGTGGCAGATACAGAGATGAATAAAGAAGGAAAAGAAAATATCACTTGTTGAGATTCTGCTGTGATATGTAATGTCCCAACACCATGCCAGGGAAATGGAAGTGCCTCAGCTCATTTCATCCCCATAGCAACATCCCCGAGCTTCATTCTCACAATTAGAGCTGAGGAAATTGAGACTCAGAGAGGTTACATGACTTGTCCAGTCATTCTTCTAGTGATGAGTGGAGTTGGCATTAGAATCATGTCTGTCTGACTTGTGAACAAAAATGTTGCCTGTCACATCATTAAAAAAAGGATGTTGGAGCCATCAAGCCATCAACCAACTCGGTCCCTGACTTGGACACCCTATGGGGATTCAGGATGGAGACAAATGGGACACTGGCGCTAGATAACTGAGGTGTGTGTCAAAGGAATGATTTAAAGGAGCCCAGACTCTTACATCTTCCCATGCATAGAAAGGCACTAAATGCATTAACCTGAGACGTCTGGTTTTCTCTAATTAGCAGTAACCTTTTGGTGTTCCATCTCTCGGGGCATTTTTGTTTGAACTGTTCTATGTTATGGCTCCTGGCTTACCCCTTCAGATCAGTCCCTCAGAGCTGTCTCCAGGGCTTAAGTCCTCAGTAAATGTACTGAATAAAACATAATTCTCTGTTTTTAGGGTGTGGACTTCTTTTCAGTCAACAGACTCAGAGCCCATAGTGTTTCAGTGCACCAAGACAATGGACCAAATGAGAAGGGAGGCTCAAAGGAAAGGTCGAGGAGGAATCCTGGGAAATTTGGAGTCAAACTATTTGCTAGTGAGTTGTATAAAACCAAGCCAGTTACTAACCTTTCTCAGCCTCAGCAGCCCAGTCAACATGGGCTAACACCTACCTCGCAAGGTTGTTTTGAGGATTTAAAATCTTATGTATAAAAACAACTAGCACATGGAACTAGCCTGCAAAGAATAATTACTGTTATTCATAGCTGTCCAAAGAGTCGGACACAAGTGAGCTCTAACACTTTCATGCGCTTCGTCTCTCAGTCATGTCCAACTCTCTGTGACCCCATGGACTGTAACCCTCCAGGCTCCTCTGTTCATGGAGATTCTCCAGGCAAGAATACTGGAGTGGTTGCATCTTCCAGGGGATCTTCCCAATCCAGTGATCGAACCCAGGTTTCCCCCATTGCAGGTAGATTCTTTACCTTGTGAGCAGGAAAGCCCCAAAGCCCCTGGCGCGAGGGAGCTCCCAAAGGGGGACTGGCCACGGGGGCCCACAGATCAGGGCCTCAGCATGAGCTCTCTTTCCCTCTTCCCTCTCTCGGGCAGCGTGTCCCCCCCACATCCCCCAGCCCCCGGCCTCAGACGCAGAGGTGGGGGGACACCGTGTCTTTCAGAGCTATGCAAATTGCCATTTCTTATAAATATAGATATAGAAAACACTTTCATAGCTTTGTAAATTACCATTTCTCAAAGAGACAGGAGCCATTTTCCTACATACCAAGTTCTCAAGTTTATGGGTATAAATTCTAGAATCTAAGATAACAGAATTTTGCTATATGGCTTTGAGAAAGCCTGTGTTTGTCTCAAGAATCCCCAGAAAGTCTGTAAGAAGAGGAAAGCCCAAATAAGAGGTAAGTTCAGAGACTCGTTTCCCACTCTCACATCCTTATTCAGGGTAGATATTGAGCAAGAATGCCAAGAGGACCCACCATTGTTGGAGCCTGCTTGTGAATGGTCTGGCCCCCTGGAATAGCCATGGGCCATGAGAGGAAGGAAGGCTATTATTTAAACTGCCTGGAGTGTGTGCACTCAATCATGTCAGAATCTTTGCGACCCTGTGAACTGTAGCCCACCAGGCTTCTCTGTCCATGGGATTCTCCAGGCAAGAATACTGGATCAAGACTGAACCCACATCTCTTGTGTCTCCAGCACTGGCAGGCAGATTCTTTACTGCTGAGCCACCTGGGAAGCCCCAAACTGCCTGGAATCCTACCGCAAATCTTTACAGAAAAACAGACTCACATTGGATCAGGCTTTCATGGGTCTCCAGGGAGTGCTGATTTTGTTTGTTAATGTCACAACAAATGTGTCCCTGAATGAGAGAACTGACAGGACACCTGTCTCTGCATTGAAACCTGATTAAAAGCAAGTCCAGCCCCTACTATTCTCAGGAGTCTTCACAGTTTCTAAGCTGTTTAGTCCTTTGTGATTTAGTCATTTCTATGGCAGGAAGGTTTCATCCTTGTTTCTTCTAGGGATAATCTATCCACAGCACAGCATGAATACTTAAGGAACGGGCTGCCTCTCAAATAGAGACGATTGCCTAAGTGGAAGGACTTGATAGGAATGAAAATGCATCCCCATGACACCAAAACCCATCCCAACAAATAAGGATTTTTACCTACCTCCTGTCCCTGACACTGTGAATTCTCCTCTGGAGGCAGAGTGGCTGGCAGGCAGCACCCTAAACGTTTTCACGAAAGAACTCCTCAAAAAGAGGGTAGTAGTGAGGTGGTTGCACAACACTGTGAATACACTAAAAACTACTGAGTTGTAGACTTTAAGGAGGTGACAATTGTGTCATACAAATTTCAGAAATGGGCTGTTTCCTGCCCTATCGGTAAACAAGGATGGCGCGGTCCTCGGAGGTTGCAGCCACCGCAGATGGTGAGCTGGTGAGCCCTGAGGGAACTCAGGGAAGAAAGCATACCTGCCCCCTAGCAGCCATCAGACTACAACCGCTCCCTAAGGCGAGCCCTGAGGAAGCTCAGGACGAGACGGCACAGGGTACTGGCCCCAGATAGCTGAGGCACAGATCAAAGGAACAATTTAGTAAGCCCAGACTCGAATGTTTCGTACATAGAAAAGTGCTAAATCCCTTAACTTGGGATATCTGGTTTTCTTTAATTAACAGTAACTTTTTGATGTTCCCACCTTCCTTTTGCTGCAAAAACTCCTAAATATCCCAGCTTCTCCCCTCATCCCCTCAGAGCAGTTTCTCAGCACCATCTGAAACACTGTCTCCCAGGCTGCAGCCCTCATTTTGCCCCAAATAAAGCCTAACTTACAGCTCTCACATTGCACAATTTTTTCCCCAACAATTATACCTCAAAAAACAATTTTTTAAACATGTTTTTAAAAATAGAGAAACTCAGCATTGGGAAACTTGTCCTTGGGAGGCCTGGAGAGCCTAGACTCAATTACACCTCTAGGTAGGAACTCATTGTACATTGCATTCTGTTGCACAATATATATATATACTTGTAATGTTTTTACATAGAAAAGTGCTAAATCCCTTAACTTGGGATATCTGGTTTTCTTTAATTAACAGTAACTTTTTGATGTTCCCACCTTCCTTTTGCTGCAAAAACTCCTAAATATCCCAGCTTCTCCCCTCATCCCCTCAGAGCAGTTTCTCAGCACCATCTGAAACACTGTCTCCCAGGCTGCAGCCCTCATTTTGCCCCAAATAAAGCCTAACTTACAGCTCTCACATTGCACAATTTTTTCCCCAACAATTATACCTCAAAAAACAATTTTTTAAACATGTTTTTAAAAATAGAGAAACTCAGCATTGGGAAACTTGTCCTTGGGAGGCCTGGAGAGCCTAGACTCAATTACACCTCTAGGTAGGAACTCATTGTACATTGCATTCTGTTGCACAATATATATATATACTTGTAATGTTTTAAGGATTAAAGCTAGTTTAAATGATCAACCTCTATCCCCTCAGATATTTGAATAAAACTGTTAGCCCAGGAAGATGTGCCTTGCTTTCCTGGCTGTTTGGAGAACCTTGTGGCGGCACCACTTGCCCGTGGGCTTAAGAAGCTTGAGAAGACAGCCAGGCTTACCAGGAGGTGATCCTAGGTGTTAGCATCCCAGGATCTCAGGATGCTATCCCAGTGCTTACCAAAAAAATGTTGTCTGCTGTTCCAGTAAACAACAAATGCTGTCCACCATCAAGCCATCAGCCACAGCAGCCACCTCCAATGGTGCTCTATGAAAGGAATTCTGGATGAAGAGAAATGGGATCCTGGTCCTGGATAGTTAGGAAGCAAATCTAAGGAATAATTTCAATGAGTCCAAATTCTTGTCTTTTCATATATACAGAAAGCACTATTATTAACTTGAGATGTCTTTTGTGGTTAGCAGTAATCTTTCAATATTCAACTATGTTTGATTTTTTTTTGTTCCAGCAAAAATTTCATATATCCAGGCTCCTCTCTTACCTCTTTGAAACAGTTCATCAGAGTGTTGGCCAATTAGTAAATACCAAGAAACCCCTGCAGCTAATAAAGATTGGCCAATTAGTAAATACCAGGAAACCCCTGCAGCCAATCTGCCCTTGCCAACTTCCTGTCTTTGTTCTGAGCCTATAAATACTGCTGTAGTTCTGGGCTCAGGGCTCTCGTCAAGACTCCACTGTGCTGGATGAGACGGGAGCCCTAGCTCAAGCTAGCAATAAACCCCTTTTTGCTTTTGCATTGCTGTGGACGTCTTATTCTCTCAGTTTTGGGGACTCAGACTTCGGGCATAACAAGAGCTATCCGAGAGGCTGCCTTCCCAGGCTTTAGTCCTCAGTAAGGTCCCTGAATAAAACATAACCTGCAACTTTTAGGTTTGCATTTTTTTGGTTGACAGTCCTAATGTGTGATTCTGTTCCCAGCGAATGCAAGTTTCTTTCTCTGTCACAAAAGGATTCAGAAACAAGGCAGAGAGATTAAGAAAGTAAAGCGAGAGTTTACTTAAACAAGGATACACTCTCAGAGGGAGAGCAGGCAGATAGATGAGGAGCTGGCCCCCTGGGTTTCTTTGGCAAGCTAGTCATGAGGGGCATGCAAATGAAGGGACGGAATCTTCACTGGGGAAGGAGGAGTTTGGACGTCTTATTCCTTGATTTTCATCCCAGCTCCATTTTTCAAAGGGGAGGAGGGATTTCTGTCTTTATTTAGCTTAGATCAGAAGTGTCATTGCATCGGTGCATGATGGGTACTTCTTACCTGTAAGGCTAATTTTATTGTAATAAGAGCATAATAAGCAACAGGTGACATTCAGAAGCTGGAGAATTCCAGGTGAAGCAAGAAAGAAAAGTTCCTCCATCCAGGAATGGAGCCCTGTGAGGCGAAGTTTAGGGTTGACTTCTGCAGATGAAAGGACCGTCCTTTCCTCATTGCAGGTTCAACCTGTACATCAAGAACAAAATAAACGCTTATTTTCACAACAGTTTTCACTCTAATAGATCAAATGATAAAAAGAAGTGATGATTCCAAAGAGAAGACTTAGAGGACTGGGTCCATCCTCACCACGAAACTGGAACTCAGCCTGACTTCCTTCCTGTGCCAGTATGCAGAGGCTGAGGGCTGACTCTGCAGTCACAAGTGTGGAGGTGGTCACTGTCGTGAGGAGACCAGCAGGAGCAGTACAGGGCCCTGTATCTTCAGGTGCCTTCATTGACAGTTTCTAAGTCCCCTTCAGGGCCTGGAATTTGCTGGGGCCAGCAGTGCCATCTGACCAGGTGCATCAGGCCCAGGCCCAGGACTCAGAGAACTCCATCCATCTCTCCCCTTCTCAGTGCTGACTCTCCACCCTGGATGTGAGGATGCCCAGAGGGCTCTGGAGTGTATGTCTATATGTCCCCAGGCCAGCAGTTGGCCCAGCAGCTCACCCTTCCTACTTAATGCAGTCTTTCTCTGTGATGACATGCAAGATTGGGCCCTTAAAATGGTGCTAACATACTGACCTAGGGGTGACACATTTTCCACAGAACAAGTTCAGGGCCACCCTCTCCCCCTCCCCCATCTTCTCTGCCCATTTCCACCTCAGATCTACATCAAGCAGCAGCAGACGTGACGTATCCTGTGTCCCTGCTGCCGGAGCCCAGGGAGGTCTCCCAAGCCCTCACAGGCTCTACGCCACACACCCAGCAGTCCTCTGGGGGTGGTCTCACCCACAGCCTCTAAAACATCTTCAGATCACCACTCTGCAACATCAGCAGGTGCTTTACTTGACATCTCTTGCTCAGTCTTCAGCTGTAGAAGACAGATGGACGTGCCTCTCACAGTGCTCATACCTTTCACTTCTCACTCGCCCCTTAGGTCCCTCACCCATCCTCCCTGCAGACAACATTGCCTATCAACATTGAAAGAGATCACATCCTAGGAAGGAAGTGATTCAAGCCTAAAAATTTCAAGAGAGGATGTGGTCTACCTTTAGATTAAAAAAATTCCAAACGGTAAAGGCAACAAGACCAGAAAGCTATAACTCTCATTTTCCTATATGCTCTCGGTAAGATTTTTGTGCTCCTCCACCATGAAGCATGGCAATATTTGAGAGAGTCATTGAAAGCCAGGATTCACAGATAGACTGATGCAGATGTTGACTATGAGGGCTACTCCATTTCTTCTAAAGGATTCTTGCCCACCATAGTAGATATAAAGGTCATCTGAATTAAATTTGGCCATTCCAGTCCATTTTAGTTCACTGATTCCTAAAATGTTGATTTTCACTCTTGCCATCTCCTGTTTGACCACTTCCAATTTACCTTGAATCATGGACCTAACATTCTAGGTTCCTATGCAATATTGTTCTTTATAGCACTGGATTTTACTTCCATCACCAGTCACATCCACATCTGGGCATTGTTTCCTCTTTGGCTCTGTCTCTTCATCCTTTCTGGAGTTATTTCTCCACTCTTCTCCAGCAGCATATTGGGCACCTACCGACATCTTTCAATGTCCTATCTTTTTGCCTTTTCATACTGTTTATGGGGTTCTCAAGGCAAGAATACTGAAGTGGTTTGCCATTATTGCCATTCCCTTCTCCAGTCAGTTCAGTTCAGTAGCTCAGTCGTGTCTGACTCTTTGCGACCCCATGAATCGCAGCACGCCAGGCCTCCCTGTCCATCACCAACTCCCGGAATGCACTCAGACTCACGTCCATCGAGTCAGTGATGCCTTCCAGCCATCTCATCCTCTGTTGTCCTCTTCTCCTCCTGCCCCCAATCCCTCCCAGCATCACAATCTTTTCCAATGAGTCAACTCTTCTCATGAGGTGGCCAAAGTACTGGAGTTTCAGCTTTAGCATCATTCCTTCCAAAGAAATCCCAGGGCTGATCTCCTTCAGAATGGACTGGTTGGATCTCCTTGGAGTCCAAGGGACTCTCAAGAGTCTTCTCCAACACCACAGTTCAAAAGCATCAACTCTTCAGTGCTCAGCTTTCTTCACAGTCCAA
>SJYX01004136.1:154072-172343 GCA_006410675.1 Oreotragus oreotragus | reverse complement strand
TTTTGAGCATTACTTTACTAGCATGTGAGGTGAGTGCAATTGTGCGGTAGTTTGAGCATTCTTTGGCATTGCCTTTCTTTGGAATTGGAATGAAAACTGACCTTTTCCAGTCCTGTGGCCACTGCTGAGTTTTCCAAATTTGTTGGCATATTGAGTGCAGTACTTTCACAGCATCATCTTTCAGGATTTTACATAGCTCAACTGGAATGCCATCACCTCCACTAGCTTTGTTCATAGTGATGCAGTCCATGGTGTCGCAAAGAGTCAGACACAACTGAGCAACTGAACTGACCTGAACTGAAAATCACTGCAGATGGTGACTGCAGCCATGAAATTAAAAGATGCTTGCTCCTTGGAAGAAAAGCTATGACCAACCTAGACAGCATATTAAAAAGCAGAGACATTACTTTGTTGACAAATGTCTGTCTAATCAAAGCTATGGTTTTTCCAGTAGTCATGTACGGATGTGAGAGTTGAACCATGAAGAAAGCTGAGCACTGAAGAATCGATGCTTTTGAACTGTGGTGTTGGAGAAGATTCTTGAAAGTCCCTTGGACTGCAAGGAAATCAAACCAGTCCATCCTAAAGGAAATCAGTTCTGAATATTCATTGGAAGTACTAATGCTGAAGCTAAAACTCCAGTACTTTGGCCACCTGATAGACCCTGATGCTGGGAAAGATTAAAGGCAGGAGGAGAAGGGGATGACAGAGAATGAGATGGTTGGATGGCATCACCGACTCAGTGGACACAAGTTTGAGCAAGCTCTGGAAGTTGGTGATGGACAGGGAAACCTGGCATGCTGCGGTGCATGGGGTCGCAGAGTCGGACACAACTGAGCGACTGAACTGATGTATATGTAGCATAGTAATCAGTGATGTCATGTTACAAGCATTTAATTGCAGGTATCAGGGACTTTCAGGGACTAGAAGATGTATGTTGCTTCAATACAAAAAACCACAGTAATGGGAACAGTAACAGCATTGCTAACTTTTTCTCATAATGAGGAGTATGAAATTAGCCAAGAATGGTACATTTAACAATAAAGAACCTGAAGAATGCTTCCTGGACCTGAACAGGATGGGAGGATGCCAGGCCGCCACAGAGTCTTCACATGCACCAACTGGATGATGAACAAATTGATAAGTACCTCTTCACCCATTTTTCTCTGTTCCAACAACAAATCACTGTGACACAAGCCCCTGACCATGGATTTTAAATGCTTTTAAATTAATTAATTAAAATTTTAAATTATTGCAATTCTTTATCTTAAATAGTTTCATAGCCAGCTTTACAAAAAATATTTGCTCAGAGTCCTGCATATGCTAGAGGTTTCCTGGCAGGAATACATCTTTCTAAGATAGAGGAGGCAAGAGCTGGGCATAAACATACTTGAGAAAGCGCGTTCAAATGTGAGAACAGGAAAACCCAGTTATGAGTGGAGACTTTTGTCCCCTTTAAGTAATCTTTATTAGCCCACTGAGAGCTTCCCCACAGAGAAGGCAATGGCACCCACTCCGGTACTCTTGCCTAGAAGATCCCATGGATGGAGGAGCCTGGAAAGCTGCAGTCCATGGAGTCGCTGAGGGTCGGACATGACTGAGTGACTTCACTTTTCCCTTTCATGCATTGGAGAAGGAAATGGCAACACACTCCAGTATTCTTGTCTGGAGAATCCCAGGGACGGGGGAGCCTGGTGGGCTGCCATCTATGGGGTCGCACAGAGTCGGACACGACTGAAGTGACTTAGCATAGCATGCAAGAGCTTCCCCCAAATATAATAAAAATAAATTTTATAAAAGAAAAATGAACATACTAAGTTTAAAAACTTGAGGCTAATATCAAGAGGAAGTATAGCAAGAATAATAGTTCCAAAAGCATGTTGCCCCACGTTTAAACCCTTCCTCTACTATGTATAGCCATGTGACCTTGAACCTACCTGGGCCTCAGTGCTCCATTCTGTAAAATGGGGGAATATAGTACTTCTCATCAAGGCATTTATTGTACAATAAATTATCCACCACTGTCAGCTGCTATTATTTGTGGAAGGAACTAGCTAACCATATGTAGGAAAAAAAAAAAATCCTAGATCAGCTTCTATAAAGTCCAATTTATATCTTTATATTTAGAATACCTCAAATTTTAAAGTTTTTAAAGATATAAATCCTCCCATTTAAAATCATACTATGTCTTAATAAAGACAGACAAAAACAAATGAATCCAGGGACTTCCCTGGCAGTCCAGTGGTTAAGACTTCACCTTCTAATGCAGGGGGTGCATGTTCAATCCCTGGTCAAGGAGCTAAGATCTCACATGACTATGGCCAAAAAACCAAAATACAAATAGAAACAATATTGTAATAAATTCAATAAAGACTTTCCAAAATGAATCCAAATTTATAAACACCATAATTAAATTGTAGAATTGCAGCAGTAAAGAGAAGATCATAAACTTAAATCAAGAAAAAAGACAGATTGACTACAAAGCAATAGCATTTAGAGTGATAATAGATTTTCTAGAACTCAGTAGAATCATATCTTTAAAGTAATGATGGAAAAGAATCATCATGGTGCTAAAGAAGATTATTGAGAGTGACTGCAAGGAGATGAAACCAGTCAATCCTAAAGGAAATCAACCCTGAATATTCATTGGAAGGACTGATNAGCATTTAGAGTGATAATAGATTTTCTAGAACTCAGTAGAATCATATCTTTAAAGTAATGATGGAAAAGAATCATCATGGTGCTAAAGAAGATTATTGAGAGTGACTGCAAGGAGATGAAACCAGTCAATCCTAAAGGAAATCAACCCTGAATATTCATTGGAAGGACTGATGTTGAAGCTGAAGCTCCAATACTTTGACCATCTGATGCAAAGAACTGACTCATTAGAAAAGACCCTGATGCTGGGGAAGATTGAGGGCAGGAGGAGAAGCAGACAACAGAGGATGAGATGGCTGGATGGCATCGTCGACTCAATGGACATGAGTTTGAGCAAACTCTGGGAGATAGTGGAGGACAGGAAAGCCTAGCGTGCCGCAGTCCACGGGGTGGTAAAGAGTCAGACATGACAGTGACTGAACAACAAATTCTACACCTAAGTATTCTATGATTTAAGAATGAGAGGGAAATCTTTTTATTTTCTATTTTCACTGACTCTAATGCCTTTGTCACCTAATCAGATCATCACCCCTAAACCCCTTCTACAGGGAAACTGGCAACCACCTATATGACTAAAGAACGTATTGAGAATGCCTGAATCTACATCTAGAATGAGAAATATAGACACAATCAGGAAGCACTAAACCCAAGTGTATTTGCCACCTCACCTGCAGCAGCTGATGAGTAAGAATCATGTGATCATTCATACACAGCCACACACCAGACATGGATGCTCCAAACCCTGTGTCCTTGACTAATGGGAATTTCCATGCTTTGCTGCAGTGTCCTCCCTAAATGTTTCATATCTCTCAGAATTTACATGTTAAATCCAAATATACCTAGATCTACCCATTTGTGGGTACCAGGTAAGGTCTTATTTCTTCCTAGAGGGCCCAGAGTGCCCCACATCAACACAGAAATTCCACCTGACCCACCGCTGGCTCTCACCTTCCCAGAGCTGAAGCTCCAATAATTTGACCATCTCAAAGAGCCAACTCATTAGAAAAGACCCTGGTCCTGGCAAAGATTGAAGGCAGGAGGAGAAGGGGTCAACACAGGATGAGATGGTTGGATGGCATCATTGACTCAATGGACTTGAGTTTGAGCAAACTCCTGACCTGCCTTCTGAGAAATCTATATGCAGGTCAAGAAGCAACAGTTAGAACTGGACATGGAACAACAGACTGGTTCCAAATCGGGAAAGGAGTACATCAAGGCTGTATATTGTTACCCTGCTTATTTAACTGATATGCAGAGTACATCATGCAAAATGCCAGGCTGGGTGAAGAACAAGCTGGAATCAAGATTGTCAGGAGAAATATCAATAACCTCAGATATGCAGATGACACCACCCTTATGGCAAAATTGAAGAAGAACTTAAGAGCCTCTTGATGAAAGTGAAAGAGGAGAGTGAAAAAGCTGGCTTAAAACTGAACATTCAGAAAACTAAGATCATGGCATCTGGTCCCATCACTTCATGGTAAATAGATGGAGAAATAATGGAAACAGTGACAGACTTTATTTTGGGGGGCTCCAAAAATCACTGCAGATGCTGACTGCAGCCATGAAGAACATGAAGAATGGTTCCTGGACATGAATCAGGAACACTTGCTCCTTGGAAGAAAAGCTATGACCAACCTAGACAGCATATTAAAAAACAGAGACATTATTTTGCTGACAAAGGTCCATCTAGCCAAAGCTATGGTTTTTCCAGTAGTCGTGTATGGATGTGAGAGTTGGACCATAAAGAAGGCTGAGCACTGAAGAATTGATGCTTTTGTACTGTGGTGTTGGAGAAGACTCTTGAGAGTCCCTTGGACTGCAAGGGGATACAACCAGTCCATCCTAAAGGAGATCAGTCCTGAATATTCATTGGAAGGACTGATGCTGAAGCTGAAGCTCCAATACTTTGGCCACATGATGTGAAGAACTGACCCATTGGAAAAGACCCTGATGCTGGGAAAGACTGAAGGGGGGAGGAGAAGGGGACGACAGAGGATGAGATGGTTGGCTGGCATCACCGACTCGATAGACGTGAGTTTAAGTAAGCTCCAGGTGGTGATGGACGGGGAAGCCTGGGTGCTACAGTGCAGGGGGTTGCAGTCAGACAAGACTGAGCGACTAAACTGACCTGAATGGGAGAGTTTGCTCCACTCTGCTGCCCCCTGCTGGTCTCACTGGACATATTCATCCCTTCCCCTGAAGTCCAGACTGCCATTTATTAGCTTCTTCCAGGCCACCCTTAAACCACTGTCTACTACAGATCTTACAGACACCACCTGCCTCTGGTCTCAACTACTCCCTTCTCACTTCCCAGAATGGGATGCTCTCCTTTCTGAGACCTAATTCTCTCTCCGTGATGTGTGGGCCCCTAGTGACACAGTTATGAACCCCAGAGTTCCCACAGGGCTTTCTTAAAAAGTCATTTTGTTTCTGTTATACATTAGCCACAAAAGAACTAATTCCAAAGCAAAAAAAAAAAAAAAAGAAAGAAAGACAATTATGTGAAAAACGGCTCAGAACCATGAAATAGATGTTGATTATAAATATAAGCCTTAGGCATTATGAAATGAGGCAGCTCTAAATTTTCAAAGAACAAAGAGAAAGCAAGAGGATCTTTTAAATATCAAAAGGACTTTCAGGTTATAATTAGTAAATTGACTAGCCTTTTTAAAGGTAACAGTGAATTTCCAAAGCCTCAGGCATTCACGGGATTATAGAATACTGTAAGTCTAGAAGATCCTCACTGCCAAGCTTCTCACTTCACAGGTGAGAAAACAAATGTTACATGACTTTCCCAAGGTCACAAAACAGGTCTGTGGCTTTCAGGATTTGAATCAGGGCTGCCTAGTTCCCTGCTTCAGGCTCTTTCCACTCAGGCTACGGTAGAAGCTACGTTCACAAATGAGTGACCGTCCCCAGAATTACTGCACAGTGGTGATGGTGGTGGAGGTGATGCGGCGGTGGTCAGGAGGCAGAGGCAGAGGAGGTGGCGATGATGACGGAGATGCTGGCGGTGGTAGAGAAGATGGCGGTGATGGTGAAGATGGCGGTGATGGTGGAGGAGGGGTGGTGGTGGTGGAGGAGGGGTGGTGATGGTGGAGGAGGGGTGGNCAGAGGCAGAGGAGGTGGCGATGATGACGGAGATGCTGGCGGTGGTAGAGAAGATGGCGGTGATGGTGAAGATGGCGGTGATGGTGGAGGAGGGGTGGTGGTGGTGGAGGAGGGGTGGTGATGGTGGAGGAGGGGTGGTGATGGTGGTAGGCGTACATGCTGGAACTACTGAAAATTAGGGGACAATTCATCGGCAGCTCAAAGGCATGTCAGCCAAGACTGAGATTCAGTTATGACTGGGTTTACCTAGCAGATTGCTGGAATGAGGCCTGGATGTGGCAGGTATGGACAAATCAATTAGATGTATCTATAAACAAACTGAGAGAAACGGGAAAGCAACTGAGGAAGCAGTGAGGTCATAAGGACTTTTCTGCACAGGGTTGTCCCCTGGTGTTGGATACTTCCAGGCTGGGGAAACCTCCTGAGAGTGAGTCTCCTTGAGAACACGGGTTGTGAAAACCCATCAGTACCTATTGATTGCCTTTCCCACACAAGGCTCTCTGCTGGGCTTTGGCAACACAGGGGTAAACAGGAAAGCATGACAAGTCCCTCCTCTACACTTATCTTCAAAGGTTTCTGATTTTTGCCCGGCTGAATAAGACAATCTGCCAAGTCCTGCCCACCTGATCTGAGTGGTGGTGCAGGATGGAAGTGCCCTGGTTATCTCTTGCAGAGGGGTCCACATGCCCTTGAGAAGTCCTCATGAGCCATCCAATCCGTGGCCCACAGTGCCACTGCACGGTAGGCACCCGTGGGCTGATCTTGCAGAAAATAAAACAATCAGTAGCAGCTGCTAAGCCTACATACCACTTCTGGTCAGGAACTCAAAGCACTTTCTCTATCTGACTGTTGTGCTGAACTATGGCAAAGAAAAGACACTTGAATCTTGGGGCTCGGTGGACTCTTCATGATTAGCTACTGGTCCAAAGTTCTCATGGATCTCCTCTATAAGATCTCTGATTACGATCAAAATCATGGAATTAGGACTTCCCTGGTTTTCCACTGGTTAAGACTCTGCATTGCATGGGTTCAATCCCTGGTTGGGGAACTAAGACCCCACATGTCACACAGCAGGGCCAAATTACCAAAAAAAAAAAAAAAAATTTTTAAGATAAATAAATAGAACTCTCCCTCAGGTTAGTTTAGATTCTTGCTAATGTTAAAAAAAATAAAGAAGAAGAAGAAGAAGAATCATAGACTTAATGAGCAGAGGGCAGGTCTCTACTCCTTTAGACCATCCATTTGATCCATGCCACCGATGGGCTCTGTTAAGTCTGAGCACATCTTCATTCCTACAAAGGCCTGACACTGACCAGATATTGCAGTGGCAGCAACAGTTCAGTTTATTACCTCATCCTGGCCCAGGTCCTCCCATTGACCCTCCTCTGACCTTTATTCTGAGTCCTGTCCTTTGGGAATATGTTTCTTTCCTTGCTTAGGTTGGTTCTTGTGTCTTGTCGTTAGGTATGTCCTCGTGACATACATATGAAGACACTCCTGACACAGTAACTGACTTGGAATCGGCCCCGTCAGCTTATCAAATGGCAAGTGTCTAATCTCTGCAGAAACAGGTGGTACAAGGATCAGCGACACATCCCCCTCCCTAAAGAACTTAGCAAATGTTAGTGTCTGGCAGCTCTATCTTCTATTATTCTAATCCTGAACCTGCACCGTTATGTCCAGCAGGGAGTCGAGTGTGTAAATGTTTGTAACAGCCACAGGCACGAGAACGGACACAGAGTAGGCTGTATGGGGCAGAATGATTCTTTCCACAATCTTTCCTCCCATAGAGGATTTGAAGGATCTCAGTGGCTCCCCTCACAAGCTGGCAGGAGATACACATCAGGTAGAGAGAAAAATGCAGGATCACACCTCAAGTTTTGCTGACTTTAGAGTCTGCTTTACTTCAATTCCCTATAAACTGAGAATTGGTAACAGTGTATAAATCAACATATAACATGTCATTTCACTTTAGATTTTTTAAAACTGAAACTGGTCTTAAGGTGTATCCCAGGTTCCCATCACTATTAGATTCCAGCTATGATATCTTCTATTTCCTAAATTGTAGGTTCAGATTTTTAGATGATAAAAAAAACCTTCAGGATGTAGCCATCAACCTATACAAACTTCCAGTCATTGTTATCCCTACATGCACGTTAGTCGCTCAGTCGTGTCCAACTCTTTGTGACCCCATGGACTGTAGCCCACCAGGCTCCTCTGTCCATGGGATTTCCCAGGCAAGAGTACTGGAGTGGGGTGCCATTCCCTTCTCCAGGATATCTTCCTGACCCAGGGATCTAACTCAGGTCTCCCACATTGCAGACAGATTCTTCACCGTCTGAGTAACCAGAGAAGCCCCCTATATGCATGCTGCTGCTGCTGCTGCTAAGTCGCTTCAGTCGTGTCCGACTCTGTGTGACCCCTTAGACGGCAGCCCACCAGGCTCCCCATCCCTGAGATTCTCCAGGCAAGGTCACTGGAGTGGGTTGCCATTCCCTTCTCCAATGCATGAAAGTGATAAGTGAAAGTGAAGTCGCTCAGTCGTGTCCGACTCATAGCGACCCCATGGACTGCAGCTCACCAGGCTCCTCCATCCATGGGATTTTCCAGGCAAGAGTAATGGAGTGGGGCACCATTGCCTTTAAGCTTATTATTGAAGTTACATCAGAAGATACAACTTATTACATTTTTGTTTTCATGTTGAATCATGCAATCATGGAATGGATGGTCCACAGATACAAGCTGTGCTTCCCAAGTGCCAGGCTGGGGACCAGAGCTGATCCATAACCAAGTCTTTGTTCACTACATCTCAAAGTGAATGAGTGAAATGAGGGATGCATGTCATTGTAAGGGGCCTATTCTTGGGAAGTTCAGTTTTCTGTTCCAAGATTCACCCCGTCTCATTCTTCTGGTATTAAAAATCTTCTATAAAATAATGGTGCTAGTGTGTTAACTGTTGCATACTTTCTGTTATCAGCAAAATAAAAGCTGTTAACCTTGAATCACATTTTGTTGATTGAGCCTACAGCACACTGCCGCCCCAAACTAACATGGACTATGCTCCCCTCTACAAAGAATCAGCTTGATGGAAATCTAGAAAGAATTGAGATCCAGGAAGAATTGTGAGAAACAGAACACTCTACTTAGAAGTATTCAAAAGATACCCAATTAAGGTTCAAGATAGAGCTTTGCTAAGATTTCAAATGAGTTGCAATTAGGATTCATGAAGCTGCATGCTGAGCCATCCACGTTTATTTGTTCACTTATAAGAATCTGATATAATTTCAACTTTGAAAATTAGCCAGTAGTAAAATTCTGAGAGGTAAAAATAATTTTGTGTCCTGCAAGATGATCAATTTTAATGATTAAGAACAGTACAATTCTTTTTTTTTTTTCCAATGCAAAAGCAAGAGGTTTTTATTACCAAGCTCGAGCTGGGGCTCCCATCGGCACCGACGCAGCGGCTATAGGGAGGGAGCCCCGAGTTTTGGGTTACACTGCTTATATAGAAGAACAGTACAATTCTAGTGCCAAAACTGTCGATTAATGGAATAATAAAAAGTCCAAAAACAACTTAAGTACATACAATAATTTACATTTGATAAAGGGGATATTTTTTAAAGCAAAGAAAGAATAAATTGTCAAAAAATGTTGGTGAGACCCCTGGCTAATTTTTTGGGGAAAAAAATAGTTAACATCCTAACTCACAGCTTATAGCCATCAATCCTCCACACACAAAGTCCAGATATATTAACGGTCAAATTTTAAATTTTGTAATAGAAGTAAAAGAAAAATATATTTGAAACTGTATGAATACTGGAATGAAAAAAAGTCTTTCTAATTCTGACACCAAAGACATACATCAGTTGGATATAAAGGAAAACATCAGTTAGATATATAAGAATTTTTAAAATCTCTCTATGAGAAGGAACCTATAAACAAAAAGACAAAAAGTAGCAATATGGCAATGGATTAATATTTTCAATATGTATAGACTTTAATATAATAGTATATATAATTTTAATATTTTTATATATTAACAATACATATAAGCTATATGAAGCAAATTAATTAAGATACAATCTCTAAAAATCAAAAGTATAATGAAGAAAAAAAAACAAATTATATAGCCATTCAGTAGCATAACCACAGAGAGAAACTATTGGATGTGATTTTAAAGCATAGTAATTTAACTGCACATCCCCAGTGCGATATACCCTAAGGACTCCAAAACTCCAAAATGTAACAGCAATAAATGTTAAACTGTTTCCAATTATCACATTGTGGACAATAAAGTTGGTGTTGCAATAAAGTTGCTATTCTGAGACTGAGATTGTGCTGTTGGGAGCCAAGACACTTTAGAGTGGAAGAAAAAAGATATAAATAGATATTAGATCAATGAAATAAAGTAAAAATCCTGTAGTCATAAATTTGAATGGGAAATATCAGTATGAACTTATCTTTTCTTACTTATTTCCTGTCTCTGTCCACTGAAAGGGCTTAGAAGTAATGAGAAGATCAATAGTAATCAGTACCCCTTGCACCCAGATTGTTTGTAAATACCATTTTCCTCTAAAAGAAATCAGGATTCGCCCAGAGAAATTACTAATTTCAAATCTGAGGCAGGAAATGTATGCTATGAGCCTGGATCATCTCATAACAGATAGCAAGGAAGCTATCAGATTACTAAGGTCATTCAAAAGGACCCAGGAACCAACTTGAAGAGGCACCCATTGGCCAAAGATGGGACAAGTTCAGCAACAATAAGGATAACAACTACAATCAATTTCAACAAATCAAATATGTTTCCATGTAGGAGTTCATATGGTACCCATGGAGAATGCTACGAAACCATCTTATTTTGAAAGTAATGGCAACCCACTCCAGTATTCTTGCCTGGAGAATTCTATGGATGGAGGAGCCTGGTGGGCTACAGTCCACGGGGTCACAAAGAGTCGGACACGACTGAGCGACTTCACTTCACTCACTAAGGCAACCAGGCAGTTCTATTTGGGGAATTCCTCCTTATAGAAGTTTTCCAGCTAGTAAATGCCAAAGGAATTTTGGAAATCCCTAATCAATGGATTTAGGCAATGATCTTCAATATATCATCAATGTCATCACCAACACCATAGAGAACCAGGCATTATGTACCTCCTACCAGAGGTGCACAGTGCTACGTAAGAAGTTCTTGTCAAAAAAGTTGAAACTGATCATGTGTTCAGTCCTTGCTAGTCACTCAGTCATGCCTGACTCTTTGTGACCCCATGGACTGCAGCCTACCACGCTCCTCTGTCCATGGAATTCTCCAGGCAAGGATACTGGAATGGTTTGCCATTTCCTTCTCCAGGGGATCTTCCCGACACAGGGATCAACCCAGGTCTCCTGAACTGCCTGCAGATTCTTTACTGAGCTACCAGGGAGGCCTGATCGTGTATTTAGATCTAACTACAAATTTACAGATAGCTCAGGGGAAAGAGGAATGCATTAGACACCATCATAGCAACACAGTCAGCAAAATCCAGACCAGGGGAGTTCTTCTAGGCAAATAACCGAGTTTCTTTAGCAACAAAAACAAAGTAATAATAAAGATTGTGAGGAAGAAAATGTGGGAGGGAGGGAAGGAAGGGGAAAGCAAAAAAATCTATGGATTAAAAGAGTCTTAAATATATAGGAAAAGAGAGGACACATGAGCACAGTAGATATTAGATGATGTTTAGAAGGTATCACTGATTTTTTTTAGTGGTGGTAGTATAGTGGTTATTTTGGAAAGAAAGTTACATATGGAAGATACATATGAAGTATTTGTAAATATAATAACATGACTATTTGGGGGAGGTTGCTAAGAGGTTTACAGGAAATAAGAGTCATCACATATTGATAATTATTAAAGCTAAGTGATGAGAACATCAAGGTCATTATACATTCTCTGTATTTTTATATATGCTGGAAATTTTCCATAATAAACAGATAAAGGAAAAAGCAACTAGGAAAATTGCATCAACTGACCAAAAAAGCACTAAGAATACAATCAGGCAATTAATGAAAGAAGAAATAGAAATAATCAATAGGAAAATGAAAAAAAAAATCCTGCCTTAGGAGAAAAATTAAAAATGTAAATTTTTTCAAAGAGAGGTTTCATTTTCTACATATTACGTTGTCCAAGCATTTAAAGATGAACGATACCCCCTGGTGGCAAGGGAATGCTAAAAGGAGCATCTCAAAGATTAGAATCAAGTGGCTCAGGTTTTCTGGAGAGCATTTATGTAACAAAAATTCCCAAAAATACATGGTGAGGAGCCAGGGCTCCAGGGCTTGCCAGTCCCATTGGATCCCAGTCATACCTCTTACTGGAGACAGGATTCAAGGCAAGTTTCTTAACTGCTCTGTGTCTCAGCCCCTGGTCCCAAAATGAGTGTAAGAGCATCACCACCTCCAAGAGTTGCTGTGGAGTTCAGTGAATATTCATAAGAAGCTTGGACCAGTGCCTGGCATACAGTGCTGGCTTTCATTAGCATGTTGGTTCAGCAACCTCACTTCTAAGTACTTATCCTAAGGAAATCTTAATTAAGCACACAAAGATGTATATACACATTTGTTTATCATTCCATGATTAATCAAAGGCCCAAAGTAGAAATGCCTAGTTAAATAAATGTTTGTAATCTTTTCCATGTGATACTATGTGGTCATTAAATATAATTAAGTTGATACATATGTACTGATGTAAGGACATTTATAATCTATTTTCAAGAAGGAAAATCATGTTAGAGAAGAATAAATATAGTTGAACTGTAGGAAGGAGACATATGTATTTTTTTAATCAGTGCTTGCATATCTAGTAGTTGACTCTGGAATTGGGGGTTATTCTAATTTATTTTTCTTTTGGATCATCTGTGTTTTCTAATTTTTCTAGATCAATCTTACTGTTTGGATAATTTTAAAATAATTTAAATAAGTACATATTGTGATGGTTAATTTTATGTGTTGACTGGGCAAAGGACTACTCAGATAGCTGGGAAAACTTTATTTCTGGGTATGTCTTTGGGGGTGCCTCTGAAAGAGATTAGCATTTGAATCAGTAGACAGAATAAAGAAAACCACTCTTACCAGCCTGGCTGGGCATCATTCTTCTACCAAGGGCCCAAATTGAACGGAAAGGGAGGAAAAAGAAGGAAGCATGACTCAGCTCTCTTTTCTTGAGTGCGATGTCCATCTTCCCCTGCCCTTGGGCATTCCAGCTCCTCGTTCCCGGCCCTTCGCACTCCAGGACCAACAACAGGGGCACTCCTGGTTCCCCACCCTGCATACAGCAGATCAGGGGACTTTCTGGCCTCCATACTGGATAAGCCAATTCCTATAATAAATTTCTTCTATGTAGTTAAATCTACATCTGTATCTATATCTATATCCTATTGCTTCTATTTCTCTGGAAAAGTGAAAGTTGCTCAGTCATCCATGGAATTCTCCAGGCCAGAATACTGAAGTGGGTAGCCTTTCNCTCCATACTGGATAAGCCAATTCCTATAATAAATTTCTTCTATGTAGTTAAATCTACATCTGTATCTATATCTATATCCTATTGCTTCTATTTCTCTGGAAAAGTGAAAGTTGCTCAGTCATCCATGGAATTCTCCAGGCCAGAATACTGAAGTGGGTAGCCTTTCCTTCTCCAGGGGATCTTCCCAACCCAGGGATCAAACCTATTGCAGGCAGATTCTTTACCAGCTGAGCCACAAGGGAAGCCCAAGAACCCTGATTAATACACATGTTCCAAAGTTCTTATAAATCTTGCCCCCAAATTTTTCAATGTATTTGAAAGTGGGAAAGGGTAAACAGCATTTGCTCAGTTGCTAAGTCATGTCCAACTCTTTGTGACCCTATGGACAGAAGTACACCAGGCTTTCCTATCCTTCACTGTCTCCCTGAGGTTGCTCAAACTCATATCCATTGAGTGGGTAATGCCATCCAACCATCTTATCCTCTATAGCTCTTCTCCGCCTGCCCTCAATTTTCCCAGCATCAGGGTCTTTTCCGATGAGTCGGGTCTTTTCCGATGAGTCGGCTCTTTGCATCAGGTGACCAAAGTATTAGAGCTTCAGTTTCAACATCAGTCTTTCCAATAAGTATTCAGGGTTAATTTCCTTTAGGACTGACTGGTTTGATCTCCTTGCAGTCCAAGAGACTCTCAAGAGTCTTCTCTAGCACCACAGTTCAAAAGCATCAATTCTTCAGAGCTTGGCAAATGAAAAACTAATACATTAGTCTCCAAAGTAGAAAAACAGATTCAGAAACACAGAATTTAATTATGAACATTCAGGAGTAGAGTCATTCTTCATGGATGATTATCACCAGTATGTGTGAAAACACATGGGCTTTCACGTCTATTTCACTTAGGTCATCCTGAAAGCAGAGCCTGAGGCAAAGATTTGGGTACAAGTGAATTTATTTCAGAGGTACACCCAAGAAGAAAATGTGAGTGAGAAAAGTGAAACCAGAAGGAGAAAGGCCAATAAAGGATGCATTAACAGGTTGTAATGTTCAAGGCAACTGGGATTCACCTACCCTGGGGACTTTGAAAATCTGTGGAATAAACCTCCGAATTGTCAAACCAAAGCGCAGGAAGCTGGAGCAATTACTCACCAGCTCCCACTTCACCTCGAGTGCAGGCTGCCCTGGTAGAGTCAGCTCTCTGCCACTTCCAGGCTGTACCTGCACGTAGCCCGGGCAGCGTCCCACATCAGAAACAACCCTGGGGACAAGCAGGAGCGATCCCAGTGTGCACTGTGATGTGGGGAGCTGGCATCCGTACTGCACTCAGAGCTAAAGGAAACCAGGGGGTGGCAAGGGACCCCACAAGCATCTTTTTTTTTTTTTTTAACCTCCCTCACCCAAAGCCTGTGAATAGGAAAGCATGACTTTGTTGGCAAAATCCTGAGAGAGGCATGAACCTCACTACCACTCCCCACTCACTGCCCCTTCCCCTTCTCACCAAGTCACTGGGATAATCCATACACATTCTCAGTTGGTCAAAGGTAGGAGATCCATAAAGGGAATTTACTCCCCAGCAGCTAAGGTGGGCTGACCCCAGGTCCCACATAAGGCCCTTCATAAACTGTGCCCTGGCCTCACTGAACAGCTTGGTACCGTGATACCCCCAAGCCTCCCCACCCCCAGACCCCTTTTTCCTCGGCAGTGCCTTTCGTCCTCACTTCCCCTAGTTCTTCCTGCTAGAACCTCAGGCCTTACCACCCAGAGTTCAAAAGAATCCCGGACAAAGAGCTAGGGAGAGACCCGAGGTAGTGGGGAAAGACAGATGAAGCCAGACTGGCCACGAGCTGAGCTGATAAGGGTTGGAGCTGGGCGTCAGGGGCCTGGGCTCGTCACTGTGCTCCCTCCACTCATGAGGCCCGGAGTGAACAGCTGGGCTTCCCTTTAGGGAAAGCTACGGCTGCTCTGCTGGTTCTCACTCTCCTGGGCACCGCAGCCCATGGCCAAGCAGGCTGGGGCGCCTGGCTCTGGCCATCCTGCCCAGCGGGGACTCCCTGGTGGGCTGGGCCTGCTCTGGAGCCCCCACCGACTGGGTGGGGGTGTCACCTGCACAGCGGTCTGGCCGCCCCTTGCCCATTCCTGCTGGCTGCTCTTCTCCTCTCCCGGGGGTCAGACCCGCACTGCACTCGAGCACTGGCCCGGATCCAGCGTCTTCTGCCTTCACCTTTCACAGGAGTGACTCTCCACCAAACCCACTGCACCGCCACCCACCATCTTGGCACCTTCACCCCAAAGTCCTAAACTAACAGCTGGGGTAGATGGCTCTGGCCCCCACCCAGTCTCTGCTGAAGCTCCAAAAACAAAGAAAAAATACCAGAGAGTGATAAACATGCTGTATTCAAGGGTTTACATATAATAAATTAATGCTCTTCACGTTAAAAAAATACTATAGATATGCATATAACCTAATTTTAGAAATATTATCAAAACTTAATTTGTGGTCCCTTGGGGATATGAGGCCCCAGCCAGGTGGCCTGCCTTCCCTCTCACCCATGACCAGGTCCTGAGGACATCAGCTCTGGGCAGCACTCCATATTCACACCCAGCTGCACTGAGAGGCTGTCTGTGCTCCCATAACATCCCAATCTCTATTATGACCCTGTACTTTTCATTTCCTCCCCATCTCTGCCTACACCCCAGCTCAGCAGTAAGAGGTCAGACAACCTCAGTAAACGACTTTGGGTCAATTATTGAATGGCTGACTCAGGCATAAGTCCCCAAGTTAGTTAGTTAGTTCAGTCACTGAGTCGTGTCCGACTCTTTGCGACCCCATGAATCGCAGCACGCCAGGCCGCCCTGTCCATCACCAACTCCTGGAGTTCACTCAGACTCAAGTCCATCAAGTCAGTGATGCCATCCAGCCATCTCTTCCTCTGTCGTCCCCTTCTCCTCCTGCCCCCCAATCCCTCCCAGCATCAGAGTCTTTTCCAGAGTCAACTCTTCGCGTGAGGTGGCCAAAGTACTGGAGTTTCAGCTTTAGCATCATTCCTTCCAAAGAAATCCCAGGGCTGATCACCCCATAAAAGACCCAGCTATACAAGGTTTACAAAACACTGCAGAGTAGAGACCAAGTGTCTCCTTTCAGTCTGGAGCGAGCATGGAGGTAGATGAAGGATGCTCTTTCAAGGTCCGGTTACAACCCTTTCTCAGCCCTGGGGCCCATGGAACACTGCCAGGGCTCTCACAGGGGATGGGAGAAATCATATCTGTCTTCTACTCTGCTTCTGTCCAAGGAGAAAACTTCTCAGCTCCTGAGGAAGACAAGAGGCCCAGCAGCCCCATCGTTGGGGGTTCTGGGCCAGCCCCACACAGCTGGGCGACAAGGCTGGTCCTTTGGCTCCCAGAATCAGAAGCAGGCTCACCAGCCAGGGACCCTGGGTTGACTGGGGCTCCAAGAGCTGGCGCCAAACTTCTCCGGGAGGTTTGAGCGAGACAAGGGCTTCGGTTTCTCTCTCTGGTTTAGGTCCTGCGGGAGATCTTCCAAGGAAGAGATCTCCAAGTCACTCTCATCCTCAGAAAGCTGCAGGGAGAACAGGGGAGAAGAAAATGCATCTGACCAGGGAGGACAGATATGGGGAGAAAATGCAGGTCTGGAAGAAAGCAGGAGGGGCGCTACTCCTCCCATCTTCTGGTGTCCATGCCTTTGCGAACCTGCTTCAGAGACCTGGGGTCACAGCCATTGCAAAACACCCCTGAAATTCCACTGGCCATCCTGAGGCCAGCCCCAAGGCCTGTAGATCAGGTTGCGCTTGTCAAAATTTAAACTTGGTCCAGATTTTTGAACTGCCCACAGTGACAAAGTCCAGGGACTTAACTTCTCCAAACTCCTGAGCTGACGCACCAGGGCCTAATGCACCCACCCCACCTGCCACAGACCGCTGGTCCAGGGCTGGGAAACACGCTGACCAAAGGTGCATGAGGGGACTCCAAGTGCAGGAATCCTTCAGCCTGGAAAAGGTCTGAGCTAGGCCCAACAGGGGAGCCCAGAGTGGGCGAAACTACCAGGCTGTCCCCGAACCTGAATCACGGTCACCCACCCCCACCAGACCTCTCAGTGCCCAGAGCATTTGCCATGGAACGTAAGGACAGCCAGTCAGAAACCTCCAGGGCCCCAGGTGGCAAGCAGGCTCTGGACAGTGCCTCAACCTGCATAGCGCGGTCAGGACTCTCTCAGAACTGAGGATGAATTCTTTCTGAATACATTTTGAATCATTTAGACTCATTACTCACAAACACACATGAGCTACATAATAAACCGAACATATTACATAGCACAGGGTGGGTGTCGGGGTTGCCAGGGCAGGTGTATGCTAGGAAAAACCGAAAAATGATTGCCCATTACTTCTGAATTTTAGAGCAATAACATAGGTCATCCTGGATGCATCTTTCTGATTGAGAAAGGAGGGCAAAGTTACTAGCGCTTGAAATGTTTCTGCCTAAGAAAACACAACAGGAATACAGAAGTGGTCCCCTTATGGGGAGAGGGGAGGTGGCAAGGACATCCTAGCAGGAATTGTCTGGGAGGCTGAGCATCTGAGCGATAAATCTGATGGCAGCTGGAGAGAGGCAAGGCCATTAAGACATTCTTAGCAATGAGGAATGGCCTTGGGTTTTTGGAACAAAGGTGCCTAATATCCCCACTGTGTATTGTGGAGCAGTCTGCTCTGCACACAGTCCTGCGCTGGGGTCCTCGGGGAGTGAAGAAAGGGGAGAGCTTGGCTGTGGGATGAGCTGGAGCCCGAATAGAGCAGCTACTGCTGGAAGCCAGGCACAGAGCCAGGTCCAGGACCCATCAGAGCCAGAAGTGGGAGCATGTGTGCCTGGAAGAAACAACCCACCGAGCAGTTGTTCATGTAATGAACCACAAGGCTTTTCGACATTAACAAGGGACACAAACAGCAAGCACTGGAGAGTGGGCATCCCGCCACTCCTGCAGGGGCAGAGGAGACAA
>SJYX01004136.1:124198-148043 GCA_006410675.1 Oreotragus oreotragus | reverse complement strand
GAGGGCGCGGGGCGGGCCTGTGGTGAGGGCGGGGCGGGCTGTGGTGAGGGCGGGGAGCGGGGCTGTGCTGCAGGCCCCACGGTTTTTTTATGCAAAGAGAAGAGCAGAGAAAGAACATCACAGGGAGGCAAAGTAAGTACTGTTTCATGAAACTCGAAAGTATGGACTGAGCCACAGAATAAAATGCATTTCTTACTGAAGTTCAAAGTTAAAGGTGTTTGAAATGCACTACTCTCGGAGGATGCACTTACACAGAAGTGGGCCTTCTAGGAAAGAGTAAACTAAAGGTAACTTGCTAAAGTAAACTTGCTGAGGGAAAATAATAATAGCTACAGTTACGGTGCACAGACCAAGCTAAGCACTTTACATCCAACATCCATTTAGCCCCAGACAGGCTTCCAGAGCTTCAGGAACTTGCTCAAGACCCACAATTCCATGGGAGTCCATGGCAGATGCAAACCCAGGTGGTCAGTCACCCCAAATCTCGGGCCTTTGCCACTGCCTGGATTACATCCCCCAGCTTTGCCCCTAGACAAAAGAAGCACGGTCTGAGCAGAGATGGGAGGTGCGCATTTGCACAACACTCCTGGGGACTAGAAAGAGGGCACGTGGGGGTGCAGAGCCTAAGAAATGCCGAAAGAACAGATCTCATCCCACAGGTCAGTAATGGGCCCTGAGAAGGAACGGGCCCCCAGGGAAGGGGAGAGAGACAGTCGGGCGCAGGGATGCTCCCACCCTAGGTTCTGGGACCACAGGCACAAGCACCGGGGTAGGGGGTGGCACCACAAGAGCAAGAAGCCTTTCTCTTCTCTTGGAAACAAGGACTCAGAGGGGCTTCCATCCACCCCGCCAGCCCCCAGCCCCGGAGCCTGTCCCCTCTCCTCTGAGCTACCCCGGCCTGTGCTGGCCCCATCACATCACCTAGTTCTGGCTGGTTTCCAGCTGAGGGGCAGGCCCTGGCCCAGATCAACTTCAGTAAAGGGAAAAGTGAAAGTCTCTTAGTCCTGTCTGACTCTTTGTGGCCCCTTGGACTGTAGCCCACCACGCTCCTCTGTCCATGGAATTCTCCAGGCAAGAATCCTGGAGTGGGTAGCCTAACCTTTCTCCAGGGGACATTCCCGACTCAGGAATCAAACCAGGATAAATACTAGGTGAAGGTGAAGTCGCTCAGTCGTGTCCGACTCTTTGTGACCCCGTGGACTGTAGCCTACCAGGCTCCTCCGTCCACGGGATTCTCCAGGCAAGAATACTGGAGTGGGTTGCCATTTCCATACCGCCCTAAATTAAACAAATTAGGAATGAAGGAAAATTTAAGGCAGAGAGCTTTGTGACAAATTTCCTTCAGTCTGAGCTTTCTTTCTGTGTGAGACTGAAAACTATCCTTTCCTTACAGATTTTAAGGTCAGGTGTTTAAACCAAATAGAACAGAGTTAGCCAGACCATTGCCATAATTTTTGCCATATTCTCATACCAACTGTCCTGTTTCCTATGTAACATTTTTATAGAAAATGATACCACTTTTAAACATAAAATTCCCACTTTATACTTACCCATGTAATCATTTCCATGAGCTTTCAGGGTTGCTATGTTAGTAATATTTTTCCAATGTACATGAGGAAAAATAAAGATTAAATCTTAAAATTATTGATTCATGTACCAATTAACTAAAACATAGATAACTAAAATCATCTTGCATACCTTCCAGAGATGTGTGGACCACACTTTGGAAACTTGCTTTGCACAAAGAGCTCAGGTTGGGTCTGCCTGGACATGAGGAGATAATAAAAGACCCTCCTCTGACCACATACACCCGTGACTGCAAGGAGCTAGGGCATCGCCCTGCATCTGGGATCCCTCTAGAGACGGGGGCTCCTGGTGCAAAGACACAATTCCCTTGCTCCCTAAGTTCCTTGAGGACAGAGACCAGAGGGTCCTCGCCCACATACTTCAGTCTTCCACAGGAACCACAGGGCCTTTCCTTGTCACAACCCCCAGGGACAAAGCAGCTGGCTCGCCCAGGGAAGGAGTCTGAGCTCTGAGGATGTGTCCGCCTGCTGAACTAGCCCAGCCTCCCACACCCTCCCACTGCTCTAGGGCAGAATATTCCATTTGATCCTTGCTTCTATATGCAGCCCCAGTGCTGACAACACTCTGTTGGAGCCAAGTTCAGCCCGTGGTCCAAACAAGCAAAACAGTGCAGAACTGAGCTGCTGAGGAGGCCTTGTGTCTGAGCAGAGGCAATGGCCCTGGTTCTCCTCTGCTTCCTTGAGGGGCCCAGATGGCCACCCCACCCCTAGACCCTGTTTTTCCAACAGAGGTCTTTTGGACTCAGCCACCTGCAAGAGCACTATTGTCTGGCCCTTCTGAACAACGAGCAACGCCTCAATGAGGACAGAGATTATATCCCTCCTCTGCAAATGCAAACAAGCCTGGACCCTCCCAGCT
Organism: Oreotragus oreotragus; assembly: GCA_006410675.1. Classification (NCBI taxonomy): domain Eukaryota; kingdom Metazoa; phylum Chordata; class Mammalia; order Artiodactyla; family Bovidae; genus Oreotragus; species Oreotragus oreotragus. The sequence goes on along the minus strand of SJYX01004136.1, from coordinate 145,598 downwards.
CCCAGTTCCAAGCAGGCCCTCTTGCCAGCTCACCTGGCACCTCACCCTCTGGCTGGGACACTGGGGCCCTGTCCCTCTGTCTGTCCTTCACTCTGCTGGTGGCTTCCTTAATGAGCTTCTCCCTCAGGCTCAGAAACTCAGAAAACCTCCTGGCCTTCTGCTCCCGCTGGGCTTGCAGGATGGACTCCAGGTGTCTGAGGGTCTGAGCAGGAATTCCCTTGGCATCCTGGAAGACACAGAGGTCCCCTTCGGAAATGGGCTCCCCTCCTCCTTCCCTTGGCCTCTCAGACCTGCTGCTGGCCTGGGAGTCGCTGGGATCCATGCTAGTGGCTTCTGGGAGAGGATGAGCTGAGCATCAGGGCAGGGCGAGCAGGCTGCTGAAAGCGAGGTGGGCTAGGGCTTGGGAGCCCCAGCAAAGCACAAGTAGAAGGAAGATGCAGAGGGGGGCTACGCACAGTGCTATCAACATCAAGCATACAGGCTGAGATGGGACACGCCTCTCCACTATCCCCGTGGGAGCCGGGGCCTGCTCCTTTCTGTACTTGCATCATCATTTGGCCGGAAACATTGTCCTCCATGGCTGACAATGGTTGAAAACATCAAAAGCGAAAAATCGAAGCCAGGCACCCTTCCAACACTTAATGGAAGTTTCTTGGGCTTCTGACATCCACCCTTGAGGAATAATTTAAGATTAGACGAAATGTTTTAATTAAGTCTGAACATAAGGCCAAAGTTAGATTGTGTGGTAGTTGAAAAAAGTCAATGATTCGGGAGCATCTTTGCTAAATTAAGCCTAGGTGTTTGGGGTTTTTTTCTTATTTTACTCTATACACACAGTATCCTCAATGATGTGATATTCCAGGTGCCTTAGTAATAAGGTGGGTGTTTTTAATAATGGATTTCACTGATGCCTTTAATAATATGCATACTCTGGTTGAACAGGAGCATGAGAAAACAATGGTGTTCAAATATTAATTTGTAGCAGATAGGGCTTTCAGAGCCTGCTCCACCCACAGCCACCTGCTAAGTGGGCATGGCCAAGGGTGCTACTGATGACAGACAGTTCACCCCTCCAAAGGCCAGACTGAGCCAATTAAACTCCCCTTGTCAGAAAATAGAGACATAGTACTTTGGAGCACATACGGTCCCTTCATCCAGTAGAAGATGGGACATCTTGCTTAATAGTTCCACCAAGACTATCCAATTGTAATTTGTCAAAATCATATCAATATGAAAAGTGAAAGTATTAGTCACTCAGTTGAGTTTTTTGGCAACCCCATGGACTGTAGCCCACCAGGCAGCTCCTCTGTCCATGGAATTCTCCAGGCAAGAATACTAGAGTGGGTTGCCATTCCCTTCTTCAGGGGATCTTCCCAACCCAACGATCAAACCCAGGTCTCCTGCATTGCAGGCGGATTCTTTACCATCTGAGCCACTAAGGAATCCCTTGTCCACTTAATGTCCGCCCTCAGACCTGGACCTTCAAACTAAGGCACATCCCCTTATTATTCATTCTTATAGTATCCAATACTTCACTTGCAGAGCATTTCACAACATTAAATTATTAAATTTCTGGACAACCATTGTTTAGTATCTGAGTTCCCTTCCATCTACAGACTCCATGAAAAAAATTTTCAGTTCTAATTCATCACTGTATTCTCAGCATGCGTGTGTGCTAAGTCACTCCAGTTGTGTCCGACTCTTTGTGACCCCATAAACTGTAGCCCGCCAGGCTCCTCCGTCCATGCAGTTCTCCAGGCAAGAATATGGCAGTGGGTTGCCATTTCCTTCTCCAGTTTTCTCAGAACCTAGTACAACAGTTAGCATAAAGGTGCTCAATAAATATTTGTTGAATATGTGAACAACAACAAAGAAAAAGAGATAGAGACACAGAGAAAGCAGCCAGTAAGTGGAGAGCACAGAGAGGTCAGGACCTGGGGTGACATCTCAGGAAGCCACTGGAGGAAACAAGAGATCACAGTGTCAGCTGTGTGGGTTTACGTTCCCGGACACCAAGGGTGCCCCACTGGAACGAATGAGATGAATAAGCCTACACTATAAAGAACAATTGACCCTTTGCTGGTTTAAGAATGCCTTGCGTCCAAATGGTAGGTGCGGCCCTGCCACGGTGGTACCAGAACTCACTCTCTTTATCCCCATGCTTTCCAGCTTCTCCTCCAGGGTGTCCTCCAGGACTGGCCTGAACTGCTTCAGCAAGGTGGGGTTTCGCCTCAGGGCTTCCAGCACCTTCTGCTGTCCACTGTGGGAGTCCTCCAGCTCTGCAGCACAAGACAACCACCAAGGTCGGCCGGGGTGCCCAGCACCTCCGCTCCCAAAGCCCAGTGCACCCAGCCAGGAATCATGGTCCCCAGCCTATGACCCAGGGCCACCGACCCCACCTGAGGGTCCATCCCCAGGGTGTTCCTCTGGGAATCACGGCAGCAGACCCTCCACCCACCTTTGGGATCCTCATCCCCTGGACCTTCAAGATCTGGCTCAGTCCTGTCCCAGGTTGACTCAGAGCTTTCGGGGTTCTGACTTCCGACAGCAGCTTGTTCCCCAGGCTCCATTCTTCCTCCCCTCTCTCCCAACCCAAATTCATTGAGTATAATTTACATACAGCACTATATACATTTAAGATGCACAGCATAATGATTTGATTCACATTCATGATATATGTATACACATATATACCATGGACAGAGAGCTGCCTGCTCCCCTCGAGTCTACTGTCTAAATTAGGTGTTCTCCCTCCAACTATACACACAATAGAATTGCATGGGTTTAAAGTACAGATTCTCTGGCCCCACCTTCCAGAGTCTGATTCCACGGATCTGGAGAAGGGCCCTGGAATCTGCATTTTAACTTGCTCAGATGATTCTGATGGAGGTGAGCCACAGACCACTCCTTAAGAAATACTGACCCAGTGTGCATGCGTGCTAAGTCGCTTTAGTCATGACCAACTCTTTGCAACCCCATGGACTGTAGCCCACCAGGCTCCTCTGTCCATGGGATTCTCCAGACAAGAATACTGGAGTGGGTTGCCATGCCCTCCTCCAGGGGATCTTCCCAACCCAGCGATTGAACCTGCATCTCCTGCAACTCCCTGCATTGCAAGCTAACTCTTTACCACTTAACCACCAGGCAAGACCTACTGACCCAGAGGGTAACGAAACATGCAATTAAAATAAAATGTGATTACTGCTATAAAGGGGCCATCCAGGGTGAGTCAGGGAAGACCTCCCAGAAGTGCTCTTCAGGTCTCATGCCAGGGGCCACTGCGGTTAGAAGTGGACCAGCCTACTGACAAGTAATATGAGTGTGAACAGGCCAGCACTGGGGACACGGAAGGAAACCCTCAAGGAGCTCAAAGTCAAGTAGTAATCTTATCCCTTGTTTACTCTGGGCTCAATCCCAAGCTAAGTACATCAGAATCTTGGGGGGTCAGCCCCAGGCCTTAAGATCTATTTGTGAAACTTCCCAGATTTTCTAACAACAGCCATGCCTGAAGACCAATTGGTCTAGAGCAGCACTTCTCAAAGTGTGAGCCACGGCATGAGAGCCACCTGTCACTTATTAAAAACCCAGATTCTCAGATCCCCACTGCAACCTGTGTGTGTGTTAGTCGCTCAGTCGTGTCTGGCTCTTTGCGACCCATGGACTGTAGCCCACCAGGCTCTTCTGTCCATGGGATTCTCCAGGCAAGTTGCCATTTCCTACTCCCCCACTTCAACTGGACTGAATCGAAACTTCAGGAGGTGGAGCCCAGCAATCTGTGCTTTGTCTTCCCTCGCCCCCAGGGTCGATCCTCTGCTGAGTCTGCACCGGCACGAGCCCCAGCTGGGCTGTATACTGAAATCACCGTTGGAGCCCTGGGTACTACTGCTGCCCAAAGCCCTGCCCCGCGTGTGGTGATCTAGGCAGCAGGCGGCTGGTTGCTCCTCCAGAGAGTTGCAAGCTGCCCAGGAGATTCTTAGTGTGCGACCACTGCAGAGAGCTGTGGGACCCACAGAGGTGCTCAAACTTGAGCGAGCCCCGGAGTGCCTGGGAGGGCAGGTGCAGACACAGAAGGCTAGGCCCTGCCCCGGAAGTTCTGATTCAGTCTGTGCAGCCTGGAACTGAGAATCTGAAAATCTGCATTTCTAGCCAAGTTCCAGGGGATGCTGCTTCTGCTGGTCTGACACGAGAAGAAGTAGAAAAGCAGGTGAAGGCAAACAGCAGAGTCTGATCAAGGTCTGGGTCCTCCCTGCAACGGGATGGGGTGTGGAGGAGGTGGGGAGGGGTCTCCTTCACTCGGTGACCGCCTCCTGGAACTCTGTGCCCCCACTGGAGGATTTGGCTCATCCTCACTGTGGACCTTGTGCTACTCGCGGTTACCTGTATAAGTTATTTTTACTACTATATTCCAAGGTTAAGTGCACTGGGGCAGGAGGGTAGCAGAGGACTGATTAAATTTTGGTTCATCCATCCAATGGAGTACTTTGAAGTCCTGAAAAAATAATGGAGCAGCTCTATATAAAGGGATAAGAAATGACCCCCCATATGGTTAAGAAACAACCATAGAACAATATGTATACTGTGCTCCCATTTAGGAAAAAGGAAAAGAATGCATACATGTACATGCTTGTATTTGCACCAAGTGTCTCTGGAAAGAAATGTGACAAACCTATAACAATGGAATCTCTGGGCGGAGACTGGATGGCCTGGCAGGAGGGAGACCTACTGTGCACCCTTCTGCTTTTTCTGCCAAAAGCATAGAAGACTGCCTCAAAAGTAAAGAAAAACATTACATCGGAAAACTACAAGTACCCCATGATGAACTCTCTGGTGACACAAATGAAACCCTCTCCTCGGAGCACCTGCTGGGTCACTCGGGAACTGTCCCATCACAGCTGGGCTGGGCGTGTGGGCCTGGTCAGCAGGTCGGCTGTGAGCTCTCTCTGATCCTTCCTGGGAGTTCCTTCTCCCGGACTCACCCAGGAGAGCCTATTTTTTTCACTTCTCCTTTGCATCCCCTGGAAACATTCGGTTGAGAGTTCTGCAAATCGGAGTCAGTCACTGAACAGAGTGAGTAAAGTGGCAGGCTCCCAGGGCTCCGCAGAGGGGACCAAGGAGGATTCCTGAGCCTCAGGTTGGCTGGCGTGATCTGCCTGCTGCATGCTTGCCACACAGAAGAAAACTGCAAAGGTTACCTAACCCCACACAGTGAGGCCGCATCCACGGCTCTGGGTCATACCAGGCGAGAGGCGGTGTGGGGAGCACCAGGGACGGGCTACGCAGCAGGCACCGTCACGCCAAATCCTGACTCCACCACCGGCTGCTCTGTGGCTCTGGGCAAGCCACTGATCCTCTCCGAGCCAGGGAGAACCAGGAGGCTGCACATGTGTGCCTTCGTGTCATGTGCCTGACAAGCACAGGGTGCTTAAGAAATATTTACTGCATATCCCTAGTTCCCTGCACCCAGATTCAGGCAGCCAGATCCAGTTAAGCAGAGACAAACTCTACAACAAAGAGGGCAGCCCCCAGGGAAGAAATCGGAGCCTCACCTTCCTCGGAAGAGTCCTCATCTGTGTCCACAGCCTTCGGGCCTTCACAGGTCCCTGAGGAGAGCAGCAGTAGTTAGTGTCTCCAGGGCCTGGGGCCCCACCCCCACCTCAGAGAATAGCCAGAACAGCATGTGAGTGCAGGCCAGAAACAGCAAGGACTCGAGGTCCTCTGGCAGACAGAGGCAGGATGAAGCGTGATCACAACCATGACCTGGGAGGCAGAAAGATCAGAAGCCACATTCCAGCTCTGCCCCTCGCGAGCTGCCCATGACAGAAGTCCTTGAACTTCACTAAGCCTCACGTGCCTCTTCTAGAAAGTGAGGACAGTCATACCCGCCCCACACTAAAGTGTGGGGACAAAGTGCTGCGACAATGGATCTGAAGTCTATGACACACAGCTCTCGTTAATGGCCCACCCCAGCCCCGAGCTTCCCAGGTGGCTCAGAGGTTAAAAAAAAAAAAAAAAAGTTGGCTTGCCAATACAGGAGATGCAAAAGATGCGTGCTCGATCCCTGGGCTGGGAAGGTCTCCTAGAGTAGGAAATGGCCTACCCACTCCGGTATTCTTACCCGAAGAATTCCATGAACAGAGGAGCCTGGTGGGGTCACAAAGAGTCGGACGTGACTGTGCAACTGAGCACGCACACGCACACGCCCCAGCTCTCAGATCACAGCCGTAGAACGGCACCTCTCTGAACTGGTTCCAAGACTGCAAAGGAAACATCTAACCTCAAGGCAGAAGCTGGGGAAGAGGTGTGGGTTTGCCAGAAAAGGCAGAAGGGAAGCTACAGGCATAGAGCAGCAGAGGTTGGGTGGAGTCGGAAAGTTTCACAAGGGGCTAGCCAGGTCCTCCAAGCAGGCTGGTCTCCCATAGGTTACTGTCGCCCTTCAGACATCAGCACCTGCATCTGTCAGACACACACACTAAGAAGCATGCACACAAGATGAGGAGGGCAGACTCTCTAGACAGGCATATTCACAGAGATTTGGGGTCAACTTGCTGCAAGATGGAAACAAGGTAAAGTTGGATGGAACTGAACCACAGTTGTGAATTAGAAAGAGCCTGTTCATGAGCCCTGCCACTCCATCCATCATCTCCCGCCCAGGATTCTCAGCCCCCGCCCCACCTCATGAGACACCGTCCTACAGAGAAGAGCAGGCCAGGCAAGAAACCTGCTACCTGTACAGAACGCCTTCAGCATGAACCTGGGCTGGAGCCCTGTCTGTCCCGGAAACAAGCATCTTCTCACCCTTGTCCAGCCAGAGAGCCTGACGCCACAGGTCCCCGAGCAGCTGCCACCATCCTCATCCTACACATTGACTGGTATAGCATGACAGAGACAGGAGAGGGGAACAGAGGCAGGAGAGAAAGGAGACAGGAGACAACAGACTTACCCTCCACCTTCTGGAGAGACATGGCCTGCATCTGCAAAGACATGGAACGAAGCAGGTTACAGGCAGCAGGGGGCTCTGCTGTGAGCGGTCGGGCTGCCTAGCTCTGTGAAGAAGGGACGGCCAGTGTTTCCAAACCATCCACTGGGAGCTGGAGCTCAGAATACTCTGCCCCAGCCCCGCAACACACCTCCCGCTGTGCAGATGTGAAGGCATGGCACCAAGACTGAACAGTGGCGATCAGGTTGGCACCAAGCTCCATTTTCCCATGGTGGGGAGGCCAGAAGGCCCCTCCAGAGAGGGGCTGTGGCCTGAAGGACAGGAGCCCCATGCAAGCAGAGGGGCACGAGCACACAAGTAACCTCAGCCAGGACAAGGGAGGCGCCCTCCTGGGACGTGGGCCTCTGAGCTGCGTGCCCCCCGGGGAAGGGGCATGATGGGAACAGCCACTGACTCTGCTCAACCCCTCTTTTCCAGGAAGTGCCTCTCCTTCCTCGGTTTACATAGTCGCAGACAGGACAGCCCCTTGTGACTATGTGACCCCCACACCACAGCCACAGCTGACTGTCCAGGTCTGGGCAGAGAATTCTGGATTGGTAACATGTCAACTCAAGAGCTCTGGGCAGCTAATTGGTTTGAGTTTTTATTTTGTTTGTTTCTTTGCCACATGAGGCAGACATGGAGTAGAAGCTGACCTTCACAGGGAAAATCAAAACAGTTACAGAAAAAGCAACAGAGACATATCACAGAGCAATGACTTGACCACGTTTCATGTCTTTGGATTCAGTTTATTCCTAGACTTAGCTGTTCTGCTGCCTTGAGCTTTCTGAGACACCCTGTCGAACCTTATGACAAATCTCCTCTTCTGCTTAGGCGTGAGTTGTTTTTCACTACTTACTGATGAATGATTCATCCAATGTCCGTTTATATTCTTCCTTTGCTTATCTCTATCCTAGAAAGTATAAAGCTAATTATTTCTTTTCTAACCTCCCTCGCAAGTATAGTTTCCACAGTTTTGACTAGGAAAATATAAGTAGAAGCCTGAGAAGAGCCTTTCATCAACTTTTTCCATTGAATATGGTTGTGATGGTTGGGGCTATGGCAGCCATTTTGCAAGTATCAGAGTCAAGCATAAGTCAATATGCTAAAGTGAAAATGAAAGTGTTAGTCGCTCAGTCACTGACACTTTGCAACCCCATGGACTATAGCCCATGAGGCTCCTCTGTCCGTGGGATTCTCCAGGCAAGAATACTGGAGTGGGTTGCCATTCTCTTCTCCAGGGGATCTTCCTGACCCACAGATCAAACTGGGGTCTCGTGCATAGCAGGCAGATTCTTTACCATCTGAGCCATCAGGGAATATGCTAAAGATGGCAATTAAAAAAAAAAATAATAATAATAACAGTCTAGAATTCCAGTGGTATAATGTTGCTGCTAAATCAAGTGTGACCTCTTTTGGTGTTACAATAAAAATAAACACCAGTTAACCTATTCTGTTACATTTAGCCAGTGGGTTCCTAACTGAAACAACTATAAACAAGAATTCTAGTAACAGAAGAAGGAAACCTCCAGGCAGCCACAGCTTTGAAGAGCTAAATGTGTTAGGGGAAGTAGTAAAAAGAAAAGCAACAAGGAAGTGGGTTAGATATGTTGACAGCTAGAAGAACAGAAAGGCAAAAACAGCAAGAGGTATAGGAACAGTGGATTTGATAGTGACAGTGGGCGTTCCGCCTAGGAAAGCTATGGGGAGGGTGGTTCACGGCAAGGAGCGGAGGCCACAGCAGGGCCCAGCTGGGGCCAGATACATATCTCCACCAACCTGGGGCTGAGAAAGGGGAGCTGCACCTGGGCTGGGCAGGGAATGATCCACTATTAGATGAAGAGTCAGAGGGGCGAGTTTTAGAAGAAGGGTGCTTAGTCAGTGACGCCTTCTCGTCATACTAGCTTTTCTAACAACCTCCTCAGAGGCTGTTAACTTATGAAAAAGGAACTAGTTAAGAAATGGTGTCTGAGAACACAGTGAAAGGAGCACAGGCTTCGCATTCCACCTACCTGGCGGGGTTGACTCTCACCCCTGTCATGTATAACATGCACTGTGTAGGCTCAAGTGAGGTGCTTAAGTTCTCCAGCCAGTCTCACCCTCTGTCAAAGGAAGCTGGGGAGAAGGCAATGTCTACCTTGAAAGGCAGCAATGGGCTTTACTTGGAGGAATAAGCAAAGCATCAACCAGGCGCTGACACTCACATGGTCTCTGCTGGTGCTGAGCCCACCAACACGGCCCCTGAGGACGGCAGTCACGTCTTCCACACCCTCGTCGCTTTCTGCCCCCAGGTCTGAAGACTCTTCCCTCTCCTCAGAGGCCCTAACTAATGAGACTGGAGCCAACAAGTCCAAGAGACTCTGAGGAGATCCTCCCAGAGAAGGGGTCTACGGCTCCGGGTCCCGGCTGGGAGGAGGGACACGCCTACCGTCTCCTCCTGGGAGGCAATGAGCCTGGCTTGTTCCTGGAGCTGGGTGCGGAGGGCACGGATCTGGCGCTGGGTCTGGGCGGCTGCTTTCCTCTGATCCTGAGACAGGGTAGCCTGGAGCCTCTCGTTCTGCTCCTGCAGCTGGTGGCACAGGGTGGCCGGTCAGTCACATGTGGCACCGGGTAGCCGGTCAGTCACATGTCCGCAGGACCTCTGAGAGCTCAGTGCCTGCAGGACCTGCCCCAGCAGGCAAACGCTAGCCTGAGTTTCACCTGAAGTAGGTGGAGGGCTTCCAGAGCCGGGCGAGCAGCTTTCTAACAAGACTGACTTCCTTCCTATTTGAGGACGTGTTAAGTGGTACCTGAGGAGAAGTGAGAATTGAGTGCAGGCCCCTAAGCTCAGGGCAAAGGCTCTCTGTCAGGTGTGTAACTCACAGGAGGACCGTCAGGTAAGTTGAGGTCATTCAAAAATCATCAAATGGGTGCTTTTAGGTGAAGACAAAAGATGAAGGAAATGTGGTTACAAGCCACCCCTGATGTAAGAGCAGAGAGAAAATGACACCGCTTATTTCTGCATAAAGACTCTCTAGAAGAATACAAGAAAACAATAAAAGTAGTCACCTGCAGGGTGGGTGTCAGGGATAGGTAGATGGAAATGCAGCAGAGGTGAGACTTTACTCCATGTACCTTAATATAGTTCTTCTGCTCTTTGGAATAAACTGGAATGCATTTCCCATTTTTGAATTTTTCAAATAAGATAAACCTATCAGGGACTTCCTCAGTGGTCCAATGGTTGAGACATTCCACTCCCAGTGCAGGAGCCAAGCATTTGATCCCTGGTCAGGGAACTAAAATCCCACAAGCCGCAGGAAACAACCAAAAGATAAATACGTAAAGATTTTTTTAAAAAGATAAACTTGTCAGAGGGGAATCACTTGACTGGGGGGCCATCCGTCAAACACCAGACTCAGACCTAAGCACTTTTACCTTCTGAGCTTTCTGAAGCAGAACCTAGGGCTCTTCTTAACTGTCTTCATCCTCCACTTGCCTTCTCCTCAGGGACATTTTTATAGAAGCTGGTTTCTCTGTCCTGAGGACTACTGCTCTCTCCCCACTGGTCTCAGTGTCTGAACCCTTCCATTTGAGCTGCCCCTGAACCATCGCTGAGGTCCACAACCACCTGGATCTCTCCTGGGTGGGGTTTCAAAGGAGGGCCCAAACACTGAATGACCAGGCAATTCTCTGAGTTTTATAGCACAGCCCTACTTAGCGAGCCTTAAGGGGTCACTGAAGAGGAGTCCATGGAGAAAGGATGTGCTGGACTCAGAAGAGAAGGCCTAGAGGCCCCTGCGCCCAGCCAGGGAGGCAGCCCTCTGGGCAGCTGGCCCCTGTGTGTATCGACGGGGTCAGCAACGGGGAACCGTATCAGCAACAAAATATCTGCCAACCAGTTCAAGGCAGGGGGCAAAGGATGGGGAGCTGAAGGATGAGAGGAAGTCACGGGAAACTAGGCCCCCCAGACAGTCCAGGAGACCTGCCTCTCTCCTCTGCGCTGCATGCCAGACAGTCCAGGAGACCTGCCTCTCTCCTCTGCGCTGCATGCCAGACAGTCCAGGAGACCTGCCTCTCTCCTCTGCGCTGCATGCCAGACAGTCCAGGAGACCTGCCTCTCTCCTCTGCGCTGCATGCCAGACAGTCCAGGAGACCTGCCTCTCTCCTCTGCGCTGCATGCCAGACAGTCCAGGAGACCTGCCTCTCTCCTCTGCGCTGCATGCCAGACAGTCCAGGAGACCTGCCTCTCTCCTCTGCGCTGCATGCCAGACAGTCCAGGAGACCTGCCTCTCTCCTCTGCGCTGCATGCCAGACAGTCCAGGAGACCTGCCTCTCTCCTCTGCGCTGCATGCCAGACAGTCCAGGAGACCTGCCTCTCTCCTCTGCGCTGCATGCCAGACAGTCCAGGAGACCTGCCTCTCTCCTCTGCGCTGCATGCCAGACAGTCCAGGAGACCTGCCTCTCTCCTCTGCGCTGCATGCCAGACAGTCCAGGAGACCTGCCTCTCTCCTCTGCGCTGCATGCCAGACAGTCCAGGAGACCTGCCTCTCTCCTCTGCGCTGCATGCCAGACAGTCCAGGAGACCTGCCTCTCTCCTCTGCGCTGCATGCCAGACAGTCCAGGAGACCTGCCTCTCTCCTCTGCGCTGCATGCCAGACAGTCCAGGAGACCTGCCTCTCTCCTCTGCGCTGCATGCCAGACAGTCCAGGAGACCTGCCTCTCTCCTCTGCGCTGCATGCCAGACAGTCCAGGAGACCTGCCTCTCTCCTCTGCGCTGCATGCCAGACAGTCCAGGAGACCTGCCTCTCTCCTCTGCGCTGCATGCCAGACAGTCCAGGAGACCTGCCTCTCTCCTCTGCGCTGCATGCCAGACAGTCCAGGAGACCTGCCTCTCTCCTCTGCGCTGCATGCCAGACAGTCCAGGAGACCTGCCTCTCTCCTCTGCGCTGCATGCCAGACAGTCCAGGAGACCTGCCTCTCTCCTCTGCGCTGCATGCCAGACAGTCCAGGAGACCTGCCTCTCTCCTCTGCGCTGCATGCCAGACAGTCCAGGAGACCTGCCTCTCTCCTCTGCGCTGCATGCCAGACAGTCCAGGAGACCTGCCTCTCTCCTCTGCGCTGCATGCCAGACAGTCCAGGAGACCTGCCTCTCTCCTCTGCGCTGCATGCCAGACAGTCCAGGAGACCTGCCTCTCTCCTCTGCGCTGCATGCCAGACAGTCCAGGAGACCTGCCTCTCTCCTCTGCGCTGCATGCCAGACAGTCCAGGAGACCTGCCTCTCTCCTCTGCGCTGCATGCCAGACAGTCCAGGAGACCTGCCTCTCTCCTCTGCGCTGCATGCCAGACAGTCCAGGAGACCTGCCTCTCTCCTCTGCGCTGCATGCCAGACAGTCCAGGAGACCTGCCTCTCTCCTCTGCGCTGCATGCCAGACAGTCCAGGAGACCTGCCTCTCTCCTCTGCGCTGCATGCCAGACAGTCCAGGAGACCTGCCTCTCTCCTCTGCGCTGCATGCCAGACAGTCCAGGAGACCTGCCTCTCTCCTCTGCGCTGCATGCCAGACAGTCCAGGAGACCTGCCTCTCTCCTCTGCGCTGCATGCCAGACAGTCCAGGAGACCTGCCTCTCTCCTCTGCGCTGCATGCCAGACAGTCCAGGAGACCTGCCTCTCTCCTCTGCGCTGCATGCCAGACAGTCCAGGAGACCTGCCTCTCTCCTCTGCGCTGCATGCCAGACAGTCCAGGAGACCTGCCTCTCTCCTCTGCGCTGCATGCCAGACAGTCCAGGAGACCTGCCTCTCTCCTCTGCGCTGCATGCCAGACAGTCCAGGAGACCTGCCTCTCTCCTCTGCGCTGCATGCCAGACAGTCCAGGAGACCTGCCTCTCTCCTCTGCGCTGCATGCCAGACAGTCCAGGAGACCTGCCTCTCTCCTCTGCGCTGCATGCCAGACAGTCCAGGAGACCTGCCTCTCTCCTCTGCGCTGCATGCCAGACAGTCCAGGAGACCTGCCTCTCTCCTCTGCGCTGCATGCCAGACAGTCCAGGAGACCTGCCTCTCTCCTCTGCGCTGCATGCCAGACAGTCCAGGAGACCTGCCTCTCTCCTCTGCGCTGCATGCCAGACAGTCCAGGAGACCTGCCTCTCTCCTCTGCGCTGCATGCCAGACAGTCCAGGAGANCGGGGCAGGGGGGGAATGGAATCTACTCTGGGGGGAAGATGCATTATTGATAAATGGTGTTCAAACAAGTAGTTAACTACTTGAACTTGGATTGCAAAAAAATAAGAACTTGTATCCTTATTTCACATCTTAAATGAAAACAAATTCTAGGTGGTCAAAGATTTCATCTTAAAAAATGTAAGCAATGTCAGCAAAATGATGGACTAGTAGGTTCCAGTTCTCAAAATACCCACAGATGAGAATACCTTTATGAGAGCTCGGGAATCCAGCTAGAGGTCCTAGCACCTTGATGAAGCAAAAAAATCCAAGAGTGGATACACTGAAGAGAGGAAGAATAGTTTCACCTTACCCGTGTTACCCCTCACCCAAAACAGCGCAGCTCAATGCTAAGAGAGAACCCCTCAGCCCACAGTCTCTCCCACAAGGAAAGTGAGTGCAAGCGAGCACCCAGCTGCCCAGGGCTTGAAGGATGCTGCGCAGGAGCCCCACTTTTGTCTCTCGCCACCAGAACTGAGGGAATCGACATAGCTGAACCGGTTTTCAGCGCTGGCACACAGATCTCAACGCCAGCTTCAGATCCTGCTGGCTAGCTTGTGAACACCAGAAGGTGTGGAGGAAGAGAAGGAAAGTGTAGACTATTTGTATGCAATCAAAGTTGTTTCCAGCTTAAAATAGAGTGCTGTAATTATAAAATGTTTTATGACTGGAAAAGGTCAGTTTTCATTTCAATCCCAAAGAAAGGCAATGCCAAAGAATGTTCAAGTTACCATACAATTGCACTTATTTCATATGCCAGCAAGATTATGTTCAAAATCCTTCAAGCTAGGCTTCAGCAGTACATAAACTGAGAAATTCCAGATGTATAAGCTGGATTTATAAAAGGCAGAGGAACCAGAGATCAATTGCCAAAATACACTGGATCATAGAAAAAGCAAGGGAATTCCCAAAAAAAACCTACTTCTGCTTGATTGACTATGCTAAAAGCCTTTGCATGTATGGATCACAAGAAACTGTGGAATATTCTTAATGAGATGGGAATACCACACCACTTTACCTGCTTCCTGAGAAACCTGTATGCAGGTCAAGAAGCAATAGTTAGAACCTGACATGGAACAACAGACTGGTTCAAAACTGGGAAAGGAGTATGTCAGACTGTATATTGTCACCCTGCTTATTTAACTTATATGCAGAGTACATCATGTGAAATGCCAGGTTGGATGAATCACAAGCTGGAATCAAGGTTGCTGGGACAAATATCAGTAACTTCAGATATGCGGATGATACCACTTTAATGGCAGAAAACAAAAGAGGAACTAAAGAGCCTCTTGATGACGGTGAAAGAGAAGAGTGAAAAAGCTGGCTTAAAACTCAACATTCAAAAATGGTATCTGGTTCCATCACTTCGTGGCAAATAGATGGGAAAAAGTGGAAATAGTGACAGATTTCATTTTATTGGGCTCCCAAATCACTGTGAATGGTGACTGTAGCCACAAAATTAAAAGACGCATGCTCCTTGGAAGAATAGCTATGACAAACCCAGACAGTGTATTAAAAAGCAGAGATATCACTTTGCCAACAAAGGTCCATATAGTCCAAGCTACGGTTTTTTCCAGTAGTCACGTATGGATGTGAGAGTGGGACCATAAAGAAGGCTGAGCACCAAAGAACTGAGGCTTTCAAACTCTGGTACTGGAGAAGACTCTTGAGAGTCCCTTGAACAGCAATAAGATCAAACCAGTCAGTCCTAAAGGAAATCAACTCTGAATATTCATTGGAAGGACTGATGCTGAAGCTAAAGCTCCAATACTTTGGCCACCTGATGCGAAGAACTGACTCATTGAAAAAGACCCTGATGCCAAGAAAGACTGAGGGCAAGAGGAGAAGGGGGCTACAGAGGATGAGATGATTGGATGGCATCACTGACTCAATGGACATGAGTTTGAGCAAACTCAGGGAGATAGTGAAGGACAGGGAAGCCTGGCCTGCTGCAGTTCATGGGGTCGCAAAGAGTTGGACACGACTTAGTGAATGAACAACAACAAATACTAATTATAAAGAAAAAACTGTAGCCGATAAACAAAAGAGAAAGAGAAAGGAATCAAAGTATACACACACATGAAAAAAAAAATCATCAACTCACAAAGAAAGACAGCAAGAGAGAAAGAAAGGGACAAAGTAACTACAGGACGGTCTGAAAACAACAAAATGGCCAATAGAAAATCCTTTTTTATCAGTAATTACTTTACATTTAAATGGACTACATTCTCCAACCAAAAGATTTAAAGTGGCTGAATGGATTTTAAAAACAAGATCCAACTATATGCTGCCTACAAAAGACTTAGCTTTAAGGGCACATATAGGCTGAAACTGAAGAGATGAGAGAAGACATTTCTGCAGATGGTAAACAAAAGAGAATAGTAGCTGTATTTGTATCAGACAAAATAGACTTTTTATAAGAGACAAAGAAGGTCATTATATAATGATAAAGGGGTCAGTTAATCAGGAGGATATAAAATTGTAAATATACAGTCAGTCCTCCATATCAATGGATTCCACATCTGTGTATTCCACATCCGGGGATTCAATTAACTGGACTGAAAATATTTGGAAAAAAATTCCAGAAATTTCCAAAAGCAAACTTGAATTTGCTTCATGCTAACAAGTATGTACAGAGCATTTACATTATAGTCACAATAAGTTACATAAAATTTCCATTGTAATTAGGTATCATAAGTAATTTATAAATTATGTAAAGAATTTAAAAATGATGTTTGTGAGTTATATGCAAAATATAAGGGACTTGAGTATCAGAATTTTGGCATCCATAGAGGTTCCTGGATCCAGTCTCCTATGGATGGATACTGGGGGATGGCTATGTATTCACACAATATAGGAGCATCTAAATATATAAAGCAAACATTAATAGAAATGAAGGGAGACACAGACAGTAATACAGTAACAGTAGAGGATTTCAATACTCCACTTTCAACAATGGGTATATCATCCAGACAAAATCAATAAGTAAACAGTGAACTTGAACAACACTATAGAACAAGTGGGCTGAACAGCTTGTTCAGTCAATAAATAAGAACATTCTATCCAAGTAGCAGAATACACATTCTCCTCAAATGCCCAAAGCTATTCCTCAAGATAGATCATAAAACAAAGTTTTGCCAATTTAAACTTGAAATCATATCAGGTTAATCTTTTCTAACCACGAAGTTATAAAACTAGAAGACAAATAAATGGAGATATTTCATGCTCATGGATTGGAAGAACGTTGTTAAAATACCCATACAATCCTAACATACCTATTCAATCCTAAAATTCACATGAAACCACGTAGCCAAAGCAATCTTGAGCAAGAAGACAAAACTAGAGGCATCACTTCCTGACTTCAAATTATATTACAAAGCTATAGTATTTAACAGTATGGTAGTGGTAATAAAAACAGACACATACACCAATGGAACAGAAGACGAAACCCAAAATTAAACCCACGTATGTATGGTCAACAAATCTTTGACAATGGCACCCAGGATACATAATAGAGAGAGGAGTCTCCTCAGTAAATGGTATTGGGAAAAATGGATATCGACATGCAAAAGAATGTAATGGGACCAACACCTTACACCATACACAAAAATCAACTCAAAGTGAATTAAAGACTTAAGTGTAAGATCTGAAACTCTAGAACTCCTAGAATAAAAGAGGGACATTGATCTTATCAATGATATTTTTTGGATGTGATACCAAAGGCACAGGCAACAAAAACAAAAATAAACAAACAGGACTAAAGTTTCTACATAGTAAGGGAAACCATCAACAGATGAAAAGATGACTTAAAAAATGGGAGAAAATATTTGCAAACCATGTATCTCATAAGGAGTTCATCTCTAAAACATAAGAAACTCATACGACTTAATAGCAAAAAAAAAAAAAAAAAACCCAATTGAAAAGTGCACAAAGAGGCTAACTACACATTTCTCCAAAGAAGACCTTCAAAGTGTCAACAGATATATATTTTTTAAAGTAACAAAAGATAACAGATGGCAAAGATATGGAGAAGGAGAAATGTTTTACAGTGTTGGTGAAAATGTAAGTTGGCTCAGTCATTGTAGAAAAACAGGATGGAGAGCTCCTCAAAAAAGTTAAAAACCAAGAGAGTTACTTATTTTCCCCAGTGAGTCTCCCCATGTATCCATGAGGTATACCTGTTAATAAACTTGTTTGGTTTTCTTAGAACTACCAAATAATCCAGCGATCCCACTTCTCAATATTGATTCAAAGGAAGTGGAATCAGGATCTCAAAGAGAGGCCCACACTCCCATATTCATTGCAGCATTAGTCATGGGAGCAAAATATGGCTACGTTTACCCCCAAACTCAATGAGTTACAGACATTACATATGCACAGCTTTTCACATGTCAATCGTACCTCAGTGAGGTGACATAGATGAATGAATGAATGGATGAGCAAACTGAAAAAAAAAAAAAGAAAAGAGAGCATTTTTTTCTGGCCCCACTTCACGGCTTATAGGATCTTAGTTCCCCAACCAGGGATCAAACCTGGGCCCCTGGCAGTAGAAGTATGGAGTCTTAACCACTGGACCACCAGGGAATTCCCAGGAATATTTTCTTTTTAAATCTCAGAGTGGCTATAAACAAAGAAGATTGATAATTTGATCATTTTGACCATATAAACATTATTAATTTTACATGGTCAAAAATCACGATCAACAANAAGTTACATAAAATTTCCATTGTAATTAGGTATCATAAGTAATTTATAAATTATGTAAAGAATTTAAAAATGATGTTTGTGAGTTATATGCAAAATATAAGGGACTTGAGTATCAGAATTTTGGCATCCATAGAGGTTCCTGGATCCAGTCTCCTATGGATGGATACTGGGGGATGGCTATGTATTCACACAATATAGGAGCATCTAAATATATAAAGCAAACATTAATAGAAATGAAGGGAGACACAGACAGTAATACAGTAACAGTAGAGGATTTCAATACTCCACTTTCAACAATGGGTATATCATCCAGACAAAATCAATAAGTAAACAGTGAACTTGAACAACACTATAGAACAAGTGGGCTGAACAGCTTGTTCAGTCAATAAATAAGAACATTCTATCCAAGTAGCAGAATACACATTCTCCTCAAATGCCCAAAGCTATTCCTCAAGATAGATCATAAAACAAAGTTTTGCCAATTTAAACTTGAAATCATATCAGGTTAATCTTTTCTAACCACGAAGTTATAAAACTAGAAGACAAATAAATGGAGATATTTCATGCTCATGGATTGGAAGAACGTTGTTAAAATACCCATACAATCCTAACATACCTATTCAATCCTAAAATTCACATGAAACCACGTAGCCAAAGCAATCTTGAGCAAGAAGACAAAACTAGAGGCATCACTTCCTGACTTCAAATTATATTACAAAGCTATAGTATTTAACAGTATGGTAGTGGTAATAAAAACAGACACATACACCAATGGAACAGAAGACGAAACCCAAAATTAAACCCACGTATGTATGGTCAACAAATCTTTGACAATGGCACCCAGGATACATAATAGAGAGAGGAGTCTCCTCAGTAAATGGTATTGGGAAAAATGGATATCGACATGCAAAAGAATGTAATGGGACCAACACCTTACACCATACACAAAAATCAACTCAAAGTGAATTAAAGACTTAAGTGTAAGATCTGAAACTCTAGAACTCCTAGAATAAAAGAGGGACATTGATCTTATCAATGATATTTTTTGGATGTGATACCAAAGGCACAGGCAACAAAAACAAAAATAAACAAACAGGACTAAAGTTTCTACATAGTAAAGGAAAACATCAACAGATGAAAAGATGACTTAAAAAATGGGAGAAAATATTTGCAAACCATGTATCTCATAAGGAGTTCATCTCTAAAACATAAGAAACTCATACGACTTAATAGCAAAAAAAAAAAAAAAAAAACCCAATTGAAAAGTGCACAAANAACAGGACTAAAGTTTCTACATAGTAAAGGAAAACATCAACAGATGAAAAGATGACTTAAAAAATGGGAGAAAATATTTGCAAACCATGTATCTCATAAGGAGTTCATCTCTAAAACATAAGAAACTCATACGACTTAATAGCAAAAAAAAAAAAAAAAACCCAATTGAAAAGTGCACAAAGAGGCTAACTACACATTTCTCCAAAGACCTTCAAAGTGTCAACAGATATATATTTTTTAAAGTAACAAAAGATAACAGATGGCAAAGATATGGAGAAGGAGAAATGTTTTACAGTGTTGGTGAAAATGTAAGTTGGCTCAGTCATTGTAGAAAAACAGGATGGAGAGCTCCTCAAAAAAGTTAAAAACCAAGAGAGTTACTTATTTTCCCCAGTGAGTCTCCCCATGTATCCATGAGGTATACCTGTTAATAAACTTGTTTGGTTTTCTTAGAACTACCAAATAATCCAGCGATCCCACTTCTCAATATTGATTCAAAGGAAGTGGAATCAGGATCTCAAAGAGAGGCCCACACTCCCATATTCATTGCAGCATTAGTCATGGGAGCAAAATATGGCTACGTTTACCCCCAAACTCAATGAGTTACAGACATTACATATGCACAGCTTTTCACATGTCAATCGTACCTCAGTGAGGTGACATAGATGAATGAATGAATGGATGAGCAAACTGAAAAAAAAAAAAAGAAAAGAGAGCATTTTTTTCTGGCCCCACTTCACGGCTTATAGGATCTTAGTTCCCCAACCAGGGATCAAACCTGGGCCCCTGGCAGTAGAAGTATGGAGTCTTAACCACTGGACCACCAGGGAATTCCCAGGAATATTTTCTTTTTAAATCTCAGAGTGGCTATAAACAAAGAAGATTGATAATTTGATCATTTTGACCATATAAACATTATTAATTTTACATGGTCAAAAATCACGATCAACAAAGTTTAAGGACAACAGGAAACGGGGGGAAATGGCCACAGGAACAACAAAGAGTTGGGTTAATTTCCATCCATTACACAAACACACAAATTGGTAAAGGATGCAACAGAAAAATAGGATGTGACTGGAGTTCATAGAAAAATAATGTTTTTTAAGTTTGAAATTTGTGAAACATCAAGCAGCTGGAAACATAAGCTCTTTCTTAATGGTCTTGGAGAGAAGAAGCAGGACAGTGTGATTTAATAACAGTATCAATTGCCCTTCCTTCCTGTGGAATTATCAGTGAGACAGATCATACATAACTGGACTGATGTAAGTTTCAGCCAGTGGAAGCCACCTCCTCCCAACCAGCGAGAGCAAACTGTGCATCTATCTCCAGTGGCCTCATGTTGGCAGAGGCAAATCAACCATAGTGGGACTATTTTACCACAGAAAATGACAAATGCTGCAAATCAAAGCTTTTTTAGTTCCAGTCAACCGGTTGTTAAATATTTACCATCATACCATTCCAGACATCCTGGAATGTGAAGTCAAGTGGGCCTTAGGAATTATCACTACGAACAAAGCTAGTGGAGGTAATGGAATTCCAGTTGAGCTATTTCAAATTCTAAAAGATGATGCTGTGAAAGTGCTGCATCATATGCCAGCACTCAATATGCCAGCAAATTTGAAAAACTCAGCAGTGGCCACAGGACTGGAAAAGGTCAGTTTTCATTCCAATCCAAAAGAAAGGCAATGCCAAAGAATGTTCAAACTACCGCACAAGTGCACTCATCTCATACACTAGTAAAGTGATGCTTAAAATTCTCCAAGCCAGGCTTCGGCAATACATGAACCGTGAACTTCCAGATGTTCAAGCTGGTTTTAGAAGAGGCAGAGGAACCAGAGATCAAATTGTCAACATCCGATGGATCATGGAAAAAGCAAGAGAGTTCCACAAAAACATCTATTTCTGCTTTATTGACTACGCCAAAGCCTTTGACTGTGTGGATCACAATAAACTGTGGAAAATTCTGAAAGAGATAGGAATACCAGACCACCTGACCTGCCTCTTGAGAAACCTATATGCAGGTCAGGAAGCAACAGTTAGAACTGGACATAGGACATCAGACTTGTTCCAAATAGGAAAAGGAGTACATCAAGGCTGTATATCGTCACCCTGCTTATTTAACTTCTATGCAGAGTACATCATGAGAAATGCTGGGCTGGAGGAAGCACAGGCTGGAATCAAGATTGCCAGGAGAAATATCAATAACCTCAGATATGCAGATGACACCACCCTTATGGCAGAAAGTGAAGAGA
>SJYX01004136.1:93639-121572 GCA_006410675.1 Oreotragus oreotragus | reverse complement strand
CAGGAGGAGAAGGGGACGACAGAGGATGAGATGGCTGGATGGCATCACCAACTCAATGGACATGGGTTTGGGTGGACTCTGGGAGTTGGTGATTGACAAGGAGGCCTGGCATGCTGCGGTTCATGGGGTTGCAAAGAGTCAGACACGACTGAGCGACTGAACTGAACGTTAGATACATGCCAAATATCTTCAAAGCCAGGAGACTGTCATACTTTCAAAGAATAGTTTTCAACTGGGTTGGACTCAAAGTGAGGGCAAGGGTGTCCAGTAAGATACACAGCTGAATGTATTTTCAAAAAACTCCCCGGCAAATCTGACACTGCCCACTTGAACGTCACCAGCCACACCTGAGAACCCTAAGAACCCTACTCTATGCTTTCATTAATTGGCACAGGGTCTGAAATTATAGAACTGTGATGTCTTTAATCTCCCTAAATCACTTTGCCAACAAAGGTCCAAACAGTCAAAGCTGTGGTTTTTCCAATAGCAATGTATGGAAGTGAGAGTTGTATCCATAAAGAAGGCTGAGCACTGAAGAATTGATGCTTTTGAACTGTGGTGTTGGAGAAAACTCTTGAGAGTCCCTTGGACTGCAAGGAGATCCAACCAGTCCATCCTAAAGGAGATCAGTCCTGGGTGTTCACTGGAAGGACTGATGTTGAAGCTGAAACTCCAATACTTTGGCCACCTGATGTGAAGAGCTGACTCATTGGAAAAGACCCTGATGCTGGGAAAGACTGAGGGCAGGAGAAGGGGGCAACAAAGGATGAGATGGTTGGATGGTATCACCAACTCAATGGACATGAGTTTGAGCAAACTCCAGGAGATGAAGGACAGGGAAGCCTGGCATGCTGCAGTCCATGGGGTCACAAAGAATCAGACAGGACTAAGGGACTAAACAACAGCAACCACCCTAAAACCAGAGTGAAAGCAAGAAACTCTGTTGAGAGACAGCACATTTCCTGCCTGGTTCAGGAAGAAAGGCATGGGACCTCGGCTCACCTGAATTTCCATCTTCTCCTTCAGAGCCCAGAGCTCCTGAGCCTGCCTGAGTTGCTCCTCGGGCTCCTCATCCCGCAGGGATCCCAGGTTGGACTTCATCACACTGTGGGACTGCAGTGCCTGCAGCTTCTGGAAAGGCCAAAGTGTAGTTTCATTCAGATGAAGATCTAATCGTGACATTGTCTTTTATACCCTGAGCGGTGTCAGAAGGGCATCCTTACCCCAACCACAAGGCCCCAACTTGAACTTACTGGGTATCTGCATGCCTGCAAATATTCCCAAAAGTCCACACTCCCCTTCACTACGGTTCTTCTGAAAGCTCAGCTCTTGCACAGGAGAAGAAAATCCCATGGAAGAACACAATTCAAGAGTGTCATTTCCATTGCACTGATATTCTGCTGTACTTCAAGCCCAAAACTTGTCTGACAGCTTTCCCATTTCTTCCTCAGTCTTGAATAGGCTAAAGAGAATCAGACTCTCAGAGCCATGAGAAGGGTCTCTGGCATTCCAGACCACTCCCTGAGGACTCCTGCTCCTCTTCCAACAAAGAAAAAAATCTTGCCTGTCACCAAGAAGGCCTGGCTTTTCACAGCTTGGAGTCATGTCACCA
This sequence comes from Oreotragus oreotragus, assembly GCA_006410675.1. Lineage (NCBI taxonomy): Eukaryota > Metazoa > Chordata > Mammalia > Artiodactyla > Bovidae > Oreotragus > Oreotragus oreotragus. The sequence goes on along the minus strand of SJYX01004136.1, from coordinate 119,960 downwards.
ATGCCTAGTGAGTGCTTCCTGAGCTAATGTGAAGGAAAAGGCAAGGAAAGGTGGATCAAAGAGAAGATACCTTTCCACCTCCTCCCCATAGTTATATTTTTAAATATATCACTACTGTAGTGACAAAAGCAATTACCTACTTCTCTATTACCATATAAATCCTATTATCGCTTTAGAGAACTGTTAAGCCCTGAGTTTAACTTCACATTCTTATTATCTTTAACTCTTCTGCTAAAGCAATATTGGGTCCAAATGTTAACCATTTCTCATACAAAATATAGTAGTACGTTCTCAGTTATGTCTGACTCTTTTGAGACCCCGTGGACTCTAGCCCACCAGGCTCCTCTGTTCATGGGATTTCCCAGGCAAGAATACCAGAGTGGTTTGCCATTTCCTTCTCCAGGGGATCTTCCTGACCCAGGGATCGAACCCGGGTCTCCCACATTGTAGACAGACGCTTAACCATCTGAGCCACTCTAACTGGACTTAACCTACATCTAATCTAAAGTTCTCTCTTTAGTGAGATGATTTAGCCAAAATAAGCTCTTTGACTTCTGTTTCAGGGACAAAGTTATGAGAACAAATATTTTCAAAATGCACTTAGCTCTCACTGGCCCTCCTAATATCTTCTCTTGTGCTTTGAAAGTACACTTACAGTGTTTTACACAATCATTCTAAATGCAATCTTACCTGTTTCCCCCACTCCTGGAATTTTTTAAAAGTAGACCAACAAAATAATTATCCAAGCACACTGAGAATTTTGTATCCAGTTTGGTTCCTATACTTTAACAAAATTAAAATAATAAAATGTCAGGTGAGAGGAGATGAGGGGAGACATGCAAACACAAAAATTCAACAGAAGTCACCCTACAGGGGAAGACAAAAAAATGGATGTTCCAGTTTAAGACAATGCGATCCTGGTTAAAAGGAAACCATGGATGGTAGTAAGAATTATGTCTTTATTTACCACAACTCAAAATTTCCTAACAGATGTAACCTTTTGATTTTTGAGAACATGGTTTATGAACAACAACTCCAAATTTAAATCAGTACCTATTTACAGAACGTGTCTAGTCAGTGAGCAATGTCAGGGGAAGCGTGGGAGTCAGAGGTTCAGATGAGCTCAGAGATGATGAGGGTGGAGCTGGGGTCAGAACCATGACCACATGGTAGAGCCGCCTCCTGTCTTCCATAAACCATCCCTGTCCACGCTAGGGGACCATTCAGGATGGGAGGGCCCTAATCCCTACACATACACATACATGCATGCACACACACACACACTCCCCTACCTCTCGTTTCAACCCCACCACCCTCCATCCTTGGTTTTCCATCTCAGATTGAGATGATGGATCACACAAGGCTCCCTCCATATCCTACAACAATCCCCTTATGGAAAAACTGCCTAGGTGCTTCTTTAGGCAAAATGTAGAATGATCATGAGAAACACTATTAGACAATTCATTTTCAAAAATAAGAAAAGATATTCCTTGCTGTTCAGAGAACCAATAACAGCTGAATACTTTCTGAAAATAAGTCTCATCAAACCTTTTCCCTGATACAGCTCCCCCAGTGACTCAGCGGTAAAGAATCTGCCTGCAATGCAGGAGACTCAGGAGAAGCGCTTGATCTCTGGGTCAGGAAGATCCCTTGGAGAAGGCAATGGCAACCCACTCCCGTATTCTTGCTGGGAAATTCCAGGACAGAGGAGCCTGGCAGGCTACAGTCCATGGGATCCCAGAGTCAGACATGACTGAGTGACTAAAACACAACAACATTCTGAAAATATTTTTCAAAATGTTTCCCTTACACAGGTTTATATGGGAAGATACAGTCCAGGGATAATTTTAGTAAGTTTTTCATGAATAAATTTGATAATATATCCAGTAGAGGAACAGAGCTTTGAAGTTTAAGGATATGGGTTCAAATCCCAGCTCTACCTCTTAAAAGAGCTGTTTGACTTTGGGCAAGTTATGTGGCCTCAATGTCTTTTCTTGAAAAGGGGGAATGATAATAGCTTTTTTTTTTTTTTTTAAGGCATTTTATTTTATTTTTTACTTTTTGTACTCACTGTGCGGCATGTGAGTTACCCAATCAGGGATCAAACATGTACCCTGTACAGTGGAAGCCTTAACCACTGGACCACCAGGGAATTCCTTTAAAAAATAAATTAGGGAGGATTTCCCTAGTGGTACAGTGGATAAGAATCCACTGTCAATGCAGGGGACACGAGTTCAGTCCCTGGTCCGGGAAGATTCCACATGTCGAGGAGGAACTAAGCCCCTGCATCACAACTACTGAACCTGTGTGCCCGAGCTCCTGAAGCGCGCGTGCCCTAGAGCACCTGCTCCGCAAGAGAAATCACGATGAGAAGCCTGCACATGGCAACGAAGAGCAGCCCCTGCTTGCCACAGCTAGAGAAAGCCCACACGCAGCAATGGAGACTCAGCACAGCCGAAAATAAGTAAACTTTTTAAAAGCAAACTTAGGGACCTCCCTGGTAGTTCAGTGGTTGAGAATCCACCTTGCAACGCAGGGGACACTGATTCAGTCCCTCGTCGGGGAACTAAGATCCCATAGGCTACAGAGCAACGAGGCCTGCAGGCTGCAAATAGAGAATCTGCACCACAATGAAAGATCTCTCGGTGCTGCAACTAAGACCTGATACAGCCAAATAAATAAGTCTTTTCTTAAAAAAGAAATTAACAAACTAACGACGTGCCTACCTTTAGATGGGGACACTGATTCAGTCCCTCGTCGGGGAACTAAGATCCCATAGGCTACAGAGCAACGAGGCCTGCAGGCTGCAAATAGAGAATCTGCACCACAGTGAAAGATCTCTCGGTGCTGCAACTAAGACCTGATACAGCCAAATAAATAAGTCTTTTCTTAAAAAAGAAATTAACAAACTAACGACGTGCCTACCTTTAGAAAATTAGAGTTGTTTGGTTGTTATGAGAATTAAAAGCTAGTGTATATAAAGAACTTTGTACAGGGGCTAGAAATGTTTCAGTTAATATTCGTTACTGTGTGACTCCACAGCCCCCAACAGAGTGCCTACTTGGAACCAGTGCTCAGCAAATACTTGTTAGAAGAAAAATGCATCTATTTACATTTTGCCTCATTTCTTGCCCAGTGGAGCCCTTTGCAAAAATAAGCATAACATCTCTGGAGCTCTTACTATAATATATGCCAGATAATGTTAGGTATTGTTGATGTGCTAATTTAACCCTTTCAGAAACCTATCTTACAGAAAGGAAACTGAGGCAAAGGAAGGTTAAGTAACACGCCCAAGATCACATAGCCAGTGTGATGAAGCATAGGTTCAATACCAGCCACTGCCCTCTTGTGTCTGGACTCATAGAACTAGTACAAAGAAATAAATTTTGTGAACAAATAAGCAGGTTTTCAGCTAAAGAACTCTGAGAAGTCTTTTAGGTTGGGTACCTCCTCTAAGGTAGAGTTCTGGTTGGCAACACTTTTAAATTCATCCCAAAATAATTTTTTGAGCTTGTCTATTTCCCCGTATAGCTTGGCCCGCTCTTTTTCTTTCCATTCATCAAATTCTTTCTTAGCTTCTGCTTCCCTTTGGCGAATGATCTCTGCTTCCTACAAAGAAAAGCAAGAACAAGAGAATCATTAATTCCACACTATGACAAATATTTACCAAGAAACTGCCAGGGCCCCTTTTCCATGTAAGTCACTATGGAGACCCAAAGAACATTTATCCCCCAGTCCCCAGTGTTTGGACTGAGACTGGAATTAGTCTTATCTGAACTGTAAAGGATGGGGATCACGTCTCTTTTCTCTTTATATTTTTCATGATGCCTGGCAAGGAGTGATGAATGAATAAATGACGGAAGGCATGACACAAGTGTATGTATTTTCATTCTACAAATATTTACTGAATGCCTCCTCTGAGCTGCCTTCTGGAGTTTACCCAGTCTTTCTCCTCCAAAAGCTAACAGTATGTTGTAGGAAGCTAAAATTCAGGTTCAAATGCCCGCAGAGGATGCAAACACAGGAAGCTGCAGCTCTCTTTCAGCCACACAGTTCTAGCCAAATAATTGAATTTTCCTTCCCAGACTGCCTAAAATCACTTGGCACATCTAGGAAGACACCATCCTAGCCCTGACTCTCAGCTCTGGGAAACAGCCAGAATGTCGACTCTGTGGGATCTGAGCACATTACGGGTCTCCTGGCCAGTCCATGACCGAACCCCCTGCCATTTCTCCTCCACACCCACCTGGAGCTGCCGCTGCCTCTCCGCCTCCCTCTGGGCTTCCAGCTCCCCTTGGGTCCACTTCAGTTTGGCCCGTAGCTCTTCTAACACCTCCTCCACTGGCTGCTCCTGCTTCCTCTGCTTTCCTGTGGGATCCACGCAAAGCGAGGGTGACCAGCATAAGTCAGAGTCAGTGGTGTGTACAGTTCCTTGTGTGCAGTAACACCTCAGTCTGAGACCAGCTTTGCCACTTACACTGTACATTGACTCTGGGCAAATGACGTAACCTCCCTGACCCTCTGTTTCTCCAAAGTGGAAAATGGAAGCAATAACAGCACCTAACCCAGAGGGTCAGGAGGAGAAGGGTAGAGGATAAGATGGTTGGATGGCATCACCAACTCAATGGATATGAGTTTGAGCAAGCTCTGGGAGTTGGTGATGGACNACACTGTACATTGACTCTGGGCAAATGACGTAACCTCCCTGGCCCTCTGTTTCTCCAAAGTGGAAAATGGAAGCAATAACAGCACCTAACCCAGAGGGTCAGGAGGAGAAGGGTAGAGGATAAGATGGTTGGATGGCATCACCAACTCAATGGATATGAGTTTGAGCAAGCTCTGGGAGTTGGTGATGGACAGGGAAGCCTGGCGTGCTTCAGTCCACGGGGTTGCAAAGAGTCGGACATGACTGAGCAACTGAACTGAACTGAACTGAACCCAGAGGGTCACTGTGAGGATGAAATGTGATAATGCGAAGTGCTTAGCATAGCACCTGGCAGGACAGCTCAATATATTGTCATTTAAAATAAGTATTTTTTAAATATGTATTTATTTTTGCTTATTTGGCTGTACCAGATCTTTGGTTGCATTATGTGGGATCTAGTTCCCTGACCAGGAATCGAATCTGGGCCCCTTGTATCAGGAGCTCGAAGTCTTAACCACTGGACCACCAGGGAAGTCCCTAAAATAACTATCTTGACAGTACTTACAAATGGGAAATATGAATTTAAAACTGGTAGAGTAACAGTAACAGTATGTACACACTGATTATTAATACAAAGAGGGGAATTTAAAGTAATGGTAAGAATTGTAGTTTTAAGTTCATTCTTTTCAGTAATGTAGTACAGTTCAAATGTGTAGTTTTAAATTTGAAATTAAAAAAAAAGGCACTGTGCACTATGAAAAAAACTTGAATTATAGAAGAATATTCTAACTAAACCACATACTGATAAACTACGAGTTAAAGGTTAATGAAAAAGACACCAATTGTACTTGAACATTTGTTACTTTTCAAAGTACATTTAGGGATTATTAGATGGTACTTTTATTAAAACTTCAAGCTTTTTTTTAAAAAAAAGATATATGGCTTTTCTCAAATGGGGCTTTTTAGAAACAAGCAACTTTTAGATGCAGTGAAAATTAATTTGGATTAATAAAGTGATTTGAGGGACTTCCCTGGAAATCCAGTGGTTAAGATTCAGGGCTTCCACTGCCAGGGGCACAGGTTCAAACCCTGGTCAAGGAACTAAGATTAGGCATGCCATGTGGCACCGCCGAAAACATAAAATAATAAAATAAAAATAAAGTGATTTGAGGTGAGTCTGGCACGGAAGAACTGCAGTATCTGAGAAGTCAGCTGCCTGATAGAAATTACTGAACATTAATGCAGCCAAAGTTGTCTTAACTGTTGTTGTTTTAGCTGCTAAGTCATGTCCATCTCTTTTGTGACCCCACAGACTGTAGCCTGCCCGGCTCCTCTGCCCATGGGACTTCCTTAAGAACATATTTCTCCTCTCCATAGTTTCCCAGCACTGCACATTAGGGAAGCAATAAGGAGCATGCACAAGGACTTATGCGCAAGAGTGTTGCCGCCATGTGACTTATAACTAGGGGATGTTTTAGTTATCCAAATAAATTAAGAAACAGTTCAGTTGTGAAATAAATTATGATCAGCACATGATGAAACACTATTCAGCCATTAAAAACCATGTTTTCAAAGATGATTTAATGATTTTGGAAAATATGATATATTCTTAATTGAAAATAAGCAGTATCAAAACTTACTGGAGTGGGTTGCCATTTCCTTCTCCAGGGGATCTTCCCGACCCAGGGATCGAACTCAGGTCTCCAGCATTCCAGGCAGATGCTTTAACCTCTGAGCCACCAGGGAAGCCCCATCTTATATAATATTCATACACAAAAAATAATGCCCACAGACACACCAACATATTAGCTGCAGATGATATCGTCCATGGTTTTTATTTTCTCTTTTCTACCTTTCTGCATTTAAATTTTCTATATCAAAGGCATGTATTTTCCAAGTTTTTACTGTGGTAAATATACCTAACATAAAATTTACCATCTTAGCCATTTTTAAATGTATAGCTCGGTAGGATTAAATCCATTCATAATGTTGTTCAATCATCACCACCACCCATCTTCAGGACATTCTTCATCTTGTAAAACAGAATCTTTGTCCTTACTAAACACTAACTTCCCATCCCCTCTTCCTCCAGCCCTTAGCAGCCTCCATTCTACTTTCTGTTTCTATGCATTTGGCTATTCTATGTACCTCATATAAGTGAAATCATATGGCATTTGTCCCTTTTTAACTGACAGTTCACTTAGCAAAATAACCTATTGTAGCAAATTGCAGAATGACCTTTCTTTTTAAGGCTGAAAAACATTTCTTTGTATCTATCTATCTATAAATATATATACACATACATATACCACATTTTGCTTATTTATTCATCTGTCAGTGGACATTTGAGTTGCTTCTACACCTTTAGTTACTGTGAATAATGCTCCTATGAAAATGAGTATACAACTATCTCTTCAAAAACATATACCTTTTCCAGGAAAAAGTACTTAATAGAAAATCTGTTTTTCTTTAGTTGTAGAACCAAGAAGAATCAGATACATAATAAATGCATAGTAACTAGGTGATTAGTGCTATTTTAAAACTCTGTTCTTTCAAAAGGAAATTAAAATAAAGCTAAAAATGTTTTATTCAATGAGATTTTATGTTTAACTTATATTACATTTTATCATAACATATTTGCATTAACAGCTATTTCTTACTGAACCTCAAAAAATCTCTTAAAGGGGAAAACATACAGCCTTGCTACTTGTTTTAGAATTTGAAACCGTAAAATTACAGTGATTAAATCATAATGAATTCATCTACATTAAAATGTCAAAGAACTGGTCTGACTGCTCCTTAGGCTGTTAGGCTTACTCATAGTCAGCACCAGATTCACAGAAGGCTGGGCGGTAAGGGCCCATCCAAGTCACTGTGTCTACTGCCCCATTCATAGTCAAGGACACTGAGACTCAGAGGGAAACCACCCTAACCACGGTCACATAACAGACAGGGACAAAGTGAAGACTGGAACCTACCTGTCTGACTCCCAGCCCTTTTTCTCTAAACATGGGGTCAGAAGCGTTCCTAAGCCTTTGTGGGATCCCTCCACGTGGATGGTGGGATCACCGGCTCCTCGACTGGATGATGAGGTTCTGAGCTTTGTACACGTCCTCCACCTGCTGAGCTGGCTGGGAGTCTGACAGGCAGCGTCCAGTCTTTTTCTGTCCCTTATATCATGAGACCACAGTCAGTGTTTCCTCTTTGAGTCCCAGTGTTCTTGACTGTGCATGGGACAGACTGAGTGACTCTGAAGGGCCCTTACCTCCCAGCCTTCTGGAGAAGCCCAGGCCCTTCCACTCACCGCCTTCCACCATGCCTGCGTGCCTGCGCTGGATGTGGCCCCGGAGAAAGGTGGCGTTCATGAAGGTCTTGTCACACAGGTGGCACTACACAGAGGAAGCAGTGGGAAGTGCAGGATCAGCTCACCTGAGTCATCCTGGGATGATTCTCCCTCTATCAACACTCCCATTCCTTGGGAACACTGGGCTGCTTCACAAATGAAGAGCTTGATTTACAAAGTAAGGAAGCGATGTGAATCAAATATATATACATATATAAAACATGTATATATATGTTGCTATTGTTTAGTTGCTAACTCATGTCCAACTCTTTTGCAACCCTGTGAGCTGTTGCCCCCCAGGTTCCTCTGTCCATGGGATTTTCCAGACAAGAATACTGTAGTGGGCTGCTACTTCCTTCTCCAGGAAATCTTCCCAACCCAGGGGTCGAACCTGCATCTCCTGCATTGCTGGTGGATACTTTACCACTGAGTCATTATATACACATGTATATTTTTTACACAGCCCCTTCAAAATATTTATTTTCTGAGCTTTAAAACACTACCAGTGCTGTAGGGAGCTATGAACAAAAACTAGGCATTTGATGATACTATGGAATTTTTGTGGGTTTTTCAGGGCATGATGATGGTATTATGCTTATGTTTAAAAGTAGAAGTCCTTGCCTTTCAGAGACACAAAGTGAAATATTTACAGATAAAGTCATATGACTGATACACTTCAAAATAATCCAGGGGTGGGGGGAAGTGTGTAGGGGAACGTATGCAACAACATTGGCCATGAGCTGAAAACTATTGGGCTAGGTAGTATGCAAATGAAGGTTCCTTATATTATTCTCTCTACTTTTGTATACATTTGATATTTTCCACAATTTTCTCCCCCTCCTCCCCTTCCCTGCTTCCCCTTTCCCACCCCAAGCAGCACATTCACAAGCCAAGCACCAAACATGGCCCTCTGCCATGCCAGCTCTGAATCTGGGAAAATGAAATACTGGCATTGCAGTGGCCCAACTTGCTACCACACAGACAGACTCTAAGAATGGAATCCACACTGACAAAGGATTGCCAAGAGCTGCAGAGAGAGAAGCTAGATTCTGGTGCCATTATCTGAGTCCATCATAATCCTGGATTTTTCAGTTCAAATAACCAATAAATTCCTTATTGGCCTAAGCCAGGTTAAACTGCTGTTTTGTAATTTACTACTGGAAAAGGTCTGACCCTTTTATCATAATTAACATTGCATTAATTGCATCAATTACCATTCTAGTCACTAACATCATATCTTAGTGATTCCTTCTGTCCAGTCACCCTTACACTGTGAATTTCTGAAAAATCTGAACCAGCATGATTGGTGCCTTCATCTTCAGAGCCTGCCAGAGGATCTAGCCACCAACCATTCATTAAAGGGCAACTGATCCCAACCTACACTTTTCATGGAAAGAGACGCAAACGCTCAAATGCCACTTTGGGTGATGAGCTGTCACTTGGTTGACTGATGGAGTCACTTTTCCAGAACGGGCTTGTCTTCACCAGTTCCTTGTCACACAGTGATTTCACACATACCCTCACACATCGCTTATACACGTTTATCACATCACATCTCTACACACACACAAAGCCTTCACACATACACACTTAGGCCTCTACACACATACACACCCTTCATACATCCACACGTGACAAAAGTATATCTTTACATGCACATTTTACATAAGCGTGTTATATGCCACACACTCTACATACACACATGCACACACCATTCACAGACATAACCCTCCAAGCAATCATATACACACCTTAGGTGTGTTTACTCACCATCTGTAAACTCACACACACCCTGCGTATGTTCACACATGCACACGAGACATAACACATAAGACATCTATACTCTGAACTCATACACACCTGCCACACAACTCCACACGCATTGCAGACCTAACCAGACTGCAGGGGGCTCTCTGGTGATGAACGGCATCTCTAAAACCTGCTCCCAGCCCCAGGGAGAATGGCCACAGCTGCCTCGGGGCCCAGGCGGCAGAGCCACAGAGGTGGCCACTGGCTGGGCGCACAGCCCTCCCAGGGTCCCCGCCCCGCAGCGGTGCTCACGGTGTGGTAGCTGTGGGCGCCCGTCTGCAGCAGCAGCTGCTGCAGGGCACTGATCATCTTGCGCCGCCGCCGGCTCTCCTCCCGCACGCCCTTGAGCTCGTCGGCCTGGCGGCCCAGCTCCTGCTGGCCGCGCTCCTGCTGGCCCAGGCTGGCCTGCAGCCGCGCCTCCAGCTGGGCCACGCTGGTGCTCAGGCAGTCCTGGCAGTGCAGCAGGTACTCGATGCTGAGCTGCGCCAGCCGCAGCACCTTGAGCAGCACTGGGTCCACGGGCTGCCCGCAGCGGCCGCACACCTCCCGGTCCAGGTTGCAGAAAGTGACACCAGCGATGTTCTCCTGCAGGGTAGCCACGTCCAGCTCCCGTGCCACGCGGTCCACATCCAGGGCACTGATGCGCCTCCAGTCCACACTCTCACGGCGAGGCTGGAACTTGAAGGTGGGGAAAGTGTAGGCCCCAAAGAGGGGGCCGCTGAGGCCCTGGGCAGTGGGAGTAGGAGACTGCATGGGTGGGGGAAGCCCTGGGCTGGCCACCGGGGAAGGGTGCCACCAAGGCCACGGCCACAGGCACAGGAGCTGAGAGAGGGCCTGGAAAATGAGAAGAGAGTTGAAGTTAGGCCTGCCGCACGTGGCTGCGTGTACCATACTGGACAGCAGGAGCCTTAGTGTGCAGTGTGCGCTGACATGGCCAAAGCAAGGGTGTGAGCTTTATAACACACAAATGTGGGTTCAGATCCTCAGCCTTGAGCAAGATCCTTTGTATTATTAAGCCTCCATGTGTATTGGGAATCATGGTGCCTCCTCTGCACGCCTGTGGTTAGGAATGAGGCAGGAAAAACACCCAGCCCAGTGCCTGACACACAGCAGGTCCTCAGTGTACCCCTCCTCCCCTGCCACCACCATGCCCAAGTGCACTGCAAGAGAGCCTGCCAGAGGGCTGGGTCAGGAGGGAGCTGTCAAATGTATACGGAGGTCTTTCTGCAACCCTATGCTGATCTCAGGATAAAGTCCAGTAACTTTGCCTTGGGAGGCAGAGCCACTTAACAGTGGACATTAAATGGTTCTCCTTCGGTAACTGCAAAATTTAATGGACGGGATGGGCTACAGTTTCCAGCTTCCCTGGCTGTAAGGTGGACCCATATGACCATGTTTTCTTTAGTGGGATGTGAGTGAAATGATGTCCAGCTCTGCCACGAGGTGGCGCTCAAGACAGCAGTTGGGTCTCTGCACAGAGATCTTGTTCAGTCCACGATGGTCTCTTTTCCAATCCTTATGGTTTAGAAAACAGCTCCAGTTTGTTGGTAAAAGACTCAGATTCTACTCACCACTCTCTTGTTAGACAAAGAAATTGTTCTCTTTGTAACTTTACAACAGCAACTGGAATTTAAAATGAACATTCCACTACTAAGAATTATAATTTATTCCACAGATAAATTCATACGGGTGTATTTATTCCACAGATAAACTCATACAGGTGTGCAAAGGTGCTTGTGCAAAAATTGTCATTGTAGTATTATTTGTAATAGTAAAGTATAAGAAAATTATAAGAAAGTACAAAATAAGGTATCTCTATACAATGAAATACTATGCAGCTATTGATAAGAAGGCAGCTTTTTATGTACTGATAGAGAATAGGGATTGGGGGCAGGAGGAGAAGGGGACGACAGAGGATGAGATGGCTGGATGGCATCACGGACTCGATGGACGTGAGTCTGAGCGAACTCCGGGAGCTGGTGATGGACAGGGAGGCCTGGCGTGCTGCAATTCATGGGGTCGCAAAGGGTCGGACACGACTGAGCGACTGAACTGAACTGAGAGAATGACTATATATACACATATATATATATGTATTTCTGTTTAAATAATATAGTAACATGACATTTAATAATAATCTGTAAAAATAAAGGAGATCTGTGTATCGCACATATGTATGGGGACACACACACATATATATATTGGAGCTTCCCAGATAGTTTAGTGGTAAAGAATCCACCTGCAATGCAGGAGACATGGGTTTGATCTCTGGGTAGGGAGTATCTACTGGAGAAAGAAATGGCAACCCCCTCCAGTATTCTTGCCTGGAAAATTCCATGGCAAGAGGAGCTTGGTGGGCTACAGTTCATGTGGTTGCAAAGAGTCAGACACAACTGAACACACATACACATACACACAGACTCCAAAGCTTGTGGACTTTGAACTGCCCTACATCAATTCTTGAGGCTATCTGTCCTACAATTTTGCTTTGATCAGATCATCACTGCTTATCCATCAAATTCATCCACTCATTCATCCCCCGTTTAGAGCATGCCTACCTTGGCCAGGCCTGGTGCCAGGCACTGGGGCCACGGAGATGCATTAACCACACAGCTGCCCCCCATTCCCCATCCCAGCAGCTTAGCACAGCTCCTTGCTGTCACAGTACCCAGTGCAAACCTTAGCCTGGTCTTGAAGCTGCCACTGGATGACACTGACCCACCTTTTCCACTTCAGCTCCCATGCTTCCCTTTCTCAGATACTCCTTCTCAACACAAACTCCAGGAAAAAAAAAAAAAAATCCAGCCACAAGCATACCAACCACGGCCATGAGGAGACTAGCACATTTCTCCTAAAAAGGCACATTATCTTTTTAAAAAAAGAAGGCAGGTGACATGACACTCACCATGCTCAGCTGCTGGCTGCAACCTTGTCACCAGAGCCTCAGAGACAATTGCCACAACAAGCTGTACCTTGGAGCAACAGCAGGTTACCAGGCGTGCTATGGGCGAGGGTAACAGGACTCCTGCTTCCTGTCCTCCCACAGCCCACGAGCTCACTTGAGAACTTGCTGTTTAACTATTTANATGACACTCACCATGCTCAGCTGCTGGCTGCAACCTTGTCACCAGAGCCTCAGAGACAATTGCCACAACAAGCTGTACCTTGGAGCAACAGCAGGTTACCAGGCGTGCTATGGGCGAGGGTAACAGGACTCCTGCTTCCTGTCCTCCCACAGCCCACGAGCTCACTTGAGAACTTGCTGTTTAACTATTTAAACTTTGGCCTCAGATGTCTGCCCACAGCTCAGTTCAGTTCACTCGCTCAGTCGTGTCCGACTCTTTGCGACCCCATGAATAGCACCACGCCAGGCCTCCCTGTCCATCACCAACTCCCGGAGTTCGCTCAGACTCACGTCCATCGAGTCCATGATGCCATCCAGCCATCTCATCCTCGGTTGTCCCCTTCTCCTCCTGCCCCCAATCCCTCACAGCATCAGAGTCTTTTCCAATGAGTCAACTCTTCGCATGAGGTGGCCAAAGTACTGGAGTTTCAGCTTTAGCATCATTCCTTCCAAAGAAATCCCAAGGCTGATCTCCTTCAGAATGGACTGGTTGGACAGCCCCTCTTTAATAATAGGGCCAAGAATGTTCCGTCAGCCACTTTCTCGGCTTGCTTCCCACCTCTTTGAATGCCTCTCCCTTGAAAAGTTACTATCTTTTTGCCCTTTCTTTAAGGCAGGGTATGCAGTCCCCTGTGACAGGCTGCTGTTCACCCCCACCTGTCACTCCGGGCACATGCTCCCTGGGGATGAGCTCACACATACCCTCAGCTTCAGCTACCATAAGCCTCAGCCACTCCCAAATTTGTTTTTCACAGGCCCGTCTCTTGATATCTTTAGACTGACCTTCCAATATTGGTTATTCTGGCTTCCCTAATAGCTCAGTTGGTAAAGAATCCGCCTGCAATGCAGGAGACCCCGGTTCGATTTCTGGGTTGGGAAGATTCACTGGAAAAGGGATAGGCTACCCACCCTAGTATTCTTGGGCTTCCCTTGTGGCTCAACTGGTAAAAAATCTGCCTGCAATGCAGGAGACCTGGGTTCAATCCCTGGGTTGGGAAGATCCCTGGAGAAGGGAAAGGCTACCCACTCCAGTATTCTGGCCTAGAGAATTCCATGGACTTTAGTCCATGGGGTTGCAGAGTTGGACACAACTAAGCAACTTAAAAAAAAATTGATTATACTAAAAATAGCAACAGAGAAGGCAATGGCAACCCACTCCAGTACCCTTACCTGGAAAATGCCATGGATGGAGGAGCCTGGTGGGCTGCGGTCCATGGGGTCACTAAGAGTTGGACACGACTGAACGTCTTCACTTTCACTTTTCACTTTAATGTATTGGAGAAGGAAATGGCAACCCACTCCAGTGTTCTTGCCTGGAGAATCCCAAGGACGGTGGAGCCTGGAGGGCTCCTGTCTTTGGGGTCACACAGAGTTGGACATAACTAAAATGGCTTAGCAGCAGCAGTAGCAGCAGCAGAAATAGCAAGTCTAAATTCCATCAGGACCAGGAAGGTAATGTTAAACATAGGAAACATGCCAGGCATAAGAAAAACCGTAAGTTTGATGATAAGTGGCAACTAATTCCCTAACTCAGTGTCCAACATGTAACTGGGCAGGGACTTCCCTGGTAGTCCAGGGGCTAAGACTCCATGCTCCCAATGCAGGGGGCCCAGGTTCGAACCCTGGCCAGGGAAGTAGACTCCGTATGCCGCAACAAAGATTGAAGATCCTATGTGCTACCACTAAAACTCAGTGTAGCCAAATAAATATTTTAAAAGATACAACTGGGCTGTGGTTCTCAAGTGTGGTTGCTGGCTGGCAGCATCAGCATCAACTGGAAACTCATTCAAAATGCAGATCTTCAGACTAACTGACTGAGCACCACTGCAGGGCGTGTTGGCATAGGGAGCGTTAGCGACTGCCAAAATGGGCAGTGCATGCCCTGTTTACAAGGGGCAGCCACCACTGAGCTCCAGCCATACGGGAAGGGATGTTCTGTGTTCCTTGTGGGCTAATTCCAAATTGATTAAGAAGATATTCAAGTAGGTATGGGCAATATGGTGAAGTAGGAAGACCCCAGCTCACCTCCTCCCACAGACACACCAAAATTACAACTATTTACAGGCATAACTATCTATAGGAATGACCTGAACACTAGCAGAAAAGGTTTCCCACAACTAAAGATACAAAGAAAAAACCATAAGCCAGATAAAGGGATTGGGGGCACTGGGTGAGTGAACCACAAACAAGAGGATAATGACAATTGCAGAGGTTCTCCCCAAGGAAGAAGGGGTCTGAGCTCCTCCTCATGGCTCCCAGCCCAGGGGTCATGCACCATGAAGATGAGTTCCCAGAACATCTGACTCTGAAGGCCAGAGGGGCTTGCATACTTGCATATGGGAGAGCTGCCACTATCCCTGAGCCCCACAGCCAGCTGTTCCAGGACTCACCCCTGATCACCAGAGGGCTGGCAGCCACCAAGTGAGGCAGGGCCACCCACGCCTACCAGCACACTCACAGCAGCTAGCCCAGCCACACAGAAAGACCCACTCAGCCCACATAGCTGGCACCCCTAGAGCATATAGCTCTGGTGACCAAGGGGGAGTTCGGTGCTAGGCCCCATGGACGTGTCCTACATCAGGCCACTTCTCCAAGATCTGGAAACAAAACCTGACCTACCTAATACAAGAAATAAACAGAGAATTACACAAAATGAGGAAGACTCATTTCAAACCTCATTTGAAATGAGTTTTAAATGAAGGAACAAGATCAAACCCCAAAAGAATCAAGTGGAGATACACAAGATTTCAAGGTCATGATCATAAAGATGCTCCACAAACTCAGGAAAAGAATGCATGAACACATTGAGAAGTTTAACGAAGAGTTATAAAATATAAAGGAGAACCAAACAGATCTGAAGAATACAACAACTGATATAAAATATATACTAGAACAGGGGTCCCCAACTCCCCAGATTGTGGACCACTACTGATTCACAGTCCATTAGGAACCAGGCTGCACAGCAGGAGGTGAGTGGCAGGCGATCTAACAAAACTTCATCTACTGTTCCCCATCACTCACATTACTGCCTGAACCATTCCCCTGACCCAGTCAATGGAAAACTGTCTTCCATGAAACCAGTTCCTGGTGCTGTAAAGGTTGGGGACTGCTACACTAGAAGGAATCAACAGTAGGTTAGATAATACAGATGAATGGATTAGTGAACTGGAAGACAGAAGAGTGGAACCCACCCAGGGTGAAAAGAATGAATTTTTAACAGTGAGTGCAGGGCTTCCCTGGCAGCTCAGTGGTAAAGAATCTGCCTGCCAATACAAGAGATGTGGGTTCAACCCCTGGTCCGAGAAGATCCCACATGCCAAGGAACAACTAAGCCCATGTGCCACAAGTATCAAGCCTGTGCTCTCAGTTCAGTTCAGTTCAGTCGCTCAGTCGTGTCCGACTCTTTGCAACCCCATGAATCGCACCACGCCAGACCTCCCTGTCCATCACCATCTCCCGGAGTTCACTCAGACTCACGTCCATCGAGTCCGTGATGCCATCCAGCCATCTCATCCTCGGTCGTCCCCTTCTCCTCCTGCCCCCAATCCCTCCCAGCATCACAGTCTTTTCCAATGAGTCAACTCTTTGCATGAGGTGGCCAAAGTACTGGAGTTTCAGCTTTAGCATCATTCCTTCCAAAGAACACCCAGGGTTGATCTCCTTCAGAATGGACTGGTTGGATCTCCTTGCAGTGCAAGAGACTCTTAAGAGTCTTCTCCAACACCGCAGTTCAAAGGCATCAATTCTAAGGCGCTCAGCCTTCTTCACAGTCCAACTTTCACATCCATACATGACCACAGGAAAAACCATAGCCTTGACTAGGCGGACCTTAGTCGGCAAAGTAATGTCTCTGCTTTTGAATATGCTGTCCAGGTTGGTCATAACTTTGAATGTTGAGCTGAATGTAGAGCCTGTGCTCTAGAGACCAGGAAGCACGACTCCTGAGGTCTGCCCATCCTAAGAGCCAGCGCTCAGCCGCAAGTGAAGCCACTGCAATGAGAAGCCCACACACCACAACTAGAGAGCAGTGCCTTCTCACCGAGATGAGAGAAAAGGCCATGCAGCAACAAAGACCCAGCACAGTCCAAAAATTTAAAAAAAAATTTTTTTTAATTTTTAAGTGAGGGAAGTTTAAGAGATCTCTGGGACAAAATCAAATACACTAACATTCACATTATAAAGATTCCAGAAGAAGAGAGACAAAAGGGAAGAGAATTTATTTGAAGAAATAAAAGTTGAAAGCTTCCCTAGCCTGGGAAAGAAAGCAGACATCAAAGTCCTGGAAACACAGAGAGTCCTAAACAAGACGAATCCAAAGAGTTCCATACCAAGACACATTAAACTTTAAAATGAAAAACATTCAAGATAACAGAGAATCTTGAAAGTGGCAAGAGGTAAGCAACTAGTTAGGTACAGGGAACTCACATACACTATAAGCTGATTTTTCAATAAAATTTTTCAGGCCAGAAGGGAGTGGCACGACATGAAAAGATGCTCAGAATCACTCATCATCAGGGAAATGCAAACTAAAACTACAGTGAGATATGACCTCACACCTGTCAGAATGGCTATCATCAAAAAGACAAGAAATAGCAAGTGTTAATAAGTAGAGAAAAGTGAGCCCTCAAGCACTGTTGGTGGGATTGTAAACTAGTACAACTCCATGGAAAATAGTATGGAGGAGGGTCCTCAAAAAATTAAAAATAGAACTACCATTCAGTTCAGTTCAGTTCAGTCGCTCAGTCGTGTCCGACTCTTTGCGACCCCATGAATCACAGCACTACCACAGTTCAAAAGCATCAATTCTTTGGTGCTCAGCCTTCTTCACAGTCCAACTCTCACATCCATAACTGACCACAGGAAAAAACATAGCCTTGACTAGATGGACCTTAGTCGACAAAGTAATGTCTTTGCTTTTGAATGTTACCAGGGGCTGATGACATGACATGTTCTGTTGCTTAGTCATGTCCGACTCTTTGCTGCCCCACTGACTGTAGCCCATCAGGCTCCTCTGTCCATAGGACTTCTCAGGCAAGAATACTCCAGTGGGTAGCCATTTCCTTCTCTGGGAGATCTTCCCATCCCAGAGATCGAACCTGGGTCTTCCACACTGCAGGCGGATTCTTTCCCATCTGAGCCACCAGAGAAGCCCAGCTTATACAATGCTCTATGTCAATTATCTCTCAATACAGTCAGAAAAAATGCAAATATTGAAGGTCTAAGGAAAAGGGTCTTATAAATAACTTGTGGCAGAGACAATAATGGCTACAAATAGTACCTTAGCTTCCTTCATACTTAGCCTCCTAATCTCTCGGTTCACTCCATGTTCAACCCCTGGTCTGTAGATTCCACATGTGCTCAGTCCCCTTACAGTCAGGGAGGGGCACATGACTAGTTCTGACCAATGGGCTATGAAGAAAGTGAATGTGTATTACTTCTGGGCCATGACAGTGAAAGCCCACGTGATCTCTCCAGCACTCTTCCTCATTCCTCTGTGAATGCAGAGGATCCTCCTTATTCAGAAAGGACAACCAGAGGATCAAAGCAGCTTAAAGGGCTGACTCATTGCTGGAAGGCAAGTGCTCTGAAGAGCCATTTAGATCTACAGATGACTTTGCATTAGCAAAAAATAAACCCTTGTCTCTTAAAAAACATATTTTGCTGTTGTTTTTTGCTATAAACCTAGCTTTTCCTAATATACAACCCAACAGAGCAATATAAAAGTTCAATAATGGAAGGGGGGTGATATATATAATATGCCACCACTATTTGGTGAAGAATTATTAGCCACTGAAAATAATTGTTACAAAACTACTAACAACATAAGTATTAGGTGGTAAAAAGCAAAAAACAAAAATATGATCAGAAAGGTTGATGGTGATAAAAGGCAGTGCTTTCCAAGTAAAATTGACAGAGTGGATGAAATTGTGATCAGAATTCTCCTTAAAAATGTTTCCCAGAAAACTACTGACAGATCAGAATATGTGTGTTTGTTGGGGAGGGATATGGAGATGAAGAATGGGGTGGTCCCAGTTGAGCCTAAACTCACATTCAGTCTTGTTCAGATATATATTGACTAAAGAAGGAAAGAGTAAAGACACACGTGTGTGTGCTTAGTCACTCAGTCGTGTTCAACTCTTCACAGCCCTATAGACTGCAGCCCACCAGGCTTCTCTGTCCATGAGATTTTCCAGGCAAGAATACTGGAGTGGGTTACCATTCCCTTCTCTAAGGGATCTTCCTGACCCAAGGATCGAATCTGTCTCTTACATCTCCTGCATTAGCAGTGCCACCTGGGAAGCCCATGAAGACACATATTTTGTTCAGTAACAATTTATCAGTCTTTGGCGTGAATGGGGAACTCATTTCTGAGCACTTGAGTTTGTTCTCTGACCCAGACTCCCTGGACTCGTGTCAGCTCTTGAGAGCTGTTTGGCAACATATCTCTGTATGCAATGTTAGAAGCCTAAGGCTGTGCAACTTCAGGAAGTAGGGGTGGAAGTTAGAAATTCACATGAATTCAGTGAAGAGCAGCACTGACCCTTGATAATGTGGAGCCAGGACATAACAGAAGATGGCCAACATCAAAGGCACAGATAACACCAACATGCCCACTTCTGAGGGGCAGCAGGAGGGCTACACATGATAAGCTCAGCATGGTCCCGCATATCCCTGTGGCTTAGAGGTGCCAACAAGCTCAGAGAGAGGCAGCTTCTGAGCATTGGGAGCACTCCTGGTGCAGACATCAGAGCCGTTGATGGCTACGCTTAGTTTTGGGATAGCAGGAACCATGGGCTTTCCTGGTGGCTCAGACAGTAAAGAATCCACCTGCAATGCAGGAGACCCAGGTTCAGTCCCTAGGTTGGGATGATCGCCTGGAGAGGGAGTGGCAACCGACTCCAGTATTCTTGCCTGGAGAATCCCAACGATGGAGGAACCTGGCGGGTTACAGTCCATGGGGTTGCAAAGAGTTGGGGCCGACTGAGTGACTAACACTTGCACTTCCGGGGACTTCAGTGGTCAGTGGGAGCTGCAAGAATTTATTCATGAGCTTTTATGAGTTGGATCCTGGAAACTCTCTGAAGAGAGGGCAGGAAATTTGCAACAGGTCAGTCTCTGCAGAAGAGGGCAAGAGATCCCGAAGTCAGTGGAGAGAGCTAAGCCAAGGACACATGGTTTATTGCTGTAGTGACCCACATTATCTGCCCAGATTGTACAGCTTTGGGCAGGTATGCTTCCAAATGACAAACAGAAAAAAAGAGATTAACCTGGAAATGGACAAAGGAGAGTTAAAGAGGCAGCATTTCTTAGAAGTTTCCCTCCAGCACCATCCACTTTGATCTGGGGGAAAGGAGGCTTTAGGTCACAAGAAAAGAGTTTATCGGGTGCATATGAACCCTCTCTACTAATACCCATTTTGACATCCCAGGTGCCCTGATACTTGAAAGATGCTGCTCAGGAGAGTAACATGAATGTTTCAATCACTGTAAACAAACCCATTGGTAAGGAGAGTGCATCATCAGCCATAGTACAAAATACATGGTCCCTTTCCTAATTATTAAAAAATAAAGAGGCATTCTGGTTATCAGGCCAGTCTCTTGGTGCAAAAGGACCTGTTCTCTAAAGACTGAATGCCCTTGGGTTACAGTCTTCAGATTGTTTTTAAACGTACAAAGCTGACATTTGTGGCTCCAAAGTAATGTGAGAGATCTGATCACAGCTGTTGTCTAAACTGCTGATATCATTGGCACACTCTAAAGCTGCCACAAAAATTGTCAAAAGAAAAAGACACAATCATCAAAATATCACCATATTAATATTTCTATAATAATACATTGACACATATATGTACACATATATATAAGAACAAAGGAAAATGCAGAAAAGGAGTGTGCTGGAGGCTGTTTCTCCAGATTTAATCTCCACCCTTCCCCACCCCAACTGATGCCCTTGGTGGATGGCTCCCAGTGACTGTGTGAACCTAGTCTCTTCTCTATTAACTTTGTCGGTGGTGTCCTTCTAGAACAGTTGATAAGGTCAGTTCCAGCAATATTTCACCTACATTTTATACTTTTAGGCCCTGATTTTAAAAGACATTTCCTACTCCCAAAATTACAAAAATATTCTCCTATGCCTTCAACTGCTAGCTCTATGATTTTATTTCACACTTATGTCTTTTTCTGTTTTTTTGGCCACAACACACTTTTTGCAGGATTTAGTTCCCTGACCGGGATTAAACTCAAGCTATGGCAGTGAAAATTCTGAGTCCTAACCACTGAACCACCAGAAAAATCACGCAATCATGTCTTTCATCTTTCTGGGGTTTACCTTTGTGTGGTAGAAGGCAAACATCCAACTTTTTCTCTACATAGTGAGCTACTTTCTCCAAATTCATTTGGAAACATTATATAATTTCCTCACGGTTTGTGTTCATGTTCAGTCTCTAAGTCACGTCTGACTCTTTGTGACCCTATGGACTGCAGTGATCCCTTTAGAGAGAATTAAAATCTCTGTAATACATACTAACTGAAGGAAGTCAGAGAAAGACAAAAGTCACATGATATCAGTTACATGTGGAATCTAAAAAAATTATACAAATGAACTTATTTACAAAACAGAAATGATTTAGACATGGAAGGCAAACTTGTAGTTGGAAGTGAAAGGCTCTCAGTCATGTCCTACTCTTTGCGTCTCCATGGACTATACAGTTCATGGAATTCTCCAGGCCAGAATTCTGGAGTGGGTAGCTGTTCTCTTTTCCAGAGGGTCTTCCAAACCCAGGGATTGGTTACCAAAGGGGAAATGGCCTTGGAGGGGAGGAGGGATAAATTAGAAGTTTCACATTCAGATCAGTTCAGTTCAGTTGCTCAGTCGTGTCTGATTCTGCGACCCCATGGACTGCAGCACACCAGGCCTCCCTGTCCATCACCAACTCCTGGAGTTTACTCAAACTCATGTCCATTGAGTCAGGGATGCCATCCAACCATCTCATCCTCTGTCATCCCCTTCTCTTCCTGCCTTCAATCTTTCCCAACATCAGGGTCTTTTCAAATGAGTCAGTTCTTCTCATCAGGTAGCCAAAGTATTGGAGTTTCAGCTTCAACACCAGTCCTTCCAATGAACACTCAGGACTGATCTCCTTCAGGATGGACTGGTTAGATCTCCTTGCAGTCCAAAGGACTCTCAAAAGTCTTCTCCAACTCCACAGTTCAAAAGCATCAATTCTTCGGTGCTAAGCTTTCTTTATAGTCCAACTCTCACATCCATACATGACTACTGGAAAAATCATAGCCTTAACTAGACAGACCTTTGTTGACAAAGTAATGTCTCTGCTTTTTAATATGCTCTCTAGGTTGGTCATAACTTTCCTTCCAAGGACTAAGTGTCTTTTAATTCCATGGCTGCAGTCACCATCTGTAGTGATTTTGGAGCCCCCCAGAATAAAGTCTGACACTGTTTACACTGTTTCCCCATCTATTTGCCATCAAATGACGGAGCCAGATGCCATGATCTTAGTTTTCTGAATGTTGAGCTTTAAGCCAACCTTTTCACTCTCCTCTTTCACTTTCATCAAGAGGCTCTTTAGTTCTTCTTCACTTTCTGCCATAAGGGTGGTGTCATCTGCATATCTGAGGTTATTGATATTTCTCCTGGCAGTCTTGATTCCAGCCTGTGCTTCATCCAATCCAATGTTTCTCATGATGTACTTTCCATATAAGTTAAATAAGCAGGGTGACAATATACAGCTTTGATGTACTTCTTTCCCTATTTGGAAACAGTCTATTGTTCCATGTCCAGTTCTAATTGTTGCTTCCTGACCTGCATACAGATTTCTCAATAGGCAGGTCAGGTGGTCTGGTATTCCCATCTCTTTCAGAATTTTCCACAATTTGTGGTGTTCCACACAGTCAAAGGCTTGGCATAGTCATTAAATCAGAAATACATGTTTTTCTGGAACTCTCTTTTTTGATGATCCAGCAGATGTAGGCAATTTGATCTCTGGTTCCTCTGCCTTTTCTAAAACCAGCTTGAACATCTGGAAGTTCACAGTTCATGTACTGTTAAAGCCTGGCTTGGAGAATTCTCCAAGTTTCACATTAGCAGATTCATACTACTATATATGAAATGATAAATTAGCCAGTTATAAAACTGTAGTTTCAGCATTCTTTTCATTTACTATTTTGAAATATTTTCTTGTCTCCAATATATATTTGGTGTAATTTTTATTCATGGTACTTAATAAGAGGCCTTTATCTTTTGAAGTTTTAAGAATTTTTTTAATCTTTGATTTTTAAAATTTCATAGTAATTCCCTGGTTGTCCAATGGTTAGGACTCCACCCTTTCACTGCCATGGCCCAGGTTTCAATCCCTGGTCAGGAAATTAAGATCCCATAAGCCACATGGCACGGCCAAAGAAAAAGTTTTTTTCACAATATAACGTACCTGGGGACTTTTAGTAATGAGTACTTTCAATCTGAGGTCTTTCACTTTCTTTAAATCTGGGGAAATTTTGGTAATTATCTCCTCAAATATTTTCTCTCCTTTGTGTATTTATTCCTACTACCTTTCTAGTTCTACAATAAAACAGATGTTTATATGACTACTATGATTCTCTTAATTTTTTCTTTCATATTTTCTAACTCTTTGTCTGATACTTTATGGAAGAATTTCTTGATTTGATTATCCAGCTCTTTCATTTATCTTTCAAATTGCATGCATTTTGGAATTCATCTCTATTATTGTTTCCTTTTTCAATCATTTAGTTTGTAAATACATTATATGAAGTCAGATTTAATGGGCTAGTTCTCTAAGAAGTATCCTTCTTCCCCTCACATGGTCTCAGGACATAGAAGGTAAGGTCAGAGGGAGAAAATGTCCAGAGGTTGAAAGCTTGTGCATCTTTGCCATCTTGTTTTCCTTCCAATCAAACTAGAATACGTTTTGATATCACCCTATCATTGGACTTACTCTTCCTTCCAAAACCAAGTTGGTGGAGAGAAAAGGGGATGGATTATAAAGTTTTTCTCTGGTCTTTCTGCATCAAATGCCCAAGATCCATTCTGGGGTACTATTATCTTCTACACCAGGATTCAACTGCCTTTAAAGTTTTACCTTAGTTTTTAAGCTTTATTGACTCTCTTCTACTTCTGTGGCTTTGCCAGAGCTAAATTTGAGTGAGGGGTCAAATCTTCTGGTTAGTTTGCCATCTTTGTTGAAGTGGAATGGGGAAATCCTTTCTAAGTTTAAATGCAGAATAGGAACTATTTTATGGATATAAATCTGACAACGTTTTGCAGGCACTCCTTGGGAATCGCCTGGTTAGCAGCCCTAAATTCATTCACAGAGACTTGTTAGCACTACTTAAAAAAGAAAAATAAAGATTTATTTAGGGACATTCAATGCAATTAAGAGTATTGTCTTTAGTAGTAGAACTCACCACTAAAAAATGCTCTTTTAAAAATTTTGAGAAGAAAAGCTTTGAGAGTAAAAGGGAGAAGAGAAATGTCAAGGGGCTCCCCTTATATCGCATAGAGAGCAACAGAAACAAAGGACTGGAGCTTTTGTGTTCTTCCTGTGGCTCACAGAGGACTAGTACAGTAAGCAGGTGAGGGCTGAAGTCTGGGCAATCATTATTAGCTGGAAAGTGGGTTGAAAAAAGAGTGGAAAGTGAAGAAGGAAGAAGACAGAGTTGAGCAGCAAGATGGTGGAAAAATCATGAATATGAATAGAACATGAGAGGTATTTAATGGCTGGATGTGTGTAAACATTTAGGGAACAGAAAGAATGTGTAGAGGAAATCTTTGGGAAGACTTCTATGTGCTGTGCTGTGTAAAGTCTATATTCTTCTTCAAGGCACCTGGAGTCTTATTTGTGTTTTCATTTCCGGTGACTATGCAGAAGCTGGGCCACTTAGAGGCTTGGTTTTTGTTTAAAATGTTGATAAATAAACACTTTGTCCAGGTGCAATTTGTTTTAATTTGCTTTTCCAACTCATCAAATCCTGAATTATCTCATGTTTACCCTTTAACTCAGCACTTGCCAAAGTGGGTTCAGCAATGATATAAAAGTGGGTTCTATAGTCAAATAAGGGGCTTCCCAGGTGGCAGTTGGTAAAGGATCTGCCTGCCAATGCAGGAGATGTAAGAGATGCTGGTTCAGTCCCTGGGTCTGGAAGAGCCTCTGGAGGAGGAAATGGCAATCCACTCCAGTAATCTTGCTGGGAGAATCCCCTGGACAGAGGAGCCTGGTAGGCTACAGTCCATAGGGTTGCAAAGAATTGGACACAACTGAATGTCTGAACACGTAGTCAAATAAGTTTAGGAACGTGGCATTATATACTATTAACATAAGTTCTTTGCTTGCAGGATTTCTCAGAGCCATTAATATGCAAATATTACTATCATTTCCCAAGAAGGAGACATAGTATGCTCTATTTCTCAAATTTGGCCATAGAATTATTTTTTTCAAGGCATCTTAAGATACTACTGATACTACTGTTCCATAGACCTACTGATACTACTGTTCCATAGACCCGACTATGAAATATTCTGATGGATTGCCTACCTTCGCTTGAGTTATAATGTGGACTCGGTATACATAGTCAAGGGCAATTGGCAATTTTTTTTTACAGTTGTTGTGAAATAGCATCTTGCAAGATGCATTTTTCATGGTATTAGCAATTACTTTAAACATTTAGCAGTTGCTTTAACCATGAAAGTGTTATCTGTCATTTCTGTTAATACGCATGATACATTCAATTAAGTAATTTCTTTCAAAGCACTTGTATTGTTCTCTCTTTGTGGTACCGCACGTGGTTAGTCTTGTT
Source organism: Oreotragus oreotragus (assembly GCA_006410675.1). Taxonomy (NCBI): domain Eukaryota; kingdom Metazoa; phylum Chordata; class Mammalia; order Artiodactyla; family Bovidae; genus Oreotragus; species Oreotragus oreotragus. The sequence goes on along the minus strand of SJYX01004136.1, from coordinate 94,212 downwards.
TTCCTGAGACTGTGTCAATACCATAAAGGTAAAAATCATGCCTATTCCTTTACTGAATGATGCATAGCACTTGGTGCAATGCTAGATGCAAGATCAAGATTCGATAAGTACTCTCTGATTAGAAAAAATAAAAGTGCAACAGAAGCAAACTTTTATAAACTTCCTATGTATTTGATATAATCTAAGTGGTTTTGTGCTTTATTTATCACTCCCTGCTCCTTTTTTCTCTCTGGTCCTTTTCAGCACTAAGTACATCCTGGAAGGAAAATGGGGACAATAAATCTATGCAAAGTCGTCCTGAAAAGTGTTTTTCTACTTGTTCTAATATTAAGAATAAATCTTGGCTAACAACTTCAAACTATTCCAACCCATCTATCTTCTTGATCCTCCGCCTCCCCCCCACCAGATGTGTATAAGAGACAGGGTAACAAGAAGAAGAAGAAGAAAGTGAGAAGAAGAAGAAGAACAGGAAGAAGGTGAGAAGAAGAAGAAGAAGAAAAGTAAGAACAAGAAGAAGGTGAGAAGAAGAAGTAGCAGGTGAGAAGGAGGTGAGTATGGAAGAAGAACAAGAAG
>SJYX01004136.1:78070-93251 GCA_006410675.1 Oreotragus oreotragus | reverse complement strand
ACCCAGTTTATTCATTAATCGGTTAACATTTTTGTTCCTTCTTATTCATGGCTGTGTTTTCCTTAAATATAAAATTCAGCATCTTTCGGAACATTTTCTTTGCTTTGCAAGTTAGGAAAAATTTCCCTACCATCTCATTCTGGAAGCACTTGGCAGGTAAACTTCTCTTATCATTTCATTGTACACGAAGGTCCTTAGCTTAGTCTAATGGTGTTTTGCCAAGTAAACAATTTACAGTCTATTATTTCCATTGGAAAGTCCCCTTTTCAAATTGAAGAATTTCATAATTTAAAAAAACTACTGGTCAAAGAAACCCCAAGTTCTTCTTAGCATTGGTATTTGGGGTTTCAAATTAATGGGGTCATTATTCTCATTATTCATATGACCAGGTTGATGACACCAATATATCAAATTTACAAAGGAAATTTAGAATCAAGTAGTTCTGTCAACAGCTCCATTGTTTCCAGTTCCCTTGTCTGTCTGCCCCATCTCCCATCTCCTTCATCCACAGACTCATTGGCCCCTCGGCAGGGACGAGATCATGCCCTTGCAACCCCTTAGCCTTATCCACACCCCTGAACTTGTCTCTTACCTTTGCCTCTTCCCATTAATGACCCCTGCTGGTTTCTTTCATTGTTCCTTTCCAAGCCTCATTAACTGTCCACATACTTCCTCTTTCTTCTCAAGTCTCTCAATTAGTGGGCTTCCTTTCTCAGACCCCAGTCTAACACCAAGCCAAGAGATGTGACTAACATACTCCTCACTGGAGCTTCCAGACCATAGTACCAACCATTTTATCAATAGCCCCACTTACTCTCATAGCTCAGTTGGTAAAGAATCCGCCTGCAATGCAGGAGACCCTGGTTCGTTTCCTGGGTTGGGAAGATCCCTTGGAGAAGGGAAAAGCTATCCACTCCAGTATTCTTGGGCTTCACTTGTGGCTTAGCTGGTGAAGAATCTGCCTGCAATGCAGGAGACCCCGGTTTGATTCCTGGGTTGGGAAGATTCCCTGGAGAAGGAAAAAGCTACCCACTCCAGCATTCTGGCCTGGAGAATACAGCACATGGGATCACAAAAAGTCAGACACGACTGAGCGACTTTCACTTTCCACTTACTCTGCTCATACAGGATTCTCCCAGCTTTCCTTTGACTGTCACCCATCAGCCGCCAGTGCCATCCTTCAGCTTCATTGATGTCATGCTCACTGTTTTCATTCCTACTACATTTCCTATCATTCTAGAAGTGTGTACAGTGTTAAAGCTGACTATCCAGTCAACATCCTGGCCTTCTAGCTTCAGACTTTTCTCTTCTCTGACTTCCTAATCCACTCCACCATGGCGCCTCCCTACTACACACATACACATTGCTATATCTTAGAGGTTTATATTGAGTGCTGACCAGGTCAAAGATCTTGTAATTAGCCTATCAAATAAGTTAGAGTCAGTAGGAGGGGACATTATAAGCTAGTTAAATGTTTATTTTCACACAACTGCCTTTGACTCTATTGAGCTTCTTCCATCTTTGCCATCCTGAATAAAATTTCAGGCAGATCCTGTATTTTCACTGATTATTCTACTCCAAACTATTAATAAATAGCTACATCTTTGACTTAGTAAACAATTTGAATTTGGTCTAAATCAAAGCTTCAGTCTCTGGGTCCATTTAAATGTTTCCCTCCCCCTCTGTCAGGTTATTCTCCCCATTCTTCCCCATAATTGTTGGTGACAATGTTTCTTGGTACAGGAGAGCAGTCTGGAAGCTCCCCAAAAAGATGAACATAGAGTTATGTATAACTCAGCAATTCCACTCTCGAGTATACACTAAAGAGAATTGAAAACAGGCATTCTAACAAAAACTTGCAACACAAATGTTCCTAGCAACATTACTTAGAATGTCCAAAAAAAAATGGAAATAACCCAAATGTCCCTCAACTGATGAACTGATTTAAAAATGGTAATCCATTCAGCCATAAAAGGTAATGAGGTACTGATTTATGCTACAACACAGATGAAACTTGAAAATATTATGCTAAGAAGCCAGACTCCTCTCCCAGAAAGGCAATACATTGTGTAATCACATTTATATGAAATACTCCAAACAGACAAATCTATAGAGGCAGAAAGTAGATTAGAGGTTGACTAGGGCTGGGCAGGTAGAAGGAATGGGGAGGTGGCCACTAATGAGTACAGGGTCTCTTGTAGGAAATATAAAACATTCCACAATTAGAAAATGGTGATGTGCCAATCAACTATACATCAATAAAATTTAAAAATTTAAAAATTTCAAAAAAAGAAAATGGAAATGGTTCCACAACTCTGTGAATATACTTAAACACTTTAAAAGGGTGAACTTTATGGTAAAATAAAGCTGGGAAGAAGAATGACAAGAGAGTGGAAGAGAGGAAGGAGAGAGAACAGTTACTATATCAGGTCCATATTGTTGCTTACAGTGGTCCTTTCTCCTTCCTCTAACCATTCACCCTCTAAACAAGACTTACTCTTTTAGACATTTTTTTTTTTCTTTCCAGAAACAACTCAGGAACCAGTCCTCGTGTCATCCAAATTTCAGGAAGCAAATGTTAAGCTCTTAAAGTGATTCTTTTGAAGTCTCCTCTCCATCTTTGGGCTTCTGTTTGGGAATGACAGATGGGATGGGAAAAGTATCTCTGTGCTTTGCCCCATGGAGACATCGCACCCTAATTCTCCAAAGCAATCCTTACTGTGTCTGAGCAACTGTGAATTCTTAGCCTCCTCTTAAAAAGCTGGGCGAATGGTGGGAGAGTTGGAGTAGAACCACCCTCTTGGCAAGTCCTTCAGAAACGGTGTAGTGCGTGGCTAAATGAGGGGTCAGCAAACTTTGCAGCAAGAGACAGATAGTAACGATTTTAGGCTTTGCAGTCTCTAGTCTCTGCTGCGACTCCTCAACTCAGTCACTGCAGTACGAAAGCACTCAGAGACAAAACATAAACGAATGAGCATGGCTGTGCTCCAGCAAAACTTAAAAACAAAAGGTGGCTAGATGTGGTCCATGGACCTTAGGATGTTGACGCCTGTTCTAGAGTCACTTGGAGGAGTTTAGATAGTGAAAGGGAATACTTGATACCTTCTGTTTTGACTGAAGCAAACGAACCCATTTTAATGTCCCGTTGTGGTTCAGATGATGAAAATGCTCTCTCCAAGCATATTCTCTGGTCAAGCACTCTCAATGTTTTCCCAGCACTGAGCCTACACTGTGCTCTCCTGTCTTTCTTGTCCCTTTACACCTTCCAGTTTACCTGACTGCTTAGCTAACGGCCTCATTTCAGTTACTTCCTCACATCTGGGTCCAGGATCTCAAATCTGCTTATCTTCCTCTTAGGTTCATTTACTTCCTTGACCTCCTACCAAGCCATTAGAATTCCCAAGAAAATCCAGCTATGTGGTACTTTCTGTGCTCCCAGACTTCCCAAAGCTGCCAGGGCAATCTCACAACCAAACAGGTGAATTCATGGTTAACTCTCCAGCTACATCAAGTACCTGCCATAAACCAGCAGGCATTTCTCTAGCTCTCAACCAGGACTTTTTTAAGTCAAAGAATAGTTGACCTATAATAGCATAACATTTTCCATTGTACAGCATTCAGTTCAGTTCGCTTCAGTCGCTCAGTCCTGTCCGACTCTGCGACTCCATGAATCACAGCACACCAGGCCTCCCTGTTCATCACCAACTCCCGGAGTTCACTCAGACTCACACCCATCGAGTCAGTGATGCCATCCAGCCATCTCATCCTCGGTCATCCCCTTCTCCTCCTGCCCCCAATCCCTCCAGCATCAGAGTCTTTTCCAATGAGTCAACTCTTTGCATGAGGTGGCCAAAGTACTGGAGTTTCAGCTTTAGCATCATTCCTTCCAAGGAAATCCCAGGGCTGATCTCCTTCAGAATGAACTGGTTGGATCTCCTTGCAGTCCAAGGGACTCTCAAGAGTCTTCTTCAACACCACACTTCAAAAGCATCAATTCTTCGGCGCTCAGCCTTATTCATAGTCCAACTCTCACATCCATACATGACCACAGGAAAAACCACAGCCTTGACTAGACAGACCTTAGTCGGCAAAGTGATGTCGCTGCTTTTGAATATGCTGTGTAGGTTGGTCATAACTTTCCTTCCAAGGAGTAAGCATCTTTTAATTTCATGGCTGCAATCACCATCTGCAGTGATTTTGGAGCCCCCCAAAATAAAGTCCGACACTGTTTCCACTGTTTCTCCATCTATTTCCCATGAAGTGATGGGACCGGATGCCATGATCTTCATTTTCTGAATGTTGTACAGCAGAGTGATTCAGTATTTTTGCAGATTATATTCAATTAAAAGTTATGGACTATAGCCTGCCAGGCTCCTCTATCCACGGGATTCTCCAGGCAAGAATACTGGAGTGGCTTGCCAAGCTCTCCTCCAGGGGATCTTCTCAAATCAGGGATCGAACCAGCATCTCTTACATCTCCTGCATTGGTAGGTGGATTCTTTACCACTAGTGCCACCTGGGAAGTTCCTATTATAATATAATGGCTATAATCTTGTATGCTATACAATATATCCTTATTGCTTATCTATTTTTCACACAGTAGTTTGCATCTGTTAATCCTATACCACTAATTTGTCCTTCCCTCCTTCCATCTCCCTTTTGGAAACAACGAGTTTGTTTTCTTTGTGAATCTGTTTTGTTTATACATTCATTTGTATTATTTTTTAGATTCCATATATGAGTAATATACAATATTTACCTTTCTCTGTCTGACATGTTTCACTATGCTCAGTATTCTCTAGGTCATCTATGTTGCTGCAAATGCAAAATTTCGTTCTTTTTTACAGCTAATATTATATGGTATATATACACACACACACACACACCCCACATCTTTCTTGTCTATTCATCTCTTGATTGGCACTTGGGCTGCTTCCATGTCTTGGTTATTGTAAATAGTGCTGCTATGAATGTTGGGATGTGTGTATCTTTTTGAATTACTGTTTTTGTTTCCAGATATAGACCCAGGAGTGGAATTGCTGGATTAAAGTTCTATTTTTAGTGTTTTTGAGAACACGGGGTTAGGGGCACAAAACCTCCATACAGTCAAAAATCTGGATATAACTTGTAGTCAGCCCTCTGTGTGTGCAAATTTCTTCCCTATCCATGGTTTGGCATCTTCAGATTCAACCAGCCATAGACTGTGCAGCACTGTGGTATTTACTACTGAAAAAAATCCATGTATAATTGGATCCACACAGTTCAAACCCATGTTGTTCAAGGGTCAACTTACACTGAATTTCAAAGACTTAGAAAGAGAAGAAGAATATAAAAGAATTCATCAATAGTTTATATTGATTACCTGTTAAAATGACAATATTTTAAATATTATTTCTATTGTGTAGTGCTATGCTATACTCTTCTCAGTTCTTCCTGTATCAGAAGAATACCTCATCTCATTTTTTTCTTTCAGAGCCATCTCCCACAGAATGTATGAATCCCAAATCCACCTGTTCTATAGAACGCCACATGTATTTTTTCCCCTCAATTTTCATCAACCTTTTCCTCTCCTAGTTCATTTGTATCAACAAAATATCGAGAAAGAAGGAAGGATGTTTGGTAACAAGTTCTGCTGAGACTTCCAGGAAGAATGAAGAGAATTACTTGGAATCAACTCAAATAATTCAAAGGTAAGGGCTCAAAGTCCAAAGCAAATTTCTTTCCTCACCCAGGTGATTAGAGACCAAGAATTGAAGGACTCATTCACACAGAAAAAATTGAGGAGACCCTCAGTACATTTGCAGTACATTTGCATTGAGCTAAGTAATAAGAGGCTTAATCCAGGACTTAAACCAGAATGGATTCCTAAAAATCAACTAAAATAGTCTGCTAATTGGGATTTTGGAAATGTGACTACAAAAGGACATGTGTGTATGTGTGTGTGTGTGTTAGTTTCTCAGTCATGTCTGACTCTGCTACCTTATGGACTGTAGCCTGCCAGGCTCCTCTGTCCATGGAATTCTCCAGGCAAGAATACTGGTGTGGGTAGCCATACTCTTCTCCAAGGGATTTCCCAGTCCAGGGATTGAACCCGTGTCTCATGTCTCTTGCATTGGCAGGCAGATTCTTTACTGTCTGAGCCAGCAGGGAACCCCACAAAAGGAGATAGCTACATCCATTTCAGTGAAGGTCACAACTATTAGTGTTTTGGGGGGACTTTTCAGTGCTACTTCTTATTGTTAACACTATTTTTTAGTCTGCATGAATATTACGGAGAAGGCAATGGCACCCCACTCCAGTACTCTTGCCTGGAAAATCCCATGAACAGAGGAGCCTAGTAGGCTGCAGTCCATGGGGTTGCTAAGAGTCGGACAAGACTGAGCGACTTCACTTTCACTTTTCACTTTCCTGCATTGGAGGGAGAAATGGCAACCTACTCCACTGTTCTTGCCTGGAGAATCCCAGGGATGGGGGAGCCTGGTGGGCTACCGTCTATGGGGTCGCACGGAGTCAGACACGACTGAAGTGACTTAGCAGCAGCAGCAACATGCATATTAACCATTAAAGGAAATAAGGAAGGATGAGAGTGTATCCTCTTTTGAGGATGTACAGTGGGAGGAAATTATATTTCTATCCCCCTGAGACTCACTGGGAGCTGAACCCAGCTTCCAATTGAAAATAGAGGCCAACAGATCAAATCCCTTGGGTTTCCATAAAAAAACAACTACTAATCTTTACAGAGGCTCAAGCAGAGCTCTTGCAGATATTTTATTCCTTAACAAAAAAGAGTGCTGGATCCATATTTTATATATGATTATTTTATCTAAAGTCTATCAAATCAAGAACTAGCAGCTTGTTTCATCTCTGAATTTCATTTTGGAATGTACCTACATTTTTTAAAAATTTCCCTTTCAAACATATGCTTTCAATCTGTAGTCCCTGATGAACTTCTGGTATAGAGAAAAGGTCATATACAAAGGTTCATTTGTGTATGAACACATGTTTTGCATTCATGCATACCTAGTCAAGGCTATGGTTTTTCCTGTGGTCATGTATGGATGTGAAAGTTGGACTGTGAAGAAAGCTTCAGCTGTATAATCATAAGGGATTCAATTTAGATCATATTTGAGTGGTCTAGTGGTTTTCCCTAATTTCCTCTTGAAGGTCACCATTAACCTTACCATAGAAGGAAAGTTATGACCAACCTAGATAGTATATTGAAAAGCAGATACATTACTTTGCCTACTAAGGTCTGTCTAGTCAAGGCTATGGTTTTTCCTGTGGTTATGTATGGATGTGAGAGTTGGACTGTGAAGAAGGGTGAGCGCCTTAGAATTGATGCCTTTGAACTGCGGTGTTGGAGAAGACTCTTAAGAGTCTCTTGCACTGCAAGGAGATCCAACCAGTCCATTCTGAAGGAGATCAACCCTGGGTGTTCTTTGGAAGGAATGATGCTAAAGCTGAAACTCCAGTACTTTGGCCACCTCATGAGAAGAGTTGACTCATTGGAAAAGACTCTGATGCTGGGAGGGATTAGGGGCAGGAGGAGAAGGGGACGACCGAGGATGAGATGGCTGGATGGCATCATGGACTTGATGGACGTGAGTCTGAGTGAACTCCGGGAGACGGTGATGGACAGGGAGGCCTGGCGTGCTGCGATTCATGGGGTCGCAAGGAGTCGGACACGACTGAGGGACTGAACTGAATAGAGCCCTTAGACCCTACGGCTGAGTCATCCCAAGCCAAACAACTACCAGGAAGGGAAACAATCCCACCCATCAGAAGATAATTATATTAAAGCTTTACTGAGCAAGGCCCTGCCTATCAGAGCAAGACCCAGTTTTTCCCACCATGAGTCCCTCCCATCAAGAAGCTTACACAAGCCTCTTTAGCCTCATCCATCAGAGGGCAGACAGAGGAAGCAAGAAGAAGCAGCTAAAACAAAAACCATGTTATAGAAAGTTAATCATGATGAAAAAGCAGAAGGTTATGTCTCAGATGAAGGGATAAGAAAAAATCCCAGAAAAGCAACTATATGAAGTGGAGACAGGCAACCTTTCAGAAAACAAATAATGGTAATGAAGATATACCAGGATCTAGGGAAAAGAATGGAGACAAAGATTAAGAAGATACAAGAAATGTTTACCAAAGACCTAGAAGAACTAAAGAACAAACAACAGAGATGAATATTACACTGCTGCTGCTGCTGCTAAGTCGCTTCAGTCGTGTCCGACTCTGTGCGACCCCACAGACAGCAGCCCACCAGGCTCCCCCGTCCCTGGGATTCTCCAGGCAAGAACACTGGAGTGGGTTGCCATTTCCTTCTCCAATGAAGGAATCAACAGAAGAATAACTGAGGCAGAAGAAGGGATAAATCGCCTGGAGTACAGAATAGTGGAAATCACTGCCACAGAAGAGAACATAGAAAACAGAATGAAAAGAAATGAAGACAGCCTGAGAAAACTTCACAACATTAAATCCACCAACGATCGCATTACAAGGGTCCCAAAAGGAAAAGAGCGAGAGATAGGACCTGAGAAAAATGTTTGAAGAGATAACAACTGAAAACTTCCAGAACATGGGAAAGGAAATAGTCAACCAAATCCTGGAAGCAGAGTCCCGGGAAGCATAAACCCAAGGAGGAACACACCCAGACACATAGTAATCAAACTGACAAAATTAAAGACAGAAATAAAACATTACCAGAAACAAGGGAAAAACAACAAATAACATACAAGGGAAGGCCCAGTCAGGCTATCAGCTGATTTCTCAACAGAAACTCTACAAGCCAGAAGGGAATGGCACGATATATTTAAAGTGATGAAAGGGAAGAACCCACAACCAAGAATATCCTACCCAGCAAGATTCTCCTTCACATTTGAAGGAGAAATCAAAAGTTTTCCAGACAAGCAAAAGTTAAGAGAATTCAGCACCATCAAACCAGTTTTACAACAAATGCTAAAGGGACTTCTCTAGGCAGGAAACGCAAGACAAGGGAAAGACCTACAGAAAATTAACCCAAAACAATTTAGAAAACGGTAGTAGGATCATACATATCAATAATTACCTTAAATGTAAATGGATTACCGAGGGTCCCTAAGAAGAAAGGGGTCTGGGGCTCTCAAGGAGGAGTTAGGGGTATGGAATTCTCAAGGAGGAGGAAAGAACAAGTCTTTTTTTCCTCTACATTCCTTAGTCTTAGTCACATAAAACTTTTTTTTTTTCTTTAAGCCTGGAACTGATGATTACACAACAAACAACTCAGTTTAAACTCCATACTAAGGATTATATAACAACAATGTATCCTGTTTGAGGACAGTTTCTCCTTCCTGAAACCCTTCTGGCTAATCCTGTTATCTTAAAATGTAAATTATGGGAGTGAGTCTAGTAAGATCTTTACAACCTTGAGACCTGCTTTTGATTCATTGTAATAATTAATTAAAAAGTATATAACTCCCTTGCTAACACTAGTGAGGGGGGCATTCTCCGATCAGTTTCTGATGTCTATGTCAGAAACTTTCTCTGTCCCTTATTATTTACTTTAATAAAACTCTGCCACACACACACACACAAAATGTAAATGGACTAAATGCACCAGCCAAAAGACACAGAATTACTGGGTAGATAAAAACATGTGCAAGGACGCACTTCCAATTACCACATCACTCTGCTTGACCCCCCAAATAATTGTATGTAATTATTTTATATTGTTAAGTTAATCATGTTCCCATTATGGCTTGCAATTATAATTGTCTTTTAATTTTTGTCTAGCTATTGATTGTGAAAACTGACAAACATCTCTTACTCTTGTGATTATGTAATTATTACTCACTTAATACCATTGTATCATTATTGATCAACAGAAAAATTATAGAACTCTATATCACCAAAACTAGGATCTAATAGAAGCCTGTAATCATTTATTAAAATCCAGATGCATATCAGAAATATCTTGAAATTTTTTTGAAAAATGCTAATGCTCAGTAGTCATGTATGGATGTGAGAGTTGGACTGTGAAAAAGGCTGAGCACCGAAGAATTGATGCTTTTGAACTGTGGTGTTGGAGAAGACTCTTGAAAGTCCCTTGGACTGCAAGGAGATCCAACCAGTGCATTCTGAAGGAGATCAGCCCTGGAATTTCTTTGGAGGGAATGATGCTAAAGCTGAAACTCCAGTACTTCGGCCACCTCATGCGAAGAGTTGACTCATTGGAAAAGACTCTGATGCTGGGAGGGATTGGGGGCAGGAGGAGAAGGGGATGACCGAGGATGAGATGGCTGTATGGCATCACTGACTCGATGGATGTGAGTCTGAGTGAACTCCGGGAGATGGTGATGGACAGGGAGGCCTGGCGTGCTGCGATTCATGGGGTCGTAAAGACTCGGACACGACTGAGCGACTGAACTGAAATGAACTGGACTGTGGCCCACCAAGCTCCTCTGTCCATGGGTTTTCTCCAGGCAAGAATACTGGAGTAGATTGCCATGCCCTCCTCCAGGGGATCTTCCCAACCCAGGGACTGAACCCCGGTCTCCAGCATTACAAACGGAATCTTTACTGACTGAGGCACCCGGAAAGCCCAAGAATCGAGTTAGGGTAAGTCATTTTGGACTCCTTGGAGAGAAGTGCCATTTGGACAGTAAAATGCTCGATTTGCTGACCATCTGTGTGCCCAGCTTAATCCCTCAGGCTGCTAATGAAAGCTTAGCGTGCAGGACCCTTGTGGGTGGGCGCAGGCTCATCAGGGAGACGTCCCAGGGTGCACACTGACTGACAAGAGGTAACAGCTGTGTTCCAGTTGGCCTCCTAAGCAGCCCTTAAACCTTCATGTTTACACTCTGAGCACACTCTGTAAATACCCAAGGTGGCAGCCCCAATCCCAGTTATAGAAAATACTGAATTAGGGGGTCTGTGTTCATGAGTTTTTGCATTGTGTGGTATGCTCAGACATATCTGACTCTTTGCAACCACATGGACTGGCAGGCTCCTTTGTCCACGGAATTTTCCAGGCAAGAATACTGGAATGGGTTGTCATTTCTTACTCCACGGGATCTTCCCAACCCAGAGATTGAACCCACCTATCCTGCATTGGCAGGCGGATTCTTTACCACTGCACCACCTAGGAAGCCCCTCGTGAGTTTTTACTGAACCACGAAAGTATCATCCCTGTTTATCACTGAAACCCTCAGAGTTCAGTTCTCAGAAGTCCCAGGGCTCTGACATAAAAAGATGAGCAGAATTCCCTGGTGGTCAAGTGGTTAAGAACCTGCCTGCCAATGCAGGGGACACGGGTTCGATGCCTGGTCCAGGAAGATTCCACATTTCACAGGGCAGCTAAGCCCATGTGCCACATCTACTGAGCCCGAGCTCTAGACCTCAAGAGATGCAACTACTGAAGCCCATGTACCCTCCACAACAAGGGAAGCCACTGCAATGAGAAGCCCGAGTGCCGCACTAAAGAAGATCCCCTGCTTGCTGCAACTGGAGAGAGTGCCACACAGCAAAGAAGACCTAGCACAGCAAAAATTTATTTATATATTTTAAAGGTGCGCAGAACTGTGAAAATCTGAAGTTGATTAAGATGACACGCGCTATTACTTATTAACTACCCGTGTGCCAGGCATTGTGCCAGCATTTTATAGTTCTATTTCTAACCGTCATACAGGCTTGTACGTGGCTATGATTTGCCTCATCTGATAGATGTAGAAACTAAGGCTCAGAGAGGCTAAGGGACCTGCCCCCAGTCCTTCAATTACAAAGCTAGGAAGCCAAGATCAAAATCAAGTTCTGAGTCCAAAGCTTCTGAATTTTGCCAAACTACCTTCCAATGGTGATGATGACAATACAAAATATTCTTTCCCATTTTGTAAATGATAATACCTGAGTTTTTTTAATCAAACTGCAAGCAGTGAAAGAGTTTACAGCACATCATAACAGATCAGTGCTGAAGACCCTAACGTTTCCCTGCCTCCTTGTAGAATTTAGCCAAACAAAACTCAGCTCCTCAGCTTGCATCCTGGTGCAGATGGGCGGAAGGCAAAGCCAAGTGAGAGTGCTTCTGGTTACCTGGAGACCACACACCCCAGAGGCAGGAACGCCGTGTTTTCTTCAAACTGAATTATCAGCAGACTGCTTTCCCACACCTGGGAACAGAAATGCAAAGCAAAAATGACTCCCCATCATTAGGAAATCGGGAACTATTAACCATCTCTAGATGTCTCAATGGGGTCCCAGGAACTTCCCAATACTAGATCACTGTCATGAACTAGTGGGATCCAAAAGAATGATACTTATGCTAGCATTCCAAATCATTCATTATCGAAGAGACAGTTTCTACCTGGAGTAACCTCACAGCTGAGACGGCAAGCCCATCTACCACCTAGCTTTGCACACTCCCAATGATGGGACACTCACTACCTTACAAGGGAGCCACCTCTCAGTGAAACAACTCCTTGAAACTTTAAAATTCTTCTGAAACCTGCCACCTATCAACTGTCAAAGATGGTTTCCACAAAAACGACCACTTGGTTTTTCCAAAATAAAATTCTGATTTTTTTTAACATAAATTAACAACTAGTGTACACCCCTGTATGACACATTACAGAGTAATGCCACAATAAAATTAAAATAAAACTGGAATTCCAGAGAAATTAGAGCTGCTCTCAAAAGTAGGTACATCTGACTTCCTTCCAAAGTGTACAGTATGGAAATGAGAGAAAGTAAAGAAACATGATAAACACTATCATCAAGCAGGTAGTACAGTCAACATCAATAATGATAAGCCATGTTCATGGTAGGTCCCCTTGGTACAATGTGATGATGGCCTTTTATCTCTGTGACTTTCCTCCTCAAAACATGTAACCACAGTCTGACCATGATTTTGAAAAAATCAGAATGATCCCAAATGGGGGACCTTCTACAAAATACCTGATAAATACTTCTCAAAATTGTCAGAGTCATCAAAAACAAGGAAAGTTTGAGAAACTATCGGAGACAAGAGAAGTCTAAGTAAAATGACAACTACGTGTAATGTGATATCCTGAATGAGATTCTAGAACAGAAAAGAGATAATAGATAGAAACAAAAGAAATCTGCCTTGGCAACTCACCTATGTCTTATCTCATGCATTTCAATGTCACTTTCGTCTCTTTTGAAGATTGCTGGGAAAAAGTAATAATAAACATAGCTACTTTAAATTTCAAAAAAAAAAACAAACCTAAGAAGTCTGAATAAATTATGGATTTGAGCTAATAATAATGCATCAAAATTGATTCATTTATTATAGCAAATGTACCATACTAATACAAGATGTTAACAGTAGGGAAACTGGGTGTGCGGTATATGGGAACTCTCTATATAGAGAAGTCTAAGTAAAATGACAACTATGTGTAATGTGATATCCTGAATGAGATTCTAGAACAGAAAAGAGATAATAGATAGAAACAAAAGAAATCTGCCTTGGCAACTCACCTATGTCTTATCTCATGCATTTCAATGTCACTTTCGTCTCTTTTGAAGATTGCTGGGAAAAAGTAATAATAAACATAGCTACTTTAAATTTCAAAAAAAAAAACAAACCTAAGAAGTCTGAATAAATTATGGATTTGAGCTAATAATAATGCATCAAAATTGATTCATTTATTATAGCAAATGTACCATACTAATACAAGATGTTAACAGTAGGGAAACTGGGTGTGCGGTATATGGGAACTCTCTATATCCATCAGTTCAGGTCAGTCACTCAGTTGTGTCTGATTCTTTGTGACTCCATGGACTGTAACACACAAGGCTTCCCTGTCCATCACCAACTCCTGAAGCTTGCTCAAACTCAGGTCCATCGAGTCGGTGATGCAATCCAACCATCTCATCCTCTGTCATCTCCTTCTCCTCCCGCCTTCAATCATTTCCAGCATCAGCATCTTTTCAGTGAGTCAGTTCTTCACATCAGGTGGCCAAAGCACTGGAGCTTCAGCTTCAGTATCAGTCCTTCCAATGAATATTCAGGACTGATTTCCTTTAGGATGGACTAGCTTGATCTTGCAGTCCAATGGACTCTCAAGAGTCTTCTCCAACACCACAGTTTAAAAGTATCAATTCTTTGACATTCAGCTTTCTTTATGGTCCAACTCTCACATCCATACATGACTACTGGAAAAACTGCAGATTTGACTAGATAGACCTTTGTCGACAAGATAATGTATCTGCTTTTTAATATGCTGTTTAAGTTGGTCATAGCTTTTCTTCCAAGGAGCAAAGGCATCTTTTAATTTCATGGCTGTAGTCACCATCTGCAGTGATTTTGGAGCCCAAGAAAATCAAGTCTGTCACTGTTTCCATTATTTCCGTATCTATTTGCCATGAAGCTATGGTGCCGTTTCTCAGATTTAACCTGGCTGAAACAACCTCAGCTAGGCCCCTGCAGGGCTGAGGCCAAGCACAGCAGAAGCCCAACTCGGCGAAATCCCCTACGGTGGAAGCTGAACACAAAACCCAGCAAGTGGAAGTGACAAGAAGCCCAGCTTGGTAGAAACAGAGAGAGCAAAATCAGTTCGGCAGAAAGCTCATGCGGCTCAGTCTCAGATTCCAGGAGACCTCCGGTTAAGCTAGGAGGTCCTCACTCCTATGGCTGGAAGGACATATGGCTAACAAAATCTTAATTCCTTTACAATCTCTCATTTCTTGTTTCCTCAAACCCCCTGCAAACAGGCGAGCGGCAGTGAGTGCAATTGAGGGACTCTGCCAGGGGCTACTTAGTAGCTGTTGCCCAAGCGGGTGGGGCTTCTCTTGTCCTTAATCTTCTTTGTGCCAAGGATCAGCTCAATGAAAACTGTGGGCACAGGTCAGGTATTTAGCAGATTTTCTGGCAAGTTATGAAGGGGATTCCTCAGCAAGTTTTTCCCACTGTTTTTCCTCCTATCCTTCAGCTCCTCTCTCCATCTATGCCACTGCTTACAAAGTATTGGGCAGGTCATCGTCTTTCCATTTCTGAAAGTTGTGTTTGAAACTGTTTACCTAAGATTGGGACTCAAACCCACGTGGCAGGGACTCTGTGCTATGCTTAGTCACTCTGTCTTATCTGACTGGGACTTGAGCACAGCCAAAACCCACAGTGCCTGGTTTTAGGACCTAATGAAGCTCAGGCTTTTGATGTCTCATTGCAAAAAAAAAAAAAAAAAAAAAA
>SJYX01004136.1:63221-77922 GCA_006410675.1 Oreotragus oreotragus | reverse complement strand
ACAGTGATAGGTAAGAGGTAGATTTGTTGTTCAGATTTAAGCAGAGATATTACTTTGTCAACTAAGGTCCATCTAGTCAAGGCTATGGTTTTTCCTGTGGTCATGTATGGATGTGAGTTGGACTGTGAAGAAGGCTGAGCACCGAAGAATTGATGCTTTTGAACTGTGGTGTGGGAGAAGACTCTTGAGAGTCCCTTGGACTGCAAGGAGATCAGCCCTGGGATTTCTTTGGAAGGACTGATGCTAAAGCTGAAACTCTAGTACTGTGGCTACTTCATGTGAAGAGTTGACTCATTGGAAAAGACTCTGATGCTGGGAGGGATTGGGGGCAGGAGGAGAAGGGGACGACAGAGGATGGGATGGCTGGATGGCATCACTGACTCGATGGACGTGAGTCTGAGTGAACTCCGGGAGATGGTGATGGACAGGGAGGCCTGGCATGCTGCGATTCATGGGGTCGCAAAGAGTCAGACACGACTGAGCGACTGAAATGAACTAACTGACACTCCAAGAGTGTGGGCCATCACAGAGGGGAGTGTGGTGGCCATGGAATGTGGTGTGGTTAGTTTTTGTGAGCTGGGTGATTTCATATGCTAATGAGTGGGAGGATCATTTCCACCACTGGGGAACCATCAACTCCTTGGTCTTTTGATAGTGC
Organism: Oreotragus oreotragus; assembly: GCA_006410675.1. NCBI lineage: Eukaryota > Metazoa > Chordata > Mammalia > Artiodactyla > Bovidae > Oreotragus > Oreotragus oreotragus. The sequence continues at coordinate 77,264 of SJYX01004136.1, read as the reverse complement.
CTTGGACTGAGCGACTTCCCTTCCCTTTGGAACAGTTCTGGCACTTCTGGGTGTGTCATTTAGTTTGCAGACTGAGAATCAAGGTTTAGTTGAATTTGACTTGTCATCTTGGACCCATTTGATTTTCATCAGTTTATGTTATACCCTTGGGCTATATCATTTTTTCAAAAGTTGTGCCCTGCCCCTTTTCCTCCTGTTTCTTGCCCTTTTCCTGAGCCCTGTCTGGGCCCACAATGTTGCCTCTACAATCTTCTGGAGGGACAACCAGAAAACAGCTGGCCCTTGGGAGGGAAATACTGTATAATATCCAATCCCTCTAGATATTCAGGCCTTCCTCTTCCATGTTTCCTACAACATGCAACAACAGCATCTCTCAGTGAATCCGTTAGGGTGGGTGACAGGCACACAATGCCTGCTAGAAGTCCATCTGTTAGTGGAATCCCTTCAAGGGCAATTCAGCTTCCTGGGATAATGTTTGCTACTTTGGGAGTTAGCCCTGCAGGCTATTTGGGCCCAGACCCTTACCACCCTTCTCTTAAAGTTACAAACATACCTACCCTTGGATTAAATCTCCACTCCACTTTTTTGGAACATCTGGTTTGTTGCCTCTTATCAATTTGTTCTTAAGTCACTTACTAACTCCTACAACCAGGACCCTGCCCTCTGGCAGGCAATATCGCTCCACCCTGATTATTATTAAAATACTCTTAATGCCCTTAACAAAGCATTGACACGAGTTTGGGTGAACTCTGGGAGTTGGACAGGGAGGCCTGGTTTGCCGCAATTCATGGGGTCGCAAAGAGTCGGACACGACTGAGCTGACTTGAACTGACTGACTGATGAAGCAGTAAATGTTTTTCTGGAATTCTCTTGATTTTTCTATGATCCAATGGATGTTGGCAATTTGATCTCTGGTTTCTCTGCCTTCCTCCTGTTTCTTGCCCTTTTCCTGAGCCCTGTCTGGGCCCACAATGTTGCCTCTACAATCTTCTGGAGGGACAACCAGAAAACAGCTGGCCCTTGGGAGGGAAATACTGTATAATATCCAATCCCTCTAGATATTCAGGCCTTCCTCTTCCATGTTTCCTACAACATGCAACAACAGCATCTCTCAGTGAATCCGTTAGGGTGGGTGACAGGCACACAATGCCTGCTAGAAGTCCATCTGTTAGTGGAATCCCTTCAAGGGCAATTCAGCTTCCTGGGATAATGTTTGCTACTTTGGGAGTTAGCCCTGCAGGCTATTTGGGCCCAGACCCTTACCATCCTTCTCTTAAAGTTACAAACATACCTACCCTTGGATTAAATCTCCACTCCACTTTTTTGGAACATCTGGTTTGTTGCCTCTTATCAATTTGTTCTTAAGTCACTTACTAACTCCTACAACCAGGACCCTGCCCTCTGGCAGGCAATATCGCTCCACCCTGATTATTATTAAAATACTCTTAATGCCCTTAACAAAGCATTGACATGAGTTTGGGTGAACTCTGAGAGTTGGACAGGGAGGCCTGGTTTGCCGCAATTCATGGGGTCGCAAAGAGTCGGACACGACTGAGCTGACTTGAACTGACTGACTGATGAAGCAGTAAATGTATTTCTGGAATTCTCTTGATTTTTCTATGATCCAATGGATGTTGGCAATTTGATCTCTGGTTTCTCTGCCTCTTCTAAATCCAGCTTGAACATGTATACCCATATTGTTCTAAAATTAAAAGTTTATTAAAAATAAAAAGAGAAATATTATGTTTGTTCCAGTGTAGGTCCCTAGTAGATTATTAAATAAAATGAATATAAATGACTTGTTATGAACCTTGCTGTAATAATGTTCTTGAAAATGAAAGTGAAAGCCACTCAGTCATATCTGACTCTTTGCGACCCCATGCTAGGCTCCTTGGTCCATGGGATTCTCCAGGCAAGAACACTGGAGTGGATTGCCATGCCCTCCAGAGGATATTCCCGATCCAGGGATCAAACCTGCATCTCTTATGTCTCTCCTGGATTGGCAGGCAAGTTCTTTACCACTAGTGCCACCTGAGAAGCCCAATGACCTTGAGTTCATGCCATAGAACTACCTTATATATGATCATTGTAGGAAGAGCTTCTGTTAGTGCCTCAGTAATTAAAAATCTGAAACATTGTTCCCCATCCCCATGAAAAAGTGAGTAAATCCCTGGTCACACAGAACTTAAACAGATAATGATTTCATCCTGTCCCACTCATCCTGTCCCATGTATTGCCCATTCTGCTGCTGGCCTAAACCATGCTATTTATAATTGGATTTTCTTGGAAAAAAAATTTCTCAAAGAAATAAAAAGTACTATGATGTTCAAACCCTGTGAAGCAACTCTTAATAACCCAATCTGCTCTCCATTGCAAAGTGAACTAATTTGGAAAGCAGCTTGTAGACATATGGAATAAGGTATTTGCTTAATTTGCTAACCACACTTTACTGTTCAGTTTTTCTCAATTAAGCTAATAAATTATAGATTGACTAATACTCATTTCCAATTAAAGAGCAGAATCTCTATCATTTTAACCACATCACTGATTTTAGAAGACAAAGCTAAATTTTTCAAAAGCCGCTGCAAATTGAATAAGGTGGAATTGTGCTTTCATGGATGATTGCTTTAAGAAAGACTTTAATTATCATTAGGAATGTGTGCAATTTTTTAAGTTAGGACACAAAAATATGGTCAAGAGAAAAACAGATCATTCAGGCTACTCATTCAGCAAATACTGAATCAAAACCTGCTCATAACAGGCCATATCCTGATGGGAGCCCAAACAGATGCAGGCCCTGATTCTTGCTACAGGATGACATTAACCAAGTAATTTACATCAAACTATGTAACTAATTTGACTCAGCAGTCTCAATAACTTGGTTATAAACATAGACGTGTTTTATTTTTCCAGTAAATATTGTCAATTCTACTCTGTTAATCCTCCTTTTTGCTAGGCAGCAGGATGCCTAATATCATCTTAGTTCTGGCCCATAATTTGCTGTCTCTCTCAGCTGTTAAAACAGAATGTCTTTGGTTATTAGGACTCAGTTCTACTACTTACTTTTAAATTTCAATCACTAGTTTGATAGAGGCTCTCCTTTCCTACCTTGCAAACTGATTTTCAGCTTAGGCGAGTATGGGTGGAATATGATTGGCTCTTTCACACCACACCCCTCCTTCCTTGAAGTTTCCTACCTTCTGAGCCCCAGCACAAAGCAATGAGAGAGAGAGAAAAAAAAAAAAAAACATCTGGTCTGGGACAAATTGATCAATGCTGATGTTTCCTTTCTCCTGGTCATCTCCACTGATCATGCTTACTGCCCACAGTTAATTTGGTTCTGTGGAGAACCAAATTTACTCCAAGTAACTCTCCTAGGTCTAGTGGTCCCTTGGGAGATCCAGCCATGTCTTCCAGCTGGTAGCCTCGTACTGTATTCCTTGGATGTACATGCTTCCCCACCACCCCGTAACAACAAGTCTAGCCCTCAAACTTTGCTTCATGGTCCCAATTCTTGAGTGCATGGGAATGGGCAAAATTCATTTTCTGTACCTATCTGGAAACACAAATTTTCTACCTGGCCTGACATTACCACACAGTGTGTCCTCTCAGATCTCTTTCCCGATCTTTACCCTTCTCTGTTGCAGGAACAAGTCAACAAGCCTAGAGGCAGAGTCCACTCTGATGTAAATCATAACAATATTTTTTGAGCCTGTTTTCTAAGTCAAAGGAAACAAAAGCAAAAATAAACAAATGAGACCTAACTAAACTTAAATGCTTTTGCACAGCAAAGAAACCTTCAGCAAAACAAGAAGACAGCCTGTTGAATGGGAGAAAACATTAACAAATGATATGACTGATAAGGGTTTAATATTCAAAATATATAAACAGCTCGTATAACCCAACACCCCTCCACCCACCCAAAAAAACCCCGACTTTTAAAACAGGCAAAAGACCCAAATAGACATTTTCTTCCAAAGAAGACAAACAACTGGGCAACAGGCATGTGAAAACATGCTCAATATCATTAATCATCAGAGAAATGCAAATCAAGACCAAATGAAGTATCACCTCACACCTGTCAGAATCAAAAAGTCTACAAATAACAAATGTTGGTAAGGATGTGGAGAAAAGGGAGCCCTCATACAGTGCTGGTGGAAATGTGAATTTGTACAGCCACTATTGAAAACAATATGGAGAATTCATCAAAATACTAAAAATAGAACTACCATATCACCCAGCAATTCTACCCCTGGGTATATATTCAAAGAAAACAAAAACATGAATCCAAAAAGATACATGCACCCCAGGGTTCATGGCTGCATTATTTACAGTAGCCAAGGTATGGCAGCAACATAAGTGCCTTCAATGGATGAATGAATAAAGATGTGGTCTATACGTATAATGAAGTGCTGCCACTTGCAACAACATGGACGCACCTAGAAGGTATTGTGCTTAGCGACATAAGTCAGATGCACAAAGACAAATACTGTATGTTATCACTTAAATATGCAGAAGCTAAAAAATAAAATGAATGAATATAATAAAACAGAAACAGACTCACAGCTATGGAGAACAAACGTGTGCTTACCAGTGGGGTGAGGAAAGCGGCAAGAGGCATGATAGGGGTGAGGGATTTAGAGGTTGAAAACTATTATGCATAGAACATGTAAATTACAAGAATATATCATATAGTACAGGGAACCTAGCCATTGTTTTATAATAACTTTAAATGCAATATAACCTAAAAAATTTTAAATCACTATGTTGCATACCTGAACCTAATATAATATTGTAAATCAACTATACTTCAGTTTAAACAATAGATTGTTATACTATAAAATGTTTTAGATAATCCCCATGGTAAGAAAATATCTAGAGAACTAGAACAGAATCCCTGCCTACACTGTAAAAAGCCAATGAAACACAAAAGAAGACAGCAAGACCAAGACATAAAGGAAAAATGAATAAAATGGCAGTAGAAGTCCTTCCCTATGATTACTTTAAATATAAATGAATTAAACTTCCCAAATCAAAAGACANTAGATTGTTATACTATAAAATGTTTTAGATAATCCCCATGGTAAGAAAATATCTAGAGAACTAGAACAGAATCCCTGCCTACACTGTAAAAAGCCAATGAAACACAAAAGAAGACAGCAAGACCAAGACATAAAGGAAAAATGAATAAAATGGCAGTAGAAGTCCTTCCCTATGATTACTTTAAATATAAATGAATTAAACTTCCCAAATCAAAAGACATCAAATGACTGCATGAATTATTACAAAACAGAATCCAACTATATGCTGCCTATAAGAGACTCACCTTTTTATACTTTTTTTTAAAACATTAAAGCCAAATAGCTCAGTTCAAATTTTTCTTCTCTTTTCTTTTTTCTTTTATGTCCACACCACAAGACATTCAGGATCTTAGTTCCCTGCTTGGGACCAAATCCACATCCCCTGCAGTAGAAGCATGGAGTCTTAACCATTGGACTGCTTGGGAAGTCCCAAGAGACTCACTTTAGATGTAAGGCCACACATAGGCTGAAAGTGAAAGAACAGAAAAAGATAGTCCTTGCAAATGGTAATTAAAAGAGAGTGGGGATGATCATATTTATGTCAGCAGAGACTTTAAGTCACAAACTGTCACACAAGATAAAGAAGGACATTATATAACTATGAAAGGTCAATATAGTAATTATAAATATATATGCTCTAACATCAGAGCACTCAAACATTTGAAGCAAACAATGACAGAAAGGAAGGAAGACACAGTTACACAGTAATAATAATAGATTCCATATCCCACTTTCAATAATGGATAGATCAACCATATGGAAGATCAGTAAGAGGAAACAGAGGACTTACACAATACTACAGACCAACTGAACATACACACACACACACACAGTCTGCCCAACAATAGCAGAACACAAGTTCTTCTCAAGTATATACGGACTATTCTATAGATACATTCTATAGCACATGTTAGGCCACAAAGCAAGTCTTCACAAATTTAAGATTTTGAAATGATACTGAGTATCTTTTCCTTTCACAATGGAATACAATCAGAATTCTATGCAACTAGAACTCAACAAAGTTATTAAGAAGAGGTGGGAAGAATACACAGAAGAACTGTACAAAAAAGATCTTCATGACCCAGATCATCACGATGGTGTGATCATTCATCTAGAGCCAGACATCCTGGAATGTGAAGTCAAGTGGGCCTTGGAAAGCATCACTACGAACAAAGCTAGTGGAGGTGATGGAATTCCAGCAGNTAATGCTGTCAAGCCAAGAGGAGCTTTTGGAGGAGCCAAGCTTCCAAGGCAACTGCCAGGCAATCATTTACAAGCCTGCCCTGACTACCAGCTAACTTGGCAGTGCAGGCCCGGGGGAACTCAGGTGTGTCATTAGCACTAATTGTTCTGGCTGCCAAGGAAACCCTGGCAGAGTTTGCAAACAAGCTGTGCACACATGGTAGGCAAGGGAGCACTAGAGACCCCAGTGGAGACAAGAGTGACCCAGGAGCACTTTTGGAGCACTACCATTACAGGTCTTGTTCTGCCTTGCTCTCTGTTTCTGCCTTTTTTCTAAAAAAGGAAACTTCCCTCCCCTTTTCAGACTTTCTTGCCCATTATGTAGCAAGAGAGAGATCCACTCCACCAGGCACACAGCTCTCCCTTTATAGAACGTCTCCAATTTTTAAGAGACGATTCCTTGTTTTGGTTAAAGCCTATTTTAAGTTTGCCACAAAAGAATTTCCTTTAAAATAAAAATGAGATGGGACTTCCATGGAGATCCAGTGGTTAAGACACTGCACTTCCACTGCAGTAAGCACGTGTTCAATCCCTCGTCAGGGAACTAAGATCCCTCATGCTGTGCAGCTCGGCCAAAAAACAGAAATAAATAAATAAAGTAAAATATGAAATAAAAATGGGAGATAAGGATTTGATTGACATCTCTTCAAAGTATTTTAGACATGACTACATACTGACTGATAAGATTTATCTTTCCAGGTGCAAAACCGTCAAAAACCAACACAACTTTTCACATCTAAAAGAATAGCAGTTTAGAACATACTGGGCTTCCCTGGTGGCTCAGATGGTAAAGAATCTGCCTGCAATGCAGGAGACCCAGGTTCGATCCCTCAGTCAGGAAGATCCCCTAGAGAAGAGTATGGCAACCCACTCCAGTATTCTTGCCTGGAGAATTCCATGAACAGAGGAGCCTGTCAGGCTACAGTCCATGCGGTCGAAAAGAGTCAGACACGACTGATCAACTTTTTCCTTCTTTCTTAGAACATACTGGTGTTTTTCTTCTCCATGGAGAAGCCATTGCTTCTCAGTAGAGTTTTTCCAACTTCAGATCCGGGGACGCCAGACCCCCTTCAAATCCTCCCTAGAGGTAGGAGGTCCAATGACAGACGGCATTGCAAGTGGTTAGCCTGCTGATCAGGACTGGCTCTCCCTGCAAGGGGCCCACAAGGAGGGCCCATCAAGTTATTTTCTTCCCTCTTTTTGTCAGTTTCAGTTGAACAAACTTCAGTTCCCTGGCAGAACCCAGTGATGCTGCACAAGTGAATTCAAGTTTCTGTTTCCACCTAAAGCATATAGCTTCATGTGACCATCTTATCAAGTTGGATGGTATCCAAAAAGATTTCCACGTGAGGGAAACGTCTCCAGAGCATTGGTGCTGACAGAGACGATGGAATACCTCTTATCAGCCACTTGACTGCAGAACCGGCCTTCTCTAGGTGGGGTTGTCCTCACTGGCCAGTCCTCAGCTCCAGGAGGAGGCGTGAGAAACTGAGAGAAAGACCACCCACCCACTCTGCCTCTGTGGGAGGCCGGTCACATCACCTTCCACTTATCAGGCCTCTCTTCAAAGTCTCGTTAGAAACGTTCCAAGAGACCCTGCAGCGGCAGGGCCTTAAGGAACAGGCCTGGATAACCCCTTCCCAGGTCCCGAACCTCTCCTCTGACGGGCCTCCTGGACACTTGTCCGGTACTAAGCGAGTTTCCCTGGGCTTTTATCCGCAGCCACCCTAAACGAAAAACATGGTTGCTGCCTCCTCCTACACTCCAGCCTCGGGAAGCAAGGCGGAGGAACCAGAGAGGCTTAATCCGTTTGTTTTTACATCACCTCATTACTAGAAGATCCCCCTTTACCTACAGAACGCAAAGCAGCAACCCCACCCCAAATCATTTTACTTTTTCCAAAAAGTGAAAATCCGAGGCCGTCCTCCCAGGGAAGCCCAGTCCTGCGGATTCAGTCATTCCTTCTCCCCCGCCCCCGAGTACCTCGGTCCGGAGTGGGCCGGGCACCAGATGTGTATAAGAGACAGCCCTCCCCGCCCGCCACTTTGCTGTCTGTTTTGCTTCTTCAAGGATGCTGCCAGCACTTCCCTGGTGGCCCAGTGATTAGGAGGCGAAAGTGAGAGTCACTCAGTCATGTCCAACTCTGGGACCCCAGGGACTGTGGCCCTCCGGTCTCCTCTGTCCATGAAACTCTCCAAGCAGGACTACTGGAGTAGGTAGCCTTCTCCAGGGGATCTTCCCAACCCAGGGATCTAACCCGGATCTCCGGCATTTCAGGTAGATTCTTTACTGTCTGAGCCACCAGGGAAGCCCAAGAAAACTGGAGTGGGTAGCCTATTCCTTCTCCAGGGCATCTTCCCAACCGAGGGATCAAACCGGGGTCTCCTGCATTGCAGACAGGTTCTTTATCAGCTGAGCTACCAGGGAAGTCCAGTGATTAAGAATCTGCCTGCCAGTGCAGAAGACTTGGGTTTGATACCTGGACCAGCAACTTAAGCCCACACACCACAATGTGCCCTAGAGCTGGGGCTCTGCAACTAGAAAAAGGCCGCGAGCAGCAATGAAGACCCAGTGCAAACAAAAATAAAAGTAAATAAGAAACAACCTCTCAACACTTTTTTTTTTTTTTTTAATGCTGTCAAGCCAAGAGGAGCTTTTGGAGGAGCCAAGCTTCCAAGGCAACTGCCAGGCAATCATTTACAAGCCTGCCCTGACTACCAGCTAACTTGGCAGTGCAGGCCCGGGGGAACTCAGGTGTGTCATTAGCACTAATTGTTCTGGCTGCCAAGGAAACCCTGGCAGAGTTTGCAAACAAGCTGTGCACACATGGTAGGCAAGGGAGCACTAGAGACCCCAGTGGAGACAAGAGTGACCCAGGAGCACTTTTGGAGCACTACCATTACAGGTCTTGTTCTGCCTTGCTCTCTGTTTCTGCCTTTTTTCTAAAAAAGGAAACTTCCCTCCCCTTTTCAGACTTTCTTGCCCATTATGTAGCAAGAGAGAGATCCACTCCACCAGGCACACAGCTCTCCCTTTATAGAACGTCTCCAATTTTTAAGAGACGATTCCTTGTTTTAGTTAAAGCCTATTTTAAGTTTGCCACAAAAGAATTTCCTTTAAAATAAAAATGAGATGGGACTTCCATGGAGATCCAGTGGTTAAGACACTGCACTTCCACTGCAGTAAGCACGTGTTCAATCCCTCGTCAGGGAACTAAGATCCCTCATGCTGTGCAGCTCGGCCAAAAAACAGAAATAAATAAATAAAGTAAAATATGAAATAAAAATGGGAGATAAGGATTTGATTGACATCTCTTCAAAGTATTTTAGACATGACTACATACTGACTGATAAGATTTATCTTTCCAGGTGCAAAACCGTCAAAAACCAACACAACTTTTCACATCTAAAAGAATAGCAGTTTAGAACATACTGGGCTTCCCTGGTGGCTTAGATGGTAAAGAATCTGCCTGCAATGCAGGAGACCCAGGTTCGATCCCTCAGTCAGGAAGATCCCCTAGAGAAGAGTATGGCAACCCACTCCAGTATTCTTGCCTGGAGAATTCCATGAACAGAGGAGCCTGGCAGGCTACAGTCCATGCGGTCGAAAAGAGTCAGACACGACTGATCAACTTTTTCCTTCTTTCTTAGAACATACTGGTGTTTTTCTTCTCCATGGAGAAGCCATTGCTTCTCAGTCGAGTTTTTCCAACTTCAGATCCGGGGACGCCAGACCCCCTTCAAATCCTCCCTAGAGGTAGGAGGTCCAATGACAGACGGCATTGCAAGTGGTTAGCCTGCTGATCAGGACTGGCTCTCCCTGCAAGGGGCCCACAAGGAGGGCCCATCAAGTTATTTTCTTCCCTCTTTTTGTCAGTTTCAGTTGAACAAACTTCAGTTCCCTGGCAGAACCCAGTGATGCTGCACAAGTGAATTCAAGTTTCTGTTTCCACCTAAAGCATATAGTTTCATGTGACCATCTTATCAAGTTGGATGGTATCCAAAAAGATTTCCACGTGAGGGAAACGTCTCCAGAGCATTGGTGCTGACAGAGACGATGGAATACCTCTTATCAGCCACTTGACTGCAGAACCGGCCTTCTCTAGGTGGGGTTGTCCTCACTGGCCAGTCCTCAGCTCCAGGAGGAGGCGTGAGAAACTGAGAGAAAGACCACCCACCCACTCTGCCTCTGTGGGAGGCCGGTCACATCACCTTCCACTTATCAGGCCTCTCTTCAAAGTCTCGTTAGAAACGTTCCAAGAGACCCTGCAGCGGCAGGGCCTTAAGGAACAGGCCTGGATAACCCCTTCCCAGGTCCCGAACCTCTCCTCTGACGGGCCTCCTGGACACTTGTCCGGTACTAAGCGAGTTTCCCTGGGCTTTTATCCGCAGCCACCCTAAACGAAAAACATGGTTGCTGCCTCCTCCTACACTCCAGCCTCGGGAAGCAAGGCGGAGGAACCAGAGAGGCTTAATCCGTTTGTTTTTACATCACCTCATTACTAGAAGATCCCCCTTTACCTACAGAACGCAAAGCAGCAACCCCACCCCAAATCATTTTACTTTTTCCAAAAAGTGAAAATCCGAGGCCGTCCTCCCAGGGAAGCCCAGTCCTGCGGATTCAGTCATTCCTTCTCCCCCGCCCCCGAGTACCTCGGTCCGGAGTGGGCCGGGCACCGGGGATGGGGAAGCCGCCGGGCGCAAGGGGCGGCGCGTCCCGAGGCGGAGCTCCCCGCCGGACCCCGCTGGGCGTCGGAGGCGCTGCTGTTGAGCCTACTGCGACCGAGGCTCGCGTCACTTGGACTGCACGCCGCTCCCGCTCGGGCCAAATTCCTGGCATAGTTTTCCCACGTGGCCCGGCTCACCTGGGGGTCCCCGGAACCCAGGCAGCGGGCCGAGGCCGCGAGAGAGCGGCTCCGCCCCTCCGCCCCGGCCCCGCCTCCCGGCTCGCTCCACCGCCCTGGACCGAGGCTGTTCCTGGAATCCTCGCCGCCGCGCCGGCCTAGGATGCTTCCTCCGCTTTCGGCCCCCGACCTCGCGCGGCAGCTCAGGCTCTGGACGGCGCGGGGCAGAGCGGCCACCTGCTGCCAGCCTGCCGGACCGGGGGCACAGAAAACCTCCGGGCGCCCGCAGCTGGAGGCTGGGGTCTCCGCTGCCTCCTGCTCCCGCGAGAGCCACCCCACCCGACCCCAAGGAGGGGCGGAGCCTCTCCCCAGTCCCTCCGGGACAAGCTATTTTTAGGTCCGTTACGGAAGCGGGAAGGAGGGAATGCCACGTTTAATCCTTCAGGAAAATCCAGGATCCTAGTGAGTGGCTCCCAGGCCTTGCTGAGAAGCAGGGACGCCCTCCCGTCTACACACACACACACACAGGCCCCTACACCCCACCCGGTACAGTCGCCTGACCTGCTGAATGCTGGGTCTACCAGTACCAAACCAAAGGGACCTTCTTGTTTTCTGACGGAGAAGGAAATGGCAACCCACTCCAGCATTCTTGCCCGGAGAATGCCATGGACAGAGGAGCCCGGGAAGGGGGCTGCAGTCCATGGGGTCGCAAAGAGTCGGACACGACTGAAGCGACTTAGCACGCACGCATGCACTTGGTTTCTGATCCAAACCCATGCTAGTCCTTTGAGTAAATCCCAGGTCTGTTCAAATGGCCACCACGTTACCCCCAGCCCCCAACCATCTGGTCAGCCCCGGGGATCCGGCTGGGAAATCCAGGACCATAAAAAGCTCTTTTTGGGTAACAGTCTTTGACCCCTTCCTATAGCCATTTGTTGTTTTACTGAGACTCGGATTTCTGAGGGTTTTGTTTTGTTTTGTTTTTTTACCCCCTTTAAGCCTTCTTCACGGCTGAGCGACTGAACTGAACTGAACTGAAGCCTTCTTCCCACCCCAGCTACCAAGTTGTATGAGGGGATACTGAAAACAAAACTGCATGGGGAAAAGTGTTGGCAATAACGTGGAGAAATTGGAACCCCTGTACACTGCTGTAAAACGGTAAAATGGCATAGCCATTGTGGAAAAGAAAATGGTGACTTCTCAAAAAATTAAACACGGAATTACCATATGATTCAGTGATTCTACTTCTGTGTATATACACTAAAGAATTAAAAGCAGAGACTCAAAAAGATATCTGTACACCCATGTTCCTAAAAACATTATTCACAATAGCCAAAAGATGGAAATAACCAGAGTGTCCATTAACGAGTGGAAAATAAAATGTTATATATACATACATATATGCACACACACACATATATATCTAAGTCCTTAAAAAGGAATGAAATTCTGATACATACTACCACATGAGTGAATCATGAAAACATGCTAAATGAAATATCAGGCACAAAAGGACATAGATGATATGATCCCATTTATATAATGTACCTAGAATAGTCAAATTCATAGAAACAGAAAGTAGTATGGTGATTGCCAGGGCTAGGGGAAGGAGGGAATGGAAATTATTGTCTAATGGATACAGAGTTTCAGTCTGGGATGATGGAAAAATCAGAGAGGTGGATGGTGGAGCTGGTTGCACAACAACATGAATGTACTTAATGCCATTGAATGGTATACATGAAAATGGCTAAAGTTGTAAATGTGTAAGTGCACATTTAGGGTATGTGCATTTTACCACAATTTTTTAAATGTAAAAAAAAAAACGGTGGGCAGGGACCAGGCCCAAATAGGAGTATCTGTGAGCCACCAGCTCGCATGGGAAGCTTTGTTCCCATGCTTTCCTGGCCAGGGCACCCTTTTCCCTCCAGAACTTCCTGCAGGAAGGCAGAGAATAATCCAGACAGTGGAGTCAAAGACGCATTTACAGTCCACCTTCCCAGGCTGTGTAACCCTAGGAAGTCACTTACCCTCTCTGTGAAGTGGGAAAAATAAACTCTACCTACTTGCTAAGTTGCTTCAGTCGTGTCCAACTCTTTCCTATCCTATGGACTGTAGCCCGCCAGGTTCTTCTGTCCTTGGGATTCTCCAGGCAAGAATGCTGGAGTGGGTAGCCATTTCCTCCTCCAGGGGATCTTTCCCACCTAGGGATCAAACTTGCATCTCTTATGTCTCCTGAATTGGCAGGCGGTTCTTTACCATTAGCACCACCTGGGAAGCCCAAACTTACCTAGCAGGTCATTATGAGAAGCAACTTATTTAAAACATCTCAGCCAAGGGCCTGGCAGTCGCTAGCATGTCTTTAGAAGTTCCGTCAAATGTGAGGGCTGGGAGCCTTCTCAACTCAGTTCCCTGAGAAAAACATCTATATCTGCTTTATTGTGGATCACAATAAACTGTGGAAAATTCTGAAAGAGATGGGAATACCAGACCACCTAACCTGCCTCTTGAGAAATCTGTATGCATGTCAGGAAGCAACAGTTAGAACTGCACATGGAACAACAGACTGGTTCCAAATAGGAAAAGGAGTACGTCAAGGCTGTATATTGTCACCCTGCTTATTTAACTTCTATGCAGAGTACATCATGAGAAACGCTGGACTGGAAGAAACACAAGCTGGAATCAAGATTGCCGGGAGAAATATCAATAACCTCAGATATGCAGATGACACCATTCTTATGGCAGAAAGTGAAGAGGAACTAAAAAGCCTCTTGATGAAAGTGAAAGAGGAGAGCAAAAAAATTGGCTTAAAGCTCAACATTCAGAAAACGAAGATCATGGCATCTGGTCCCATCACTTCATGGGAAATAGATGGGGAAA
>SJYX01004136.1:49744-59920 GCA_006410675.1 Oreotragus oreotragus | reverse complement strand
CCACCAGGCTTCCTTGTCCCTGGGATTCTCCAGGCAAGAACACTGGAGTGGGTTGCCATTTCCTTCTCCAATGCATGAAAGTGAAGTGAAGTGAAGTCGCTCAGTCGTGTCCAACCCTCAGCGACCCCATGGACTGCAGCCTTCCAGGCTCCTTCATCCATGGGATTTTCCAGGCAAGAGTACTAGAGTGGGGCGCCATTGCCTTAAATGTCCACCAACTGGGTTTTAAGTAAATAGGTTAGGATATATCCTACAATAAAACATTCTGCAGCCCTTATGAAGAATATATTTTGTTAATGAAAAAAGGTGTCCAAGACATATGCATTGTTAAATTAAAAAACTAACATAATACTATGTATTATATGAATCCATTTATGTTTTTTAATTATACATATAAGAAATCAGGGGTGATATTCAAAATATTTAACCATTATGCTCACACAGTCATTAGCCCTCTGGGGCAAGTCTTCACACATTAGTTGCTGCATCATGGGGGTCCTGGAGAGAAGAGTTAAGGCAGATAAGCTGATAGTGGGGGATACTTGGAAGACTATGGCCAAAACTATTTCCAAATAGCATGGACATATATTCAGAGAAAAGTGAGAGACATACCAAATTTGACAGTGGTACAAGAGGGACTTTCATCTTTTACTCCATGCAATTTTATCATTTGAAATTCTAAGAATGAGTGTCAGATTTGAAAAAAAAAGAAAAATTAGCATGGGGGAAACACTAGTATGACCTAATTTCAAAATGTATCATGATGTAAACGTGTGGCATATATTCACCAAAGGCCAGAAGGAATCCAGGGTCATCTGGAATCCACATTTCTGATGCTCATTACTCTTTTTATTTTGCCCAGTAGCCTCCTCACCACCATGTTTTCTTTCCAGCTTTATTGAGAAATAATTGTTATTTATCACTCTATAAGTTTCAGGTATACAGCATTATTTACATATATTGTGAAATGACAACCACAATGGTTTCAACTAACATCCGTCTTCTCATATAGATACAATAAAAAGAAAAAAGGAAACAATATTTCTCCTTGTGATGCAAACTCCAGTATTTACTCTCTTTACAACTTTCTTGTGTTTCACACAGCAACGTTAGCTGTAATCATCATGTTGTACGTTACATCTCTAGTACTCATTTTTTAATCACATACCTTTTAGTCTATGCATTTTTCCCATCACCACCAAGTTTTGAAATATTCTTTTCTACTAAACAAACTGCATTTATTAAGTAATACATTATTAATTTCTGCCTGACGTCTTATCAATCAAAAACATCTTGCTGCCAGGTAAAACTCTTTATAACCATCAAATTATCAATATTGCTACAGTGAATTCATACAATCACAGCCCAGCATAAAGAAATGTGACATTCAGCTTGACCTATTTGATCCCATCATATAAAACAGTTCATATATTTTTGAAATATTGAAAATATTTCTAATCAAACTTCAAAACCCTAGTGATTGGGAACGTTAGTCATGCATTTGCCATGCATTCTCCAGATGCGGAAATAGGTCCAGTGTGTGACCTTGCTCCACCCTCAAACAGCTAGTGCTAGAAGACATGATTGTGGAGACAGGCAGGTGAGCTGAAACCCAGCAGGGACTCTGGGGACGCTGGTCAGAGGGCCACCAGGGTGAGTAGCAGCAGGTCTCAAAGTCTCACTCTAGCATCAGACTGGACCTAAGAATCCAGAGCAATTAGCTGGGAATAAACAAAGCTAGGGCAGGAGACATGACTTGTGATTATTTTTTAGTAAGACAGTCAGAGCAGTGATTCTTAAAGTGGGAAATATCAGAATGAAAGGGGATGGGTGGATGTGGTTTGAAAAGCATCATCACTTTATATCTGGAGAAAAACATAAATTTATGCTTTCCCTAAAAGCAAACTATCAAAAAAAATTTCCAGAAAATCTTGATTGATGACTATTTGTGGAAGAAATATTAATTCTCATACCTCCTAGGAAGAGGAAGTAAATTTTTATATGACTGTAGAAGGGGCAGCTGCTTTTAAAATTTGAGTGAGTGATTTGCTTTTTTAAGACAATTAGAGTAGAAAAGGGAATAGCAGGCACCCTAAGGGGCAGAGGAGACTATCCCAGGGGGAATATGGCCAGTCATTAGATATAAGTACTGGGGACCCCCAGTGGACTGAATGTGATCCCCCGAAAATTCATGTGTTGAAATCCTACTACCTCAAAGTGATCATGTTAGGAAGTGGGACCTTTGGGTGGTAATTGGGTCCTGAGGGCAGAACACTCATGGATGGGATTAGTTCCCTTATAAAAGGAACCCCAGAGATGTCTCTTGCCTCTTTCCACCATGTGAGGATTCAACTAGAAATGTGCTATCTGCCACTTGGAAGAGGATCTTCACTAGAGCTCAACCATGCTGGCACCCTGATCTTGGGCTTCCCGGCCTCCAGAACTGTGACAAATACATTTTTGTTATTTAACCACTCAGTCTATAGTACTTTGTTATTGCAGTCCAAGCTGACTTAGGACCTTGTCTGCTTGATCCAGCTGAATCTTCAGCATCTAAATCAGTGCTTGGTACACAGAAAGACAGAATTAATATTACTAACTGAAGCTTTAATGAGTATCAAATTAAAGGGTAGAAATCAAGTTTTTCTTCCCCCAGCCAATTCTCTAACACAGCTGTCCTCAACCTATATGTGGGGAGGGGGATGGTTTCAGAAGATTCATGTGTATTTCAGTCTAATTCCACCAATGATTTGACAGGAGATAACCATCCACAGCCCAGAGGTTGGGGACCCCTGCTTTATCAGATTCTGTAATTAATTTTACAGAAGTAAATTTAATGCTCTATTAGACTCTGTAATTAACCTTACAGAAGTAAATTTAACATGTAGTAAAACTGTCAGCCACCTATCACATCACCCATTTTTCCTTCCTCCTTAAATGTCCCAGCCTCTCTTGCAGCTACATCCTGGTCACTGAGATGTAAAGTTAAATGTTATATGGTAAGTTGCAGGAAGAATTTATAAAGTAAGGAAAGTGCACCTTTCCTCTTTCCTTCATCCTGCTGCCTGAAATGCAGAAATGGGCTGCAGACCAAGCTGCAGGATGAACTATGGGCTGCGGATGCTAAGGATGGTAAGCAGAAAGATGCAAGAAGCCGGGGTCCCTGACGACTGCAGTGATCATACCCACCCTGATCTGCCTATCTTCAGACTACTTTTACATGAGAGAGAAACTTCTATATTTTATATACCAATGGTCTTTGGGATTTCTATTGTAGACACAGTCCACTCATCCCAAGTGACAAGCGGGGCCTGCAATTCCGCCACTGCCCGCAGGGAGCGTGTGAGAGTTTTCATCTCGCTCTGTGGCAGGCGCTCAGCCTCCTTCAGCACCAATGTGGGTTCCCCTTCCCCATGTCACAGGTCAGCGCTGTCGGTGCTCCGTCTTCTGAGGACCTGCTGAGGTTTCGACTTGAGGACAGCATGACTCTGTGTCCATGCAGATGGGAACAGATTTCTCAGGACACGCCCCGGGAGGTCCCATGGGGAGAAAACGGTGAGGGAAAACTGAAGCGAGGGAAGGTGGGGAGAAACTTCTTGTGTGCAAATGACTGCCAGGAGTTGGGGGGAGTCCATCTTCAGAGGACCCAGGAAAGGAAGGCCTTGATATGGAAAAGTGTAGGTTTCTAGCCCGTGGCATGTGCAATGTATGCTGTGTCCAGTGTCATTCTTTAGTGTGGAGTCCAGTTTTCCTCGCATTGTTTACTGAGGGGATTGCACTTGCCCGGCTGTGTGCTCTTGACCCTTTGGCTATAAATAAACTGACCACATCCATGTAGGTTTATTTCTGGGCTCTCTCTTCTGGTCCTCTGGCCTGTGGATCTGTCTTTGACCTCACAATTGTTCTGGTTACTGCAGCTTCAAAATACTGTTTGAAGTCAGGGAGCAAGATACCTCCAACCTGTTCTCCTTTTTGAGGATTGCTTTGGCTATTCCTGGTCCTCTGTTGTTCCACATACATATCAGGATTCTTTGCTCTATTTCTGAAAAAAAAATGCCATTGGAATTTTGGTATAAATTGCTTTCAATGTGCACATTGCTTTGGGTAGGATGGACATTTTAACAACATTCATCCTTCATGAGCATATGCTATCTTTCTGTTTCATTGTATCTTCTTCAGTTTCTTCATCAGTGTCCTAAAGTTTTCAATGTGCAGGCCTTTCACATCCTTGGTTAAATTTAATCCTAGGTGTTTTGTTCTTTTTGATGCAAATGTAAATAGAAATGTTTTATTTTTCTTTCTGATGGTTCATTATTTAGTGGTTAGAAATGTAGCTGATTTTTGTGTATTGATTTTGTCACCTTATTGAACTCATTTTTTAGTTCTAATGTTTTTTGGTGAAACGACATAGGAAATTGGGACTGTAAGTGATATGTGGGTGAGCCTCTGCACTCCAGGGAAGTGGAGATCAGGTGAAAGCCTGGCACTCCAGGAACTGGCTAAATCCGCAGTGTTGCACCAACAACCCCGCATTGGCTTATTTGTTACCTGGACTCTGCTCCCTAGTCACTGACCCCTCTGGACCTTGAAGCAGGTCCCTGTAAGTCTTGGGGCAGTGCTTACGGTAGAGATTTTCCACCAGGGTATTGCTTCCTCTGACCACAGCCTTCCCTTCCTGGTTCATGTGGTTCCACAAATGCAGGGCATAGGAATCATTGAAGCTCGGTTCTGTATCCCAGACTTCATAGTAGCGTCGCCAGGCTCGAAAAGAGATAGGGTAAAATCTTTGAGGGTGTAGGAAGGAGAAGTTTAAACACTTGAGGTCACTCACCTCCTGGAAGTCTCTGAGTTTGCACCATACTCTCAAAAGCCTTGTCATCAATTCGGGACCCTGATGGCCCCAAATGTTTGGATTGTAATTTTCCACAAAGTTTTCCATGCACTCCCACAGGAAAGGGTGGTGAGGGAGGAATCCAAACACCCCATTACTTGAGAACCGAGATTTCTGTGCAGCCAGAAAGTTGTCCTCAGGGATGGGTCTGATGGAGATGACATCTGTGTCCATGTAAACACCGCCATACTTCCAGATGAAGGCCAAGCGGGATGCATCTGAGCTGATGTGGAGCCAGAATCTCTCAGTACTGCTGTTGATCTGCAGGAGCAGGTACAAATCAGCCCCCAGAAAGGGGAAAGGGGAGGCCCGGCACAGGTAGCTAAGGAGGAACCAAGTAGACCTCCCAAAAATCTATTTGCCAAAAGCCAATGTTGCAAATTTGTCAAAATTACCTCCAACCCAAAAAAGTTGCCTTTAAGTAAAAAGTTTACAGCAGTAGTATCAATAGGAAGATTTTTAGCAGCTTCTAAAGATTTCATGAAATGATTTTTTAATAAAAGCAGTAGAAAGATGAAACCCAGAAGGGATTTCATGAGTCACTTTCAGCAGGATAGAAATTAACCACAAATATGAAACTGTGAATAAAGAATTTTTTGTACATCCTAAAAATGCTGAGAACTGATAAAGGAAAAAATGAATTCTGAAACCATAAGATATATTAATATCTATGTTCTTTGAAAAGTTGGTAAAAGAATCTAAAAATGCATCCATGCCTTCGTCCACTGATTAATTCATTTAATAACATTCATTGAAGGCCTACTTACCACACAGCTCTAAGCTGCTAAGGATACAAAAGTGAACAAACAGACAAAAATATTTACTGGCAGAAGATAGACAATAAACAAATAAATATATCATATGTTGGGTTTTCATAAGGCTTCAGAAAGAAAAAGTCAAGCAAGGGGATTATGAAGGGGACAGGATGGAGCACTATCTTGAGTTCAGACAGAACCTTGGATAAAGCAGATGGATGAACTATGTTGGTACCTCTGAGAGGAGGGATCTAGGTAGAGGAAACAGCAAGTGCAAGGGCCCTGGGGCAGGAACACACTCATGTTGTATAGGATCAAGAAAACCGAAGTGCAGAGTAGTGAAGGGAGAAAGACCGGAAACAAGATCAGAGAAGGGGCAGGGCAAGAGTGAGGGCAGATGCTATGCTGGGGTAGAGACCAAAATGATTTGGAAGGTTTGGAAGAAAAGATATGATCTGAATTAGTCTAAAAAGGGTCACCCTGGCTATGGTATGGAAAATAGATGGGGGCAGGTGCAAAGAGGCAAATTTGGAAGCTGTTGAAATAATCCAGGCAGGAGATGATGATGGTTTAGACCAGGGTGACAAGAAAGGAGATGGGCAGAGGTAGTCAGATTCTGAGCACATGGGAAAGATAAAGCTGGTCAGGATTTGCTGATGGATTGGATATGGGGCTGGAGACGGAGGAGTCAAGGACAAGTAAAAAATGCTAAAATGTGAGCAGAACAGAAAATGACTTTGAAATGAATAAAAATAAACCATTATAAATTAAATATCCATGTTCCCAAGTAGAATGCTAAGATTTTGAATACAGAAAACAAAATTGATTTTTCTGAATTTAAACATGTTGATTAAAAGATTAAACCGTGACCCTTGGCTTTTGACAAAATAAACATTTTTTTTTATTCTGCTCTAACACCAAACAAAAGAAAGTCAGCTAAGACTGCCAAAATCCTCACCTGAACTATTAATAGCATTATATTGTATACAATTACCAAAAACCTCATGAATAATAATAGCTAAAATTTATCAATAACTGTTATAATTTCTAATCTACACAAATCCTCAAAAATCATAGTACCTGGCTTCCCTGGCAGTCCAGTGGTTAGGAATCTGCCTGCCAATGCAGGGGACATGGGTTTGATCCCCGGTCTGAGAAGATCTCACGTGTTGAGGAGCAACTAAGCCTGTGCCCAGGCACTGTAACTACTGAGCCCACGCACCCAGAGCCCATGCTGAACAGCAAGAAAAGCCACTGCCATGATAAGCTGGCACACCACAACTAGAGAGTAGCCCCCTGCTTGCTGAAAATAGAGAAAGCCCAAGCACAGCAACCAAGACCCATCTCAGCCAAATATATATAAAAAAAAAAACAAACAAGAAATCTTATAGTACCTATATACTATCATTATTCCTGTTTTCAAGTGAAAAATTAAAAGGAAGGAAAAAGAAGTTCAGTCCTTTTCCAAGGTAAGAGAGGCAGAGGTTGGATTTTAACCCAGGCAGTCTAACTCTGGAGGCCCACTTATTTCCAGTAAAAATAACTGAAGTTGATTGTTAGTAAATTGGTGATAATTAATGAACAGACTCAGATATCAGAAGCCACACAGAACCAGGAGGAGGAAGCCTGCCTTGATGTGGACATTAGACTGACATCAAGGTAAAATAAAACCTTCCCTAGAAGTGGGCACCAGAAAGGGGAATCGGATTCTGGTTGCTCCCCAAGTTCACAGTACTCATCCCTGGGCATCCTCAAGGGCTGCTGCTGCTGCTAAGTCGCTTCAGTCGTGTCCGGCTCTGTGCGACCCCATGGACGGCAGCCCTCTAGGCTCCGCCGTCCTTGGGATTCTCCAGGCAAGAACACTGGAGTGGGTTGCCATTTCCTTTTCCAATGCATGAAAGTGAAGTCGCTCAGTTATGTCCGACTCTTAGCGACCCCATGAACTGCAGCCCACCAGGCTCCACTGTCCGTGGGATTTTCCAGGCAAGAGTACTGGAGTGGGGAGACATTGCCTTCTCCTCTTCAAGGGCTACAGTTGCTCAAATTAGTGCAGTGAATCCAGTGATCATCAGCAGGTGAAGGCACATTCAGTCATCCTCACAGCTGGCCTCCAGCTATCCTGGGGTGGCTAACTGGGGCAGAAAATGCCACTGCCCAGCTCCCCCAAGGTGCAAGCATGTCCCCCATCCAGGACACCCCACCCAGTCCCTAAGTGACTGAGAGAGGGTGTGGGACAGAAGTTTTCTCTTTTTTTTATACAAATACTGTAGTAGATTGGATAACAGCCACTCAATGGTCCTAATTCCTGAAACCTACAATTACCTCCTTTAGAAAAAGGGTCCTTGCCGATGTGATTAACTTAAGGACCTTGATCTGAGGAGATTAGCCTGGATTACCATGGGCCCTAAATGCCACCACAAGTGTCCTTTAAAGGGAAAGGTAGAGGGGGATTTCGCACAAAATTTCAAAATTCCTAAGAGCCCCAGGAGTTTCTTGATCATCTCTCAATATTACACAATCCTATATAGCTGCACCCACCTGATCTTTCATGAATTTTCTATTTAAATCATTTTCAAGTTCAATATTGCCTAATTTCCGCACCCCCCCTCTCAGGTGCAAAAAAAGTTTAACATAGATGGGTTTAAAACTGTCAGTGAAAAATGAGTGGTCTATACACCTAGAAAAGATACAGAAACTCATTCAATTAAGAGTAGTCTCAAGACATCCTAAGAAATAAAATGAAAGCAAAAGGCAGCAGGGTAGAGATAAGTTTAAATCAAGACTCTCCTGTTTCCTTGAATTGGGACTCAACACTGTAGAAAGAAGACCAGGCAAGAGTCAAAATATCTGGGTTCTTGCCTATCTTTGATACCCCTTCTCAGCCTATCTCTGAGCCCTTATCCTCAGTGTGAAAGTGAGAAGTGAAAGTGAAGTTGCTCAGTCGTTGCGACCCCATGGACTGTAGCTTATGGGTCTCCTCCATCCATGGAATTTTCCAAGCAAGAGTACTGGAGTGAGTTGTCATTCCCTTCTCCAGGGGATCTTCCCCACCCATCTATCCTCAGTGTACTCATCTATAAAATGAGTAGGTTGGATCCAATTTCTATAGGCCCTCCCAACACTGGGATTCTGAGGTTCTCGAAACACTTACTCGAGTGTACCACGAAAACAACGGTGTGTCTTCAAACAGGCTTTTCATATCCAAAGGGAAGAGGAAAACATTGTCAATTGCTGAGAGGAGGGAAAGGGCTGGGGAAGTGGAGTTTGGGGGCAGCTGCATGGAATTATTGAGCCCTTTCATAAATAACACCACAGGCTGCCCGGGGTAAACCTTTGCAGCTGACTCCACAGCACCTGTCTCTTATACACATCTTGGTTTCTATTACAGCTGTTCCAACAGTGATACCAACAATGCCTGGGTTCCCTCTCCTCCACATACACATCAGCATTCATGATCTCTTCTTTTTTTGGTAATGGTCATTCTATCAGGAATGAAATGATGTCTCATTGATATTTTAATTTGCATTACCTAATAATGTTGAACCTGTCTTCACGGGCCTGATGGCCTTTTGTGTATCTATTTTTGAGACAGCCTACTCAAGAAAGCCTTCCTCAACGATCAATGCAAAGAGATAGAGGTAAAAATAGAATGGGAAAGACAGGAGATCTCTTCAAGAAAATTAGAGATACCAAGGGAACATTTTATGCAAAAATGGGGTCAATAAAGGACAGAAATTGTAGGGATCTAACAGAAGCAAAAGATATTAAGAGGTGGCAAGAATACACAGAAGAACTGTACAAAAAAAGATCTTCATGACCCAGATAATCATGATGGTGTGGTCACTCACCTAGAGCCAGACATCCTGGAATGTGAAGTCAAGTGGGCCTTAGGAAGCATCACTACGAACAAAGCTAGTGGAGGTGATAAAATTCCAGTTGAGCTATTTCAAATCTTGGAAGATGCTGTGAAAGTGCTATGCTCAATATGCCAGCAAATTTGGAAAACTCAGCAGTGGCCACAGGACTGGAAAAGGTCAGTTTTCATTCCAATTCCAAAGAAAGGCAATGTCAAAGAATGCTCAAACTACCATACAATTGCACTCATCTCACACACTAGTAAAGTAATGCTCAAAATTCTCCAAGCCTGGCTTCAACACATACGTAAACTGTGAATTTCCAGATATTCAAGCTGGTTTTAGAAAAGGTAGAGGAACCAGAGATCAAATTGCCAACATCCGCTGGATCATGGAAAAAGCAAGATAATTCCAGAAAAACATCTATTTATGCTTTATTGACTATGCCAAAGCCTTTGACTGTGTGGATCACAATTAACTGTGGAAAATTCTGAAAGGGATGGCAATACGAGACCACCTGACCTGCCTCTTGAGAAATCTGTATGCAGGTCAGGAAGCAACAGTTAGAACTGAACATGGAACAATAGACTGGTTCCAAATAGGAAAAGGAGTACGTCAAGGCTGTATATTGTCTCCCTGCTTATTTAACTTCTATGCAGAGTACATCATGAGAAAC
>SJYX01004136.1:0-28514 GCA_006410675.1 Oreotragus oreotragus | reverse complement strand
TCCCTCATCGCCTAGATCTCTGACTAATACCCAACCCCCTCTATTGCAGGTCATAGAATGGACAAAGAAAAGACTGATCTTATCAACCAATGACTCCACCCATATGCTCCCTGCCTGTGAAAGGGCCCTCACACCCTGGGGAGGAGGGAAAACTAACATTGCTTTAGGCTATGAAGTCCTTCCCTTGTGCAGGGGCCAACAGAATTGAGCATAAATGTCAGCCGACAAACTTGGGTTTTCACCCTGCCTCCCAAAAAGGACTTTCGGACATTGCTTAGACCATTTACTGCCCTTTCTTTGTCTGTGAACCATGTTTATACTACTGAGACTTTAGGGAAAGAGTTAGGGAAAGAACAAAGAACATTATGCAAAGGGTTTACTTATAAAAACTTTACATATACTCCTGTTCGTTGGGACAAATGTCAAACCAAATCAAGAAAATTAATGTTTGTGGCTAATCATACAATTGTTGATTGGGGACCCCATGGTATATGGTTATCTGACTGCTCAGATGATATTAACAACACTGTGTGTGATATGGAAGGTCACTGACACTATGATGGGACATTACCATGGCAAAGGACTTCTTGGGTGGCTTGACGGTGGATTAGCCCCACCTCATCCTAGGATCATCCTCAATAAACAAAGTGGGCCTGAACAATGGGACATTTGGAAACTTGCTGTGAGCACCGAAAAACCTGGAACTTGGACCGGACATTTTACAGGGACCAGTCATGGTCATAGTAACTATTTCTACAATCAGTCATATTTTATACAGGCCTATGTCCCACTTCCTTTTGTTATCAGTTCAGTTCAGTTCAGTTCAGTCGCTCAGTCGTGTCCGACTCCTTGCAACCCCATGAATCGCAGCATGCCAGGCCTCCCTATCCATCACCGTCTCCCGGAGTTCACTCAGACTCACGTCCATCAAGTCCGTGATGCCATCCAGCCATCTCATCCTCGGTCGTCCCCTTCTCCTCCTGCCCCCAATCCCTCCCAGCATCAGAGTCTTTTCCAATGAGTCAGCTCTTCGCATGAGGTGGCCAAAGTACTGGAGCTTCAGCTTTAGCATCATTCCTTCCAAAGAAATCCCAGGGTTAATCTCCTTCAGAATGGACTGGTTGGATCTCCTTACAGTGCAAGGGACTCTCAAGAGTCTTCTCCACCACAGTTCAAAAGCATCGATTCTTCGGCGCTCAGCTTTCTTCACAGTCCAACTTTCACATCCATACATGACCACAGGAAAAACCATAGCCTTGACTAGGCGCACCTTAGTTGGCAAAGTAATGTCTCTGCTTTTGAATATACTATCCAGGTTGGTCATAACTTTTCTTCCAAGGAGTAAGCGTCTTCTAATTTCATGGCTGCAGTCACCATCTGCAGTGATTTTGGAGCCCCAAAAAATAAAGTCTGACACTGTTTCCACTGTTTCCCCATCTATTTCCCATGAAGTGATGGGACCGGATGCCATGATCTTCGTTTTCTGAATGTTGAGCTTTAAGCCAACTTTTTCACTCTCCTCCTTCACTTTCATCAAGAGGCTTTTTAGCTCCTCCTCACTTTCTGCCATAAGGGTGGTGTCATCTGCATATCTGAGGTTATTGATATTTCTCCCGGCAATCTTGATTCCAGCTTGTGTTTCTTCCAGTCCAGCGTTTCTCATGATGTACTCTGCATAGAAGTTAAATAAGCAGGGAGACAATATACAGCCTTGACGTACTCCTTTTCCTATTTGGAACCAGTCTGTTGTTCCATGTGCAGTTCTAACTGTTGCTTCCTGACCTGCATACAGATTTCTCAAGAGGCAGGTTAGGTGGTCTGGTATTCCCATCTCTTTCAGAATTTTCCACAGTTTATTGTGATCCACACAGTCAAAGGCTTTGGCATAGTCAATAAAGCAGAAATAGTTCCTTTTGTTATAGCCATAGGAAATGTACCATTTAATAAGACTTTAAG
The DNA here is from genome assembly GCA_006410675.1 of Oreotragus oreotragus. Classification (NCBI taxonomy): domain Eukaryota; kingdom Metazoa; phylum Chordata; class Mammalia; order Artiodactyla; family Bovidae; genus Oreotragus; species Oreotragus oreotragus. Next base: position 26,558 of record SJYX01004136.1, on the reverse strand, counting down.
TTCTGTAACTTGTATTAATTGTAAACTATATACTTGTCTTAATTCCTTTCTCTCTTTAAGAAATGATTCCCTTTTGATTCTTCGATCTTGATGTAATTTGTGGTTACCAATAAATCTCCAGTGACCCTGGGAAGAAGGTCCCATGGCTGGACTTCCTCCCAGATTACTTCAATTTTGTGTTACTCTTGATTCATTTTAATCATAGTGCCTACAACTGGAAACAAATCAAATTTCATTTTACAAATATAATAAAATAGGGGGAATTGTCAGGAAGCATTTAACAGGAGGCTTCCTGTGTGTTGTTTTGGATCTGTCAGGAATCCTCTGTTCCTTATTAATTCCTGAATATTCAGGAATTAAGAGGAGAGGCAAGCCTCTCCCAGGGCTGAGGAATCCAGGCATTTCCTTCGTTAGTTTTTCAACATGATGATAAGTACCCTCTTCCTTCTTATGAACCATATGGTAAAAGTGATTCTTTACAACTCTCTCTCTCTCTTTGATATGGATCACCTATGTTTTGTAAGTCTGGAATTTTAATCTTTATCTTTGCTGAAGAATGACTACCTTGTAAGACAGTATATATGCCCACACCATGTTGATTAAAACACCTTTGCTCCATCAGAGCTTTGGTCCCCGTGTCTTGCTTTCTCTTTCTCTCTCTCTCAGGCTATTTCTTTGGAGTGCAGAGGCCCTCTGGGTTCACTTTCCTGCCCGGGCTTCTAAGACCCTCTCGAGAAGGTGCTCTGTACCTTCACCCCATCGAGAGGGCGCCTGAGGCCTTCATGAACAGAGCAAGCCCCGTGTCAGGACTTTATTGGTTTTCTGTGTAAGCCAAGGAATATCAGCCTCTTTCTCTCTCCTCAGACCACCAGGTTCTGGTCCATTAAAGGACCGCAACACTTTCTGATTGTTTTTGTAGTTCTATGCTTTATGTCTTTTTCATTTGTTTGTTTCTTCCCTTGTGGCTTGATGATTTTCTTTAGTAGTATACTTGTGTTTCTCTCCTTTAAGTTTCTCTGTATCTATTACACATTTTTAATTTGTAATTACCATAGGGTTCATATATGTTGGCCTATAACTATATCTGTTTGCTTTAACTATAGTCATTTAAGTTCAAACACATTCTATAAGATCTACCTTTTTTACTCCCCTCCCCATTTTGTGTTTTTGATGTCATATTTTACATCTTTGTGTTTATCCCTTAACTGCTTATTGTAGTTATAGTTACTTTAACAATTTTTTGTCTTTTGATTTTCTTTTAAGTGGTTGAGCCTCAATCCTAACTATGTATTACCCTTTCCTACTACTTCTTACTTCTTTTCCACTTAGAGAAGACCCTTTAACATTTATTTTAGAGTAGATTTAGTACTGATGAACTGTTTTCCTTTGGGCTTGTCTGAGAAATTGTCTCTCCTTCCATTCTCATAATAATCTTCCTGGGTATGGTATCCTAGGTTGCAGATTTTTCCCTTTCAGCACTTTGACTATATCATGCCACTTCCTTCTACTTGTGAAGTTTCTGCATAGGAATCAGCAGATAGCTTTCTGGGGATCCCCTTTTACATGACTCTGTTTTTCTTTTGCTGCCTTTAGATTTCTAACTTTTGCCATTTTAATTATGACTTAATTGGTATGGTTCTGTTTGGATTCATCTTGTTTGGGACCCTCTGTGCTTCCTCTGATACCTGGATAGCTGTTTCCTTCTTTGAATTTGAGAAGTTTACAGCAATAATTTCCTCAAACACATTTTTGACCCCCTTCTATCTCTCGTTTCCTTCTAGGACCTCTACAATGCAAGTGTTGGTATACTTGGTGTTATCCTAGAGACCTCTTAAATAGTTATTTTTATGTGTTTCTTTGTTTGTTTTTGCTATTCTGGTTGGGTGACTTCCAACCAGATTTGGAAGATTTCCAAATCACTTGTGTGTTCTTCATTATCACTTAGTCAGCTATTCATTCCTTCTAGTGTGTTTTTCACTTCAGCTATTGTATTCTTCAGTCCTAATTCATTCCTTTTTATATTTTCTAGTTCCTTAATAAAATTCTCACTGTTTCCATCTGTTCTTTTCCATAACTCAGTTAGCTTTCTTATTACTAGTGCTTTGATTTCTTTATCTTATAAATTGTTTATTTCTGTTTCACTATCTTTTCAGCGGTTTTTCTTGCTCATTCAGTTGAGATCAGTTCCCCTGTCTTTTCATTTTGCTTAACTTTTTCTGTCTCTATGAATTTAGGTGAAACAGTCACCAATTGCAGGGGTATCCTTGAAGGGGTATTCTTTGGGGGCATTCCTATGCAATCTGTATGTTGTTCAGTTGCTATGTTGCATCCAACTCTTTGTGACCCCATGCACACCAGACTTCGTTGTCCTTGATGTGAACAGGAGATTTGATGTGAACAAGAGTCACATCAGCCAAGTTTGATGTGAGCAGGAGTCACATCTCTCCTCAGGGTGTGCTGGCAGCTATCACCTTGGTAGGAGGTAGGGCAGGAGATGGAGGGAGTAGGGCCAGAACCAGGTGTGACGCAGTGCTTCCCCTCTGCTCAGGGGCCATCACCACCCTATTGGGAGCAGGGGCAGATCCCAAGTTGCTTCAGAAGCAGACCACAAGGCGAGATGAGACTGAGATGAGATGAGGTTAACTGTGCAAAGACTGCATTAGGAGAAATGCCAGCATGAGGATAGGAAGGGAGATGTGTATAGCTGGGAGAGCTGTCAAATCACAGGGCAAGTCTGAGGGAAGCTGGAGTGGAATCGTCCTAGGTTGTCTTGCCCAAGGCTGTCCTTATTTAAGGAAGGCTCAGGAGTCATCAGAGTCCTCAAACCTAAGTCAGCCACTAGAGGAGTCTTGTGTCTCCCGGGAATGAGTCTACCTCAGTATTCTTGCCACACACAGTGACTTCTGGGAAAAGCCTGTGGAAAGAGTGGCCTCAGCACAACTCGGTGATATATTTCATAGTGCAGTAGCTGGGGCTGTTGGTCACTTATGCTCCCTCCAGTTGGAGAGCCATGAGGCACAGTCTCACGACTGCCACAGTGCACCCCTTGAGATGCACACATTTACTTTTCCAGACAGTTTTGGGGAGCAGTGTTTCCATGGTTCCCACAGGCCTCTCTTCCTGAGGGGAAACTGACAAGTAGCAGGTTAGAGGAGTGAACTACAGGCCCTGTCACTGTGGCTGAAGTTGATCTCAGGGCTGCAACTCATCCTCTCCCTCCTCTAATGTCCATTGCCCTCACCCTCAGAGATCACTTCATCATAATTTAGCTGGTTGTGGAACTTACCTCCCTGAAGTGCCTAAGTCTTTCATAGTCATACTCTTCCTCAGGTCAGGGATGCTGCACATGCCTGTTAATTTATCGTGGGGCCAGGGAATACCAGGAAGCCCCAAACTGAATCTCCTGAGTTCAGTACATATTCTTCCCTGGTACTGTTATATAAAAGTAGCCTGACCTCCTCCTTCTGATTAGAGTCAATTAACTTCACCAGTGTAACTGCTCCCTTTACTTGCTGGTCCCCGGACATGAGAAGTCCAGCGTGCCCTTGCAGCAGTTTGTAATTCAATGAGATACTTGCTGTATCACCTGGCAAGAATCTGCTTTATTGGGGACCAGAAGCTATAATACTGAAGAGTCCAGATTTACAGGGCCAGAAACACAAAATCCTCTAATGAGGTCATTCAGAGTGGTGGTCAGTGGGGCCACTCCTATTTACAGTCCTTGATTCCCAGATCCATCTACTCTTTCTATTAGGAACAGAGCATCATACACAAGTCTCTGAATTGACATGAACATGCTGTGTACTGAAGGATAATAGTCAACTCTCTCAGAGTTTTCTCCAAGCCAGCACTTCAACTGCACCTTTAAGAATGTCTTTTCAGAAAACCATCCCTGGATGGTACAAAATATGGTACCAGTAGATTCCATGATACTGGAGCCACTCTTGCACCTCCATAACTGCAGAGTGAGTGCCCTTTTCAAATGTTATGCTATATGAGATTCCATGCCTGTGGATCACGCAGTACATAACCCAAATACTGTTGTAGCTGAAGCCAACAGACAGGAAAGGCAAACTCATGCCTGGACTATTCATTCCTATGACAATGAAGCATTAGCATTTCCAATGGAAAGGGCCTGATGTAGTCAACCAGCTGGGCAACAAGTAGCCAGCTGGTCTCAAGAAATAATGCCAAACCAAGGACTCGGTGGTGATCTCTGTTGCTGACAAGTTGGATCAATCTTGGGAAGTGGGAGTCTATACTATTGGACAATATATGGCCTCTATCTTTGTTACCATATCCATTCTATTAGTGTGCCCATTCACGTGTCCATCATGCCAGTTCTAGGCTGGTAACTAATTGTTAGATTGTCACCAGTATACCAGCATTCTGTGAGGTATCTCACCATTGCTGTAAATTGCACTTCTCTGATAACTAATGAGTTTGAGGACCTCCACACATATGTTAGCTATTTGTTTTCCTCTTCTATAAATTGCTTTTCCATATGCTTTGCTGGTTTGTCTGTCATTTGTTTTTGCTCTGCCTTCTTCTTATAAATCTACAAATCCCTTGTAGAATCTAGATATTAGTTTTGCGCTGTTTTAAACACCATAATTCTCTTTTCCCAAAATGTCATCTGGATTAATTTGTCTTTGATATCCTCTATTTAACAGATATTCTCATCTTGATGCAATAAATACAGCAGTTATATTTTGTTGAATGATTTGCTTTTGGGGAATCCTATTAAAGAAAACCTTCCACACTCCTTCCCTGGTGGCTCAGAGGTTAAAGAGTCTGCTTCCAATGCAGGAGACCCGGGTTCGATCCCTGGGTCGGGAAGATCCCCTGGAGAGAGAAATGGTAACCCACTCCAGTATTCTTGCCTGGAGAATCCCACAGATGGAGAAGCCTGGTAGGCTACAGTACATGGGGTCGCAAAGAGTCGGACATGACTGAGCAACTTCACTTCACTTCACTTCCACACCCCTAAGTGACAAAGATATTTTCCCACATTTTTAAAAGTTTTTTCATTATGTCATAGCTCACATTAAGTTTATTCATCCACCTGGAGTGTACATTTGTATGTGGTAGGATGTAAAGATTGATTGTTCTTTTTTCTCCATGTAGTGAACTAGTTTCTCCAACATCATCTGCAGTAGAGATGTGCTTTCTCCATTGGGTGATGATATCAGCACTGTCATGTAGCAAGTCACCATATTATGTCCCCATATATATATGTGCACACCTGTCTTTGAGTATTCCCTTTTGTTCCACTGGTCTGATTCTTCTGTTCCTATAACTGTACTTATTAAATTCTACTGGCTTTTCTTTTTAAATCTGTGGTAGGCATTGAAGAAGTATTCCCTTTTCTGATTTCCCCACAAGCCTTTGGAAAAGCTGCACTGGCAGCACAAAATAGCTGGAAGAATGATGGTGAAACTTGCCCTTAGAATAAACTGATGGAAATGAAGAGTTAAGAAACAGGCAAAAAAGTTGTGACTGGATGGAACATATTCTTGGATAAAATGGAAGAGAAAAGAGGAGGGGGCAGAAAAGGAGAAAAAAGAGCAAGCAACCATCCCTTCTTGGGGTGGGGGGAGAATTTGCAGAAGAATTTAAATTATGTAGGAGAAGAAAACATTGGTGAATTATTAGTGAAAAGCAGTGGTCCAAAAGAAGTACATGACATGGTAAAAACACAAATTTCTCTTGAGGGATTTCAGCAGGATTCTGGGAAAATGATAATAGCAGCAGTATAAAACCTAAATCCAAATCTCTATGTAAAAACAGGCAGAACAACGAAATTATAAAGTCAAAAATCCCACAGACAACATTTACAGCAAAACTAGGTGACAAGGTATCTCCTTAAATCCCAAAATACAAGTGGATGGTGACAAATCACCAATAGCCCCAAGAGCTCCATGGTTTCAGCTTCTGTACTAGAGAAAGCAGAGAGAAGCAGCCAAACCTGAGAGAAGGGAAAAATCAAAGTATCCAATTGATATTTACTGGAAAGTGTGGCCACACTGAAACAGGGAGGTGTTTTATCCAGTATAATAGTAGGTGAGGTGGGACTTCCCTGGTGGTCCAGTGGCTAAGACTCCACATTCCTGATATAGGGGCCCAGTTTCAATCCCTACTCAGGGAACTAGACCCCACATGCCTCAACTAAGACCTGCCACAGCCAAATAAATAAATAAAAACAGCGGATGAGGGCAAGGATGAGGGCTTCCAGTAAGATATGAAGTGGGTGACATAGCTCTGTGAGCCTCACACAGAGGAGATACTGATATGAATGGAACAATCAAACACATACAGGATAAGGAATTCCACTTCCAGAGGCAGAATAAAGGAACCAGGTATCCTCCCACCTGAAACAAACAAAATGTAGAACATATGAAACAGGGATTTTCAAGACACTGAGCATCAGGCAATAAAGGACAATCATCCCTGACTGATGGGAAACAAGTAAGGTAAGCCTTCTGGTTAACCCAGCTTCCTGAAAATTTCTAGCCTCAGTGCAGAGAGTGGGAGCCCAGGTAGAACCCACATTTTGTATTGGGGAGAAAAAAAGAGAGCTGAGAATCTAAAAGCCTGAGGTAAGCAGAGTACTAGAGAAGAGAGAGTCACAGAGCAAAAATTCCAGAGACCTACAGACAGGGTTCAGAGAAGGCAATGGCACCCCACTCCAGTACTCTTGCCTGGAAAATCCCATGGACAGAGGAGCCTGGTGGGCTGTACTCCATGGGGTCGCTAAGAGTCGGACACGACTGAACGACTTCACTTTCACTTTTCACTTTCATGCATTGGAGAAGGAAATGGCAACCCACTCCAGTGTTCTTGCCTGGAGAATCCCAGGGACGGGGGAGCCTGGTGGGCTGCCGTCTATGGGATCACACAGAGTCGGACACGACTGAAGTGACTTAGCAGCAGCAGCAGCACAGACAGGGTTATGCTTGAGAATTCAGCAAAGCAATAATCAGAGCAGGTGTGTGAGATAACCATCTGAGGCTGAGGAAAGAACCACCAAAAGGGATCAGAAGAAGAGTACATGGTACTCACACATGGCTAGAAATAGAACCCAGGCCCACCAGTCAGCCTGAGAAATCTGATAATTCATAGGGTATGGGGTAGAAAACTCAGAATGCTCTTGTCTCAGTACTGCGGGGAAAAAATTAGCCTTACACTAAACACAGCTCTGATACTGCCAAACAGATTTTTTTTTTTCTGCCTAACAATTTCTAAAAGCAAGACCTGAGAGGATGGAGCAGAGGAGATGGCCAAGATGGCAGAGTAGGAGGACCCTGAGCTCAACCCTTCCCACAGGCACCTAAACATCGCAACTATGTACAGAGGAACTATCGCTGAGAATGACATGGAAACTAACAGAAGAGATGGTCAGGGCTTCCCTGGTGGTCCAGTGGATAAGAATCCGCCTTGCAATGGAAGGGACACCCTGTTCAATCCTTGGGTCCTGGAAGATCCCACATGCCGTGGCACCAGAATTACTGAGCCTGCGCTCTAGAGCCCCACAAGTTGCAACTACTGAGACTAGGTGCTGCAACTACGCGCCTGCATACCCTAGAGCCTGTGCTCTGCAGGAAGAGAAACCGCTGAAATGAGAAGCCCATGCACTGCAACTAGTGGGTAAACCCCAGTCCCCGCAACTAGAGAAAGCTTGCATGCAGCAAGGAAGACTCATCACAGCCGAAAAATAAATAAGTAAATCTGTGAAAAAATTATTTTAAAAATCTATTTTTAAGAAAATTTCCACAACTAAAGATATAAAGAAGAAACACAGTGAGTCAGGTAACAGATGAAATGGAGTATAGTCAAGACCCACACCCCTGGGAAGGCAATCCACAAGAGGATTACCAAAATATGAAGGGTTCTCCCCGAGGGAGGGGTCCAAGCCTCAATCAGGCTTCCCGGCTAGGAGGTCCTGCACCGGGAAGACGATTCCCAGAACATCTAGCTTGGAAGGCCAGTGGGACTTCTGTTTGGGAGAGCCAGAGGTCTGTGGGAAACAGAGACTCCATTCTTAAACTGCACACAGATCTCACACTCTCTAAGAAATCAGCACAGAGGCAGTAGCTTGAAACAGCACTCGGTCAGATGACTTGCTGGTCTTGGATATCCTCCTGGAGAGACAGGAGGCAACCAGGACTCCCCTTGGGGACACAGATGCTGGTGGGACACAACTAGAACACAGGTTCTAGCAAGTTCCATACTGGAGTCCTCCCTCTAGCCTATGAGTGCTGGGGGCCTACCTGTTCACCAGCAGCCCAGAAGCAGTCCTGGACCTCCCCAGCCATCCAAGACCAAGCCTTTCTGATCAGCGGGCCAGCATCAGTGCCAGTCCACTCAGGCGCCCAGCCAGATGCCCCAGGTTCTCGTCCATCTCCCAGCAGGTAAGCTCCAATCCCAGAACCCCAGGCTCTGTGGCCAGCCACACAGGGCCCAACCCTACACACCAGTGGGCCAGCCCTGGTACCACCCCACCCCCAGATTATGTACATAGCCACACCAGGACCCAGCCTACCCCATAGAAGGCCAGTACCAGCCTGGGATATCTTGGGCCACACAATCAGACATAACAGGACCCAGCCCTACCTACCAGTGCACCCACATTAGTCAGCCCAATCACAGCAGAAGGGTTCACTCAGCCCAAGAGCTGGCACTCCTAGAGCATATAGTGGAGTGTGCTGCTGGATCCCCTAGAAAGTCTCCTACATAAGACCACTTCACTTCTCCAAGATCAGTAAACATAACCAACCTATCTAATACATAAGAAAAAAGCACAGAAAATTTGGCAAAATGAGAAGACATTCTTACATATTTCTCTAAGAAGACAAAGGAATATGTTCCAGATGAAGAAACAAAACAAAACAAAACCCCAGAAGAAGGACTAAGCAAACTGGAGATAAGCAGTCTAACCAATAAAGCATTCAAGGACATGACCATAAAGACGCTCAGGAGACGACTTGCTGAACACAGTGAGAAGCTTAACAAAGAGTTAAGAAATACAAAGAAGGGCCAGATAGGTTTGAAGAAAAAAGTAACTGAAATAAAAAATACACTGCAGGGAATCAACACTAGGCTAGATGATAAAGAGGAATAGATCAGTGAACTGGAAGACAGAGTAATGGAAATCAATCAAGGAGAAGAGAAAAAATAATTTTTAAAAAATGCTAGCAAGATCATTCTCAAAATCCTCCAAGCTAGGCTTCAATAGTACATGAATTGAGAACTTCTAGATGTACAAACTGGATTTAGAAAAGGCAGAGGAACCAGAGATCAAATTGCCAACATCCATTGGATCATAAAAAAAGCAAGATGATTCCAGAAAAACATCTACTTCTGCATCATTGACTATGGTAAAGCCTTTGACTGTGTGGATCACAATAAATTTGTAGAAAATTCTTAAAAGAGATGGGAATACCAGAGCACCTGACCTGCCTCCTGCAAAACCTGTATGTAGATCAAGAATCAACAGTTAAAACTGGACATGGGACAACAGACTGGTTCCAAATTGGGAAAGGAGTATGTTAAGGCTGTATATTGTCACCCTGCTTATTTCACTTACATGCAGAGTACATAAAGAGAAATGCCAGGCTGGATGAAGCACAAGCTGGAATCAAGATTGCCGGGAGAAATATCAATAACCTCAGATATGCAGATGACACCACCCTTATGGCAGAAAGTGATGAGGAACTAAAGAGCCTCTTGATGAAATTCAGAAAAATATCTACTATTGCTTATTTAACTATGCCAAAGACTTTGACTGTGTGAGTCACAGCAAACTGTGGAAAATTCTTCAAGATATGTGAATATCAGACCATCTTACCTGCCTCCTGAGAAATCTGTATACAGGTCAAGAAGTAACAGATAGAACCAGACATGGAACGGCAGACTGTTTCCAAATTGGGAAAGGAATATATCAAGGCTATATATTATCACACCGCCTATTTAACTTATAGGCAAAGTCATCATGAGAAATATCAGGCAGGATGAAGCACAAGCTGGAATCAAGATTGACAGGAGAAAAAACAGTAGCCTCAGATATGAAGATGACACCACCCTTATGGCAGAAATCGAAGAACTAAAGAACCTCTTGATGCAAGTGAAAGAGGAGAGTGAAAAAGTTGACTTAAAACTCAACGTTCAAAAAACTGAGTTCATGGCATCTGGTCCCATCATTTCCTGTCAAGTAGACAGGGAAACAGTGGAAACAATGACAGACTTTATTTTGAGGGCTCCAAAACCACTGCAGATGGTGTATGAAGCCATAAAATTAAAAGGTGTTTATTCCTTGGAAGAAAAACTATGACCAACCTAGACAGAATATTAAAAGCAGAGACATTACTTTGCCAACAAAGGTCCATCTAGTCAAAGCTATGTTTCTTCCAGTAGTCATGNATTCATGGCAAATAGCTGGGGAAACAGTGACAGACTCTATTTGGGGGGGGCTCTAAAATCACTGCAGACGGTGACTGTAGCCATAAAATTCAAAGGCGCTTGCTCCTTGGAAGAAAAGCTATGACAAACCTAGACAGCGTATTAAAAAGCAGAAACATTACTTTGCTGACAAAGTTCTGTATAGTCAAAGCTATGGTTTTTCCAGTAGTCATGTATGGATGTGAGAGTTGGACCATAAAGAAAGCTGAGTGCTGAAGAATTGATGCTTTTGAACTGTGGTGTTGGAGAAGACTCTTGAGAGTCCCTTGGAAAGCAAGATCAAACCAGTCAATCTTAAAGGAAATCAATCCTAAATACTCTTTGGAAGAACTGATGCTGAAGCTGAAACTCCAATACTTTGGCCACCTGATGCATAGGGCCGACTCATTAGAAAAGATCTTGATTCTGGGAAAGATTGAAAGCAGAAGGAGAAAGGGACAACACCAGAGGATGAGATGGTTGGATGGCACCACCAACTTAATGGACATGAGTTTGAAAAGGCTCCAAGAGATGGTGAAGGACAGAGAAGCCCAAAGTGTGCTGCAGTCTACCAGGTTGCCAAGAGTCAGACATTACTGAGCTATTGAACAGCAACAACAATATACATGGAAACTCCAATAAGCTGACTTTTCAGCAGAGACTTTATAGGCCAGAAGGGATTGGCATTAGAAAATCAAACTAACAAGAGAAAAAGCCTACATCCAAGAGGTTAAGGGAAACATCCTGCAATCCTTGACTTTGAATTGGAAGTATCAGTGTGAATGTGTGAGGTGTTTTGATGTGTGTGTGTGTGTGTGTGTGTGTGTGTGTGTGTATACACTTTTCCTAGCTCTGTCTATTTAAGAGACCTAGAAACAATGACCCAGGGAAGGCAATGGCACCCCACCCCAGTACTCTTGCCTGGAAAATCCAATGGACGGAGTAGCCTGGTGGGCTGCGGTCCATGGAGTCGCTAACAGTCGGACAGACTGAGCGACTTCACTTTCACTTTTCTCTTTCATGCATTGGAGAAGGAAATGGCAACCCACTCCAGTGTTCTTGCCTGGAGAGTCCAGGGATGGGGGAGCCTGGTGGGCTGCCGTCTATGGGGTCACACAGAGTCGGACACGACTGAAGTGACTTAGCAGCAGCAGCAGAAACAATGACCAATTCAATTGTAAGTAACTATTCTTGTACTCAGATTATGGTCTTGAAATATAATGTCTCATCAAGAGAAACAAGGACTTCTGGGGGAAAATGATTTATTTCATGCCTGAGGCAGAAAAACGTATAAGGTAAGTCTGAAATATATTTTCATACCAGATAGCAAGGAGTCATGCAAGATGATTCGGTGATAGGGGTTTCTACTAACAGAAATAGGATACTCTGATTTACAAGGCATAAATGAAACTGATTGAAACTCAATATGTTTTAACCCATAGGTTTTAAAAATTTATTGACCAGTTTTGGATTGTGTTATTGTTGTTCTCTGAGTCATGTCCAGCTCTTTGCGGATCCATGGACTGCAGCACACCAGGCTTCCCTGTACGTCACTATCTCCCAGAGTTTGCTCAAACTCATGTCCATCGAGTCAGTGATGCTCTCTAACCATCTAATTCTCTGTGCCCCTCTTCTTTTTCTGCCCTCAATCATTCGCAGCATTAGGGTCTTTTCCAATAAGTCAGCTCTTCCCATCAGGTGGCCAGAGTATCTGAGTTTCAACTTCAGCATCAGTCCTGCCAATGAATATTCAGAGTTAATTCCTTTAGGATTGACTGGTTTGATCTCCTTGCAGACCAAGGGACTCTCAAGAGTCTTCAGCACCTCAATTTGAAAGCATCAATTCTTTCATAGAAAAGGCATTCAGTCTTTTCTATGGCCCAGCTTTCACATTCATATATGACTGCTGGAAATAGCTTTGACTACTTTGGCCACCTCATGCGAAGAGGTGACTCATTGGAAAAGACGCTGATGCTGGGAGGGATTGGGGGCAGGAGGAGAAGGGGACGACAGAGGATGAGATGGCTGGATGGCATCACAGACTCGATGGACGTGAGTCTGAGTGAACTCCGGGAGTTGGTGATGGACAGGGAGGCCTGGCGTGCTGCGATTCATGGGGTCGCAAAGAGTCAGACACGACTGAGCAACTTAACTGAACTGAACTGATACAGTCCTTTGGCAGTAAAGTGTTGTCTCTACTTTTTAATACACTGTCCAGGTTTGTCATAGCTTTCCTTCCAAGGAGCAAGTGTTTTTTAATTTCATGGCTACAGTCACTGTCCGCAGTGATTTTGGAGCCCAAGAAAATAAAGTCTATCATTGCTTCTTCTTCTACTTTGGATTGTGATAGAGAATCTATTCACTATGTGAAGACTTTTAAGAGAAAGAATCAAATATTCATCCTATATTTCCCATATAAAATTGCACTGTTGGTTATTGGTTATACAGATAGCATTGTTATAAAAGATAGTCCAATAATAAATGAAAATACATTATTGAATTAGACTATCACTATTTTTCAACCCCCAATAAATGACTGGCTCTACACATTAGGCACGAAACACTGCTAATATCACAGAGAGAATGAAAACCAGACATGTGTACCTGCTGATGAAGGAACACAGCACCACCTATGGTCTTTTCAAAGGAATTTCCCCTAAGTCTGATAAAGCATCTGGCTTCAGCTGCCAATTTGCAGGAAAAACAGATAGGGGAGTATGGTGAACTGCACCAAAAAACAAATCCACTCTGTGGGAAACTACACATCAAAGGCATAGATTTTACATCTGAAATATTGTAAATAAAAGAAAAAATAGACTGAAGTCCTGAAGATTGAAAGCCCCTTAAACACATAATTTTTGAATGGACAAAAGTGTAGTATCTAGGATTGCTCACAGATGAAAAACTACAAAGAAACATAAGAGTGATTACTATAAAAGACAGGATAATGGATACTTTTGGAAGAAGGAAGGGTATTGAGATCAGAATGGAGACATGGAATGGAGCTTCTGGGGTAAATGGCAAGATTGTAGTCACCTGAGTGTCCTGGATTATACTTACAAGGGTCTTCACCTAACAATAATTCAGTAACAACACATTGTCTTATGAGGTATTCTGATTCTGTTTTATTTGATTTTATAATTTTATTTTATAAAAAGGCCTACAGACCCTACAGTGATTACAAACTCCTTAATAGTAAGTCAGAGATAATCAAATAGGAAAGTTTAAAATGGCCTGTTATATATAAATTTTATAAATAAGTAAGAAATTAAACTTCAATTCAGTAGAAAATTAGGGAAAAACTATGACCAGGAAGTCTACAGTAAGAGAAATCCAAATAGATTGCAATATATGAAGACAGTCTTACTCATAAGATAATTAAAAGCTGCCCTGAGATACCATTTTTCATTTCTCAATGCCTATTAGGTTTAATAACATTGGGAAAGGTGTGGAGAAACAGTCACTCACAAATTGCTGGGAGCATAAATCTGTATAGCTTCAGCAGAGGACAGTCAAGCTCTACTTATCAAAATTATAAACCAATATATGTCCAGGAATTCTATTTCCAGGAATTTGTCCTAGAGATCTAGGTGCATCTGAGAGAAATGACATGTTTTCATTTTTGCTGAGTTTATGTTCAAAGGGTTGTGAAAAACTTAATGTCCATCAAATGACATAGTCACTCAGGCAGTAAAGAATCTGCCTGCAATGCAGGAGACCAGGGCTCAGTCCCTGGGTTGGGAAGATCCCCTGGAGAAGGAGTTGGCAATCCACTCCAGTATTCTTGCCCGGAGAATTCCATGGACAGAGGAGCCTGACGGGCTAGAGTCCATGGGGTCGCAAAGAGTCAGACACAACTGAGCAAAACACTTTCGTAAATTTAGATGCATCCATAGGGTCGCGAAGAGTCAGACAAGACTGAGCAACTTCACTTTCACTTTTTACTTTCATGCATTGGAGAAGGAAATGGCAACCCACTCCAGTGTTCTTGCCTTGAGAATCCCAGGGACAGGGGAGCCTGGTGGGCTGCCATCTATGGGGTCGCACAGAGTCGGACACAACTGAAGCGACTTAGCAGCAGCAGCAGCAGCAGCATACAATGGAATTGGAGGAGGAAATGGCAAACCACTTCAGTATTCTTGCCTGAGAAATCCCATGGACAGAGGAGCCTGGTGGGCTACAGTCCATGGTGTCACAGAGTCGGACATGACTGAGCACACACACATACAATGGAATAATGAGCTTCCATAAAAAAAAAAGCAAGGAAAACATTTCATATATAGACATGGAATCATCTCCAAGATACATACTTTAAGTGATTTAAAAAACACAGTAAAGAAGAGAACCACTATCATTCTTAAAAGAAAACAAAGCAATCAAGTGACTCGGAAATAGAGACACAAAGAGATTTTTCATCATATGCAGCTAGTACTATTCAGTTCTATATGAATATATAAGCAATTCCTCCCAAAAAAGTTTGAGTAAGAGCAATTGAGTATCCCAACAGAGTGATGAACAGATTTTATGATGAGGGTTCAAAAGTTTGCAACAACTACTAGTGAATAATTCAGGAAATCATCAGGAACTTCCTATCTTGGATTCAGTAAGTCAATAGGCAGAGAAGTCCAAAGTGGACAAAGGAAAGCAACTGAAATGCTTTGGAATCCTTTGATATTCTTCCCTAACCTTGCCTCAACAGATTGGTTCCAAATTGGGAAAGGACTAAGTCAAGGCAGTATAGTGTCTGTCACCCTGCAGAGAACATCAGCAAAATGCTGAACTGGATGAAGCACAAGCTGCAAGCAAGGTTGCCAGGAGAAATGCCAATAACCTCAGATATGCAGATGACACCACCCTTATGGCAGAAAGTGAAGAGGAACTAAAGAGCCTCTTGATGAAAGTGAAAGAGGAGAGTGGAAAAGCTGGCTTAACACTCAACATTCAGAAAACTAAGATCGTGGCATCTTGCCTCATGACTTCACGGCAAATAGATGGGGAAACAATCGAAACAGTGACAGACTCTATTTTGGGGGGCTCCAAAATCACTGCAGATGGTGACTGCAGCCATGAAATTAAAAGATGCTTGCTACTTGGAAGGAAAGTTATGACCAGCCTAGACAGCATATTAAAAAGCAGAGACATTACTTTGCCAACAAAGGTCCATCTAGTCAAAGCTATGGTTTTTCCAGTAGTCATGTATGGATGTGAGAGTTGGACTATAAAAAAAGCTGAGTGCCAATGAATTGATGCTTTTGAACTGTGGTGTTGGAGAAGACTCTTGAGAGTCCCTTGGATTGCAAGGAAATCCAACCTGTCAACCCAAAAGGAAATGAGTCCTGAATATTCTTTGGAAGGACTGATATTGAAACTGAAACTCCAATACTTTGGCCACCTGAAGCGAAGAACCGACTAATTTGAAAAGACCCTGATGCTGGGAAAGATTGAAGGTGGGAGGAGAAGGGGACAACAGAGGATGAGATTGTTGTATGGCATCACCAACTTAATGGACATGAGTTTGAGTAAGCTCCGGGAGTTGGCGATGGACGGAGAAGCCTGGCATGCTGCAGTCCATGGGGTCGCAGAGAGTTGGATACAACTGAACTGGACTGAACTGAACCTTTCCTCTTCACATTTTATACACTAAAAATAAAAATAATGGTCACATCAATAATCACAGCATTCTTTCTTGTTACCATAGTTTTATATACTGTTAGGAGCTGATTCTGAATCTTCTTTATAATTTCAGTACAATAATTTGTATTAAAATTTAATTTGCCAGCATTTGTTAAATTCCCAGGATGGAGTCAATATTTTCTCCCAGTGGTTTGGGATAATTGGTAGCTGTTGATACAGCAAAAATTGACATCTTTACAATCTTAAGCTATCACATCTGGAATCTTAGACCATTCTCTCATTCATTTAAATCTTAAATTATTTACTTTAAAACAGTTTTCTGTTTTTCCCCACTGAAGCCTTGTGCAATTTTGATAAACTATTTCTCATAAGTGTTTTCACTTTTCTTGTTGCTGTGCTGTTATATCTATGTATCACTTTTGCTTACTGGTTATTGCTGTTTTAGAAAATAAATACTGGCGGTCTGGTGGTTAAGACTCCGTGCTCCCAATGCAGGGAGCACAACCGGAGAAGGGGGATCTCACATGCCACATGGCCAAAACAAGTGTTTTTAAATGTTATGATTTTTAAAGTTTTCTTTGAACTAGCAACTTTCATTGGTCTTGTTCACTTCTATAAATCCTATTTTGCTTTTTTCCCTTTCTGTATAGATGATCTAGATATAGATGGTCTGAAAATAATGATGTTTCCTTTCAAATTTTCATATATTTTTTTAAAAGATACATCTATTATTTTATATCTACTTAAAGCATAAATATACATTCATTTGCTTATTTTTTGTTATATGGCAAAGCCTTTTTTGTTTTTATATAATTTTTAAAGGTTACTTTCCATTTATAGTCATTATAAAATATTGGCTATATTCCCCATGTTATACAACCTTCCTTATTTTATAGCTTCAATCAAGACCCTTGTCATTTATATTATACTGCGACTATATCTGTCCTTTTGATTTGCTCTTATGGTACCATGTTCCTCTCATTTGTCACACTGCCATAGTTGGAACTCAGGTATTGATGTGATTATTTAATTAATGTTAAATTCCCTCATTGTACTTTGAGCTCCATGAAAGCTGGAGTTATAACCAGGTGTAGTGACTGGGACATATTTACCTCAATAAATATTTCTTGAATGAATAAATAAATAAATGGCATATGTTGATAAAGAAATGCATAATAGATGACCTGACTTTTCTTATTTTGCTTTTTCTTTGCCTATTCCAATTACAACCCCATTAACACCCAAGAGCATATGTATCAGTCAGGATGTTTGCGTTGCAAGCACCAAAAGTCATACTGACTAAACTAAATAAGTGGAGAATTTAGTGGAAGAAGATCAAATAGGGGGTTGGGATTAGAAGATGAAAGGAAGGCTGAAACACTAGGTTAAGAAAGCAATTCTGAGGGTGTGGAGCAGATAGTAGAAACTGCTCCCGAGTATTGTCTGGGTACTGCCACGGGAACAACTGTTTTCTTCCTTTTATCTCTCTAATCAAGAGCCCTATTCCAAGGAGGGAGCATCCAACTAGTGTAACTTGGGTCACATGACTGCCTTTGGACAGGTGAGGGCAGGGCACCAGTGCAGTAGCAGTGATTCCCAAAGAAATAACGTGTGGTGCTACTACCAGAAAGAGGAATTGATGCTTGCAGGCCATAAATCAATGGTTTCCACAACTTACAAGTTTTGGGTGTCTACCACTTTAAAAATCTACCTGCAGTATCACCATTTCAGACACTAGGATAAAATAGAAACTAACAAAAAGAGTTGGGAAAGAAAAAAAAAAAAGAGTTGGGGAGGGAGTAATAGGGTGAAAAGGCTCGGACTGAAGGAAGACATCTCTGAGTACACCTTTTAAATATAGTTTGACAACTACATTAAGGTGTCACCTTGCACTGGTCAGAATGGCCATTATCAAAGTCTATCAGTAATAAATGCTGGAGAGGGTGTAGAGAAAAGGGAACCCTCCTGTACTGTTGGTGAGAATACAAATTGGGGCAGTCAATATGGACGACAGTATGGAGGTTCTTTAAAAAACTAAAAACAGCCACATATTATCCAGCAATTCCACTCCTGGGCATATACCCAGAAAAGATGAAAGCTTCAATTCAAAAAGATATATGCACCCCAATGTTCATAACATCACTGTTTACAATAGCCAGGACATGGATGCACCCCAAGGGTCCATCAACAGATGAATGGATAAAGAAGATGTGATGTATATATACACATATATATAATAGAATATTACTCAGCCACAGAAAAAGAATGAAATACTGCCATTTGCAATAAGCAGATGGACCTAGAGAATATCATACCTTGTGAAGTAAGTCAGACAGAGAATGACAAATGTTATATGATACTACTTATAGGTGGAATCTAAAAAATAATACAAAGCAATTTATTGACAAGACAGAAACAAACTCACAGATACAGAAAACAAATTAATGTTTACCAAAGGGAAAAGGAAGGAGGGGGAGTATAGGATTAACAGTTACACATGACTATATGTAAAATAAATGACAAGGATTTACTGTATAGCACAGGAAACCATATTCAGTATCTTATAATAACCTACAATGGAAAATAATCTGAAAAAAATATATATATATATACAAATCACTTTGCTATACATCTGAAACTAACACAATATTGTAAATCAACTACATTTCAATTAAAAAAAAAAGTTTTGACTTTTGAGACATGTAAATGTTTTACAAATTCAAACCTAAAAGAGAAACAAGAAAGCAAGGGAGTGAAATTTTCCTTCTCATACAGAAAATATACACTGCTCTCTACATTGATTTTTTTTAACTTAATATAACCTAAAATTTACTCTGTATCAGTTCATGAATCTCCCTTTTTTCAGTATACAATTCAATCCTTTTTATAGTCACAGTATTTTCACAGAGTTGAGTAATTGTTACCATAATCTAATTTTAGAACACTTCTGTCATCCCAGAAAGAAATCATATATCCATTAGCAGTTAGTCCTTATTATTACAGACTCCATTCCCCAAGCACTAGGCAACCAATAATCTACTTTCTGTTTCTATGGATTTGTCTATTGAGGGCATCTCATATAAATGGAAATCAATTAACAATTCTTTTTGTATCTGGTTTCTTTCATTTATCACAATGTTTTCAAGTTTCACCCATGTTGTAGCATATGTCAGTACTTCATTCCTCTTTATTGGTGAATTATATTCCATTGTGTCGATATGTGCTTTCTGTATTCATTCATCAGTTGATGGACATTTGGGTGATCTCTACTTCTGGCTATCATGAATAATGTTGCTATAAACATCTGTGTACATGTTTTTGTGTTCCACATTTTTTGTACTGCTCTCTCAAACTTTTATTAGGGAGACAGATTTTTTAAACTTTTTATTTCACATTGGAGAATAGTTGATTAACAATGGCGTGTTAGTTTCAGGTGTAGAGCAAACTGATTCAGTTACACAGATACATGTATCTATTTTTCAAATTCTCTTCCCATTTAGGTTGTTATATAATATGGAGCAGAGTCCCCTGTGCTGTACAGTAGGTCCTTGTTGGTTATTTATTTTAAATACAACAGTGTGTATATGTCAGTCTTGGGCTTCCCTGGTGGCTCAGTGGTAAAAAACTCGCCTGCCAATGCAGGAGATGTGGGTTTGATCCCTGCATCAGGAAGATCCTCTGGAGAAGGAAATGGCAACCTGTTAAAGTATTCTTGCTGTGAAAACTTTACGGACAGAGGAGCCTGGTGGGATACAGTGCAAGGAGTCACGAGTCGGACACAACTTTAGTGACTAAGCACACACAGAATCACATGTCAGTCTCAGACTCCCTAATTATTACCCGCTCCCTCCAACCATAAATTCATTCTCTAAGTCTGTGAGTCTGTTTCTGTTTTGTAAATAAGTTCATTTATATCATTTTTTATTTTACCTTTTCCATATAAGCGATGCGATATTTCTCTTTGGCGTATTTCACTTAGTGGGGCTTCCCTGTAGCTCAGCTGGTAAACAATCCACTTGCAATTCAGGAGACCCTGGTTCGATTCCTGGGTAGGGAAGATCTGCTGGAGAAGGGATAGGCTACCCACTCCAGTATTCTGGGGCTTCCCTTGTGGCTCAGCTGGTAAAGAATCTGCCTGCAGTGCAGGAGGCCTGGTTTTGATTCCTGGGTTGGAAAGATCTCCTGGAGAAGGGAACAGCTTCTCACTCCAGTATTCTGGCCTGGAGAATTCCATGGACTGTATAGTCCATGGGGTCAGGAAGAGTCAGATGAACGTGACTGAGCAACTTTCACTTTTCACTTCATTCAGTATGACAGTCTCTAGGTCCATCCATGTTGGTGCAAATGGCATTATTTCATTCCTTTTAATGGCTGAATAATACTTTACTGTATGTGTACCACATTGATTCTTTACCATCTGAGCCACCAGGGAAGCCTCTATATCCATTATACAGATGCAAAAATCTTCAACAAAATACTAGCAAACCAAATCCAACAACACATTAAAAGGATCATACACCATGATCAAGTGAGATTCATCCCCAGGGATGCAAAGATTTTTCAGTATTCGCAAATCAGTGTGTAATACACTATATCAACAAGTTGAAGAATAAAAGCCATATGATCGTCTCAATAGAGTCACATTCTTTTTTAAACCTGTGTATTACTCCATTGAGTATTGTTCAATCAGTCCTCTCCTGCTGAACATTTAGACTGTTTCCAATAGTTTGTTATTACAAATAATGCTACAATGAATACTCCTGTGCTTATGCTTCCATTTATTTTGAAGACAGAATGGCAACCCACTCAAGTATTCTTGTCTGGGAAGCCCATGGACAAAGGAGCATGGTGGATTACAGTCCACGGGGTCACAAAGAGTCAGACACAACTTAGCAACTAAACTACATCTTTAGGACCTATCCCACAAGTGTAATTACTGGGTCTTTATAGAGTTCTTTGTATTTTGCAAAGATGCGCCCTTTATCTGTGCTATAAGCTGTAAATATATTCTTCCATTCTTGTCATTTACCATTGTTTATGGTGTTTTGTTTGCCATGAGAAAAGTATCTATTTTTGTATGTAGTCACTTGTGTCAGTCTTTGTTTCTGGATTCAGAGACAGAGTTACAAAGGTTTTCCTCAGTTCCAGACTATAAGAAAATGCACACATGTTTTCATCTGATATTTTTATGGTTTGATTCTTTACATTTATCTCTCATATTTTTGGATTGAATTTTTCTATATTTAAAAAAATGTTTCTTTCCAAGTGGATATCCAGAGATCCAATCTTATTTTTTTAAATGTCATCTTTTTCCTGATTTGAGATGCCACTTGAATAATATATTAAACTCTTATATATGTTTGGGCCTATTTCTTGTCTTTCTGTTCCACTGGCTTGTCCACTAAGGGAATAGTACTGTGTTGTTTAATTACTATAGAGGCTTTACGGTATGTTTTAATAACTGATGTGGGCAGGATAGGTCCATTACTCTTTGAGGGGTGGATTTTGCTATTTTAACTTATTTTTCCATATGCACTTTAAAATCAACTTGTCTAGCTCCAGAAAAGCAAACAAAAAAGCATGTACTGATTTCTAACCAATGCTAAATTTATGTATTGAGAATTGGCATCTTTATAGTATTGAGTTTATCTATCCAAGAATAAGAGATGGTTTTGTATTCAAGTCAACTTTTACATTTTGGGGATACATTTTATGGGTTTCATTGTAGGCTTTGCACATTTCTCATTAAGTATTTCTTTTTATTGTTTTGCTTATACCATGCCACTCATTGGTAATTTCGTATGTGAAAACCGTTGATTTGCATGTTAATTTTATATCTTATTACTTTGCTGTACTGCTTTATTTACATATTAATTCAGTGATATTGATATATTAGGTTTAGTTTTGATATTCTGATGTTTTGCTATTCCATGGAAACGTTCAGGTCATCCATATAAAGATGTTTTTGCCTTTGCAATTCTGATTCCCCTCATTGTTCTGATTGTTTTGCTCTTTTCACAAATATTAAAATGTAGAGATAGTAGGTATCTTATTCCTTGATTTTGTTCTTACTTTCCTTTGATGGGAATGCTTATAGTTTTTTCCTGTTAAACAAGATGCTAGATTTTACTTTTTAAAAAATCANACTGTAGCCTACCAGGCTTCTCCATCTGTGGGATTCTCCAGGCAAGAATACTGGAGTGGGTTACCATTTCTCTCTCCAGGGGATCTTCCCGACCCAGGGATCGAACCCGGGTCTCCTGCATTGGAAGCAGACTCTTTAACCTCTGAGCCACCAGGGAAGGAGTGTGGAAGGTTTTCTTTAATAGGATTCCCCAAAAGCAAATCATTCAACAAAATATAACTGCTGTATTTATTGCATCAAGATGAGAATATCTGTTAAATAGAGGATATCAAAGACAAATTAATCCAGATGACATTTTGGGAAAAGAGAATTATGGTGTTTAAAACAGCGCAAAACTAATATCTAGATTCTACAAGGGATTTGTAGATTTATAAGAAGAAGGCAGAGCAAAAACAAATGACAGACAAACCAGCAAAGCATATGGAAAAGCAATTTATAGAAGAGGAAAACAAATAGCTAACATATGTGTGGAGGTCCTCAAACTCATTAGTTATCAGAGAAGTGCAATTTACAGCAATGGTGAGATACCTCACAGAATGCTGGTATACTGGTGACAATCTAACAATTAGTTACCAGCCTAGAACTGGCATGATGGACACGTGAATGGGCACACTAATAGAATGGATATGGTAACAAAGATAGAGGCCATATATTGTCCAATAGTATAGACTCCCACTTCCCAAGATTGATCCAACTTGTCAGCAACAGAGATCACCACCGAGTCCTTGGTTTGGCATTATTTCTTGAGACCAGCTGGCTACTTGTTGCCCAGCTGGTTGACTACATCAGGCCCTTTCCATTGGAAATGCTAATGCTTCATTGTCATAGGAATGAATAGTCCAGGCATGAGTTTGCCTTTCCTGTCTGTTGGCTTCAGCTACAACAGTATTTGGGTTATGTACTGCGTGATCCACAGGCATGGAATCTCATATAGCATAACATTTGAAAAGGGCACTCACTCTGCAGTTATGGAGGTGCAAGAGTGGCTCCAGTATCATGGAATCTACTGGTACCATATTTTGTACCATCCAGGGATGGTTTTCTGAAAAGACATTCTTAAAGGTGCAGTTGAAGTGCTGGCTTGGAGAAAACTCTGAGAGAGTTGACTATTATCCTTCAGTACACAGCATGTTCATGTCAATTCAGAGACTTGTGTATGATGCTCTGTTCCTAATAGAAAGAGTAGATGGATCTGGGAATCAAGGACTGTAAATAGGAGTGGCCCCACTGACCACCACTCTGAATGACCTCATTAGAGGATTTTGTGTTTCTGGCCCTGTAAATCTGGACTCTTCAGTATTATAGCTTCTGGTCCCCAATAAAGCAGATTCTTGCCAGGTGATACAGCAAGTATCTCATTGAATTACAAACTGCTGCAAGGGCACGCTGGACTTCTCATGTCCGGGGACCAGCAAGTAAAGGGAGCAGTTACACTGGTGAAGTTAATTGACTCTAATCAGAAGGAGGAGGTCAGGCTACTTTTATATAACAGTACCAGGGAAGAATATGTACTGAACTCAGGAGATTCAGTTTGGGGCTTCCTGGTATTCCCTGGCCCCACGATAAATTAACAGGCATGTGCAGCATCCCTGACCTGAGGAAGAGTATGACTATGAAAGACTTAGGCACTTCAGGGAGGTAAGTTCCACAACCAGCTAAATTATGATGAAGTGATCTCTGAGGGTGAGGGCAATGGACATTAGAGGAGGGAGAGGATGAGTTGCAGCCCTGAGATCAACTTCAGCCACAGTGACAGGGCCTGTAGTTCACTCCTCTAACCTGCTACTTGTCAGTTTCCCCTCAGGAAGAGAGGCCTGTGGGAACCATGGAAACACTGCTCCCCAAAACTGTCTGGAAAAGTAAATGTGTGCATCTCAAGGGGTGCACTGTGGCAGTCGTGAGACTGTGCCTCATGGCTCTCCAACTGGAGGGAGCATAAGTGACCAACAGCCCCAGCTACTGCACTATGAAATATATCACCGAGTTGTGCTGAGGCCACTCTTTCCACAGGCTTTTCCCAGAAGTCACTGTGTGTGGCAAGAATACTGAGGTAGACTCATTCCCGGGAGACACAAGACTCCTCTAGTGGCTGACTTAGGTTTGAGGACTCTGATGACTCCTGAGCCTTCCTTAAATAAGGACAGCCTTGGGCAAGACAACCTAGGACGATTCCACTCCAGCTTCCCTCAGACTTGCCCTGTGATTTGACAGCTCTCCCAGCTATACACATCTCCCTTCCTATCCTCATGCTGGCATTTCTCCTAATGCAGTCTTTGCACAGTTAACCTCATCTCATCTCAGTCTCATCTCGCCTTGTGGTCTGCTTCTGAAGCAACTTGGGATCTGCCCCTGCTCCCAATAGGGTGGTGATGGCCCCTGAGCAGAGGGGAAGCACTGCGTCACACCTGGTTCTGGCCCTACTCCCTCCATCTCCTGCCCTACCTCCTACCAAGGTGATAGCTGCCAGCACACCCTGAGGAGAGATGTGACTCCTGCTCACATCAAACTTGGCTGATGTGACTCTTGTTCACATCAAATCTCCTGTTCACATCAAGGACAACGAAGTCTGGTGTGCATGGGGTCACAAAGAGTTGGATGCAACATAGCAACTGAACAACATACAGATTGCATAGGAATGCCCCCAAAGAATACCCCTTCAAGGATACCCCTGCAATTGGTGACTGTTTCACCTAAATTCATAGAGACAGAAAAAGTTAAGCAAAATGAAAAGACAGGGGAACTGATCTCAACTGAATGAGCAAGAAAAACCGCTGAAAAGATAGTGAAACAGAAATAAACAATTTATAAGATAAAGAAATCAAAGCACTAGTAATAAGAAAGCTAACTGAGTTATGGAAAAGAACAGATGGAAACAGTGAGAATTTTATTAAGGAACTAGAAAATATAAAAAGGAATGAATTAGGACTGAAGAATACAATAGCTGAAGTGAAAAACACACTAGAAGGAATGAATAGCTGACTAAGTGATAATGAAGAACACACAAGTGATTTGGAAATCTTCCAAATCTGGTTGGAAGTCACCCAACCAGAATAGCAAAAACAAACAAAGAAACACATAAAAATAACTATTTAAGAGGTCTCTAGGATAACACCAAGTATACCAACACTTGCATTGTAGAGGTCCTAGAAGGAAACGAGAGATAGAAGGGGGTCAAAAATGTGTTTGAGGAAATTATTGCTGTAAACTTCTCAAATTCAAAGAAGGAAACAGCTATCCAGGTATCAGAGGAAGCACAGAGGGTCCCAAACAAGATGAATCCAAACAGAACCATACCAATTAAGTCATAATTAAAATGGCAAAAGTTAGAAATCTAAAGGCAGCAAAAGAAAAACAGAGTCATGTAAAAGGGGATCCCCAGAAAGCTATCTGCTGATTCCTATGCAGAAACTTCACAAGTAGAAGGAAGTGGCATGATATAGTCAAAGTGCTGAAAGGGAAAAATCTGCAACCTAGGATACCATACCCAGGAAGATTATTATGAGAATGGAAGGAGAGACAATTTCTCAGACAAGCCCAAAGGAAAACAGTTCATCAGTACTAAATCTACTCTAAAATAAATGTTAAAGGGTCTTCTCTAAGTGGAAAAGAAGTAAGAAGTAGTAGGAAAGGGTAATACATAGTTAGGATTGAGGCTCAACCACTTAAAAGAAAATCAAAAGACAAAAAATTGTTAAAGTAACTATAACTACAATAAGCAGTTAAGGGATAAACACAAAGATGTAAAATATGACATCAAAAACACAAAATGGGGAGGGGAGTAAAAAAGGTAGATCTTATAGAATGTGTTTGAACTTAAATGACTATAGTTAAAGCAAACAGATATAGTTATAGGCCAACATATATGAACCCTATGGTAATTACAAATTAAAAATGTGTAATAGATACAGAGAAACTTAAAGGAGAGAAACACAAGTATACTACTAAAGAAAATCATCAAGCCACAAGGGAAGAAACAAACAAATGAAAAAGACATAAAGCATAGAACTACAAAAACAATCAGAAAGTGTTGCGGTCCTTTAATGGACCAGAACCTGGTGGTCTGAGGAGAGAGAAAGAGGCTGATATTCCTTGGCTTACACAGAAAACCAATAAAGTCCTGACACGGGGCTTGCTCTGTTCATGAAGGCCTCAGGCGCCCTCTCGATGGGGTGAAGGTACAGAGCACCTTCTCGAGAGGGTCTTAGAAGCCCGGGCAGGAAAGTGAACCCAGAGGGCCTCTGCACTCCAAAGAAATAGCCTGAGAGAGAGAGAAAGAGAAAGCAAGACACGGGGACCAAAGCTCTGATGGAGCAAAGGTGTTTTAATCAACATGGTGTGGGCA
>SJYX01004135.1:216127-240980 GCA_006410675.1 Oreotragus oreotragus | reverse complement strand
GCTTACTCCTTGGAAGAAAAGTTATGACCAACCTGGATAGTATATTCAAAAGCAGAGACATTACTTTGCCGACTAAGGTCCGCCTAGTCAAGGCTAAGGTTTTTCCTGCGGTCATGTATGGATGTGAAAGTTGGACTGTGAAGAAAGCTGAGCACCGAAGAATCAATGCTTTTGAACTGTGGTTTTGGAGAAGACTCTTGAGAGTCCCTTGGACTGCAAGGAGATCCAACCAGTCCATTCTGAAGGAGATCAACCCTGGGATTTCTTTGGAAGGAATGATGCTAAAGCTGAAGCTCCAGTACTTTGGCCACCTCATTCAAAGAGTTGACTCATTGGAAAAGAGTTTGATGCTGGGAGGGATTGGGGGCAGGAGGAGAAGGGGACGACCAAGGATGAGACGGCCTGATGGCATCACAGACAGAATGGACATGAGTCTGAGTGAGCTCCGGTGGATGGTGATGGATAGGGAGGCCTGGCGTGCTGCGATTCATGGGGTCGCAAAGAGTCGGACATGACTGAGCAACTGAACTGAACTGAACTGAACTGAGATCTTAACTGAATACAGTCAGGATTGTATTTGGGGACATTTTACCCCAAAACAATCTGGGTTGTAAGTTTTTCCCTTTCATCACTTTAAGTAAGTTTTGCCATTCCCTTCCAGCTTGAAGATTTTCTATTGAAAGATCAGCTGTTATCCTTATAGGAATCCCTTTTTGTGTTATTGTGTTTTTTTTTTCCCTTGCTGCATTTAATATTTGTTCTTTGTGTTTTATATTTGTTAATTTGATTAATATGTGTCTTGGGATGTTTAGCCTTAGTTTTATCCATTTTAGGTATCTCTGGTTTCTTGAACTTGGGCGGCTATTTACTTCCCCATTTTGGGGAAGTTTTCAACTATTATCTCCTCAAGTATTTTCTCATGGACTTTCTTTTTGCCTTCTTCTTCTGTGACTCCTATGATTGGAATGTTAGGGTTTTTGACATTGTCCCAGACGTCTCTGAGGTTGTCCTCATTTTTTAAAATTCTTTTTTCCTCACTGCTTCATTTATTCCCAGCATTCTATCTTTCAACTCACTTATACTATCTTCTGCCGCAGTTATTCTACTGTTGGTTCCCTCCAGGGTACTTTTGATCTCAGCGATTGCATTATTCATTATTGACTGACTCTCTTTTATTTCTTCCAGGTCCTTGTTAAACATTTCTTGTATCTCCTCAATCTTTGTTTCCAGACTATTTATCTGTAACTCCATTTTGTTTTCAAGATTTTGGATTATTTTTACTATCATTATTCTAAATTGTTTTTCAGGTAGACTCCCTATCTCCTTCTCTTTTCTTTGGTTTGGTGGGCTTTTATCATGTTCCTTTACCTGCTGAAGAGTTCTCTGCCTTTTCATCTTGTTTAGATTGCTGTGTTTGGGGTGGCCTTTCTGTATGCTGGAAGTTTGTGGTTCCTCTTTATTGTGGAGTATCTTTCCCATGGGTAGGGTTGGATAAGTGAGTTGTTAAGGTTTCCTGATTAGGGAAGCTTGTGTCGGTGTTTTGGTGTGTGAAGCTGAATCTCTTCTCTCTGGAGTGTAATGAAGTGCCAGTAGTGAGTTTTTAGGTGTCTATGGATTTGGTGTGACTTTTGGCCACCTGTGTTTTTGTGCTCAGGGTTATGCTCCTGCTTTTTTGGAAAATTAGTTTGGTATGTTTTGCTGTGGAACTTGTTGGCTCTTAAGTGGAGCTTGGTTTCAGTGTAGATATGGAGGATTTTTTTTGTTAATAATGGTCCCTTGAATCAGGAGATTTCTGGTGAAAAAAAGTTTTGATTTTAGGCCTCGTGCCTCTGGCTTTCAGTCTTATTCTTGTAGTAGCCTCAAGACTTCTCTACCAATACAGCACCAATGACAAAACATCTAGGTTAATGGTGAAAAGATTCTCCACAGTGAGGGACACCGAGAGAATTTCACAGAGTTACATGAAGAAGAGAAGAAGGGATGACCAGGAGGAGAAGACGGGAAATCAAAAGGGAAAGATCAGTCTAGCTAGTAATCAATTTTCTATTTGCTCTCCACAGTGTGGAACACTCAGGTGCACGGAGTTCCATAGAGAAGAGAAAAGGGAAGAAGGAGATATAGGTGACCAGGAGGAGAGGAGGGGGAGTCAAAAGGAGAGAGACCAATCTAGACTATGATCTGTTCCCTAAGTTTTCTCCACAGCCTGGAACACCCAAAGAGAGTCACAGAGTTAAGTAGAGAAGAGAAGGAGGATAGAGGTGATAGAGGTGACCTGGGGAGAAAAAGGAGAGTCAAAAGGGGAGAGAGCAATCAAGCCAGTAATCACACTCCTAAGTGAAAATAGGTAGTGAAAATTGTATTCTTAAAGGTACAAAATTGATAACAAATCCCAAAAAGCAAAGATTAAAAGTCAATAGTAGAAATTAGACTCTGAAAAATACAATATTAAAAAGAAAATTGCAAAAGTTATATAAAAAATATGAAATTTGCTTTAAAAATAGGGTAGTTTTTTTCAAGGTAATAGTAGGTTTTAAAAATAAAAATTAAAGGATTAATAAATAAGTTAAAAATTAAAAAGAAATTAAAAAATGATAATAGTAAAGTATATCAAGGAATTTTTCTGAAGCTGTTGAGGTCAGTGTGTGGTCAGTTCAGTTTCATATAGTTCCTTGTTCCACCTTATACTGCTTCTCAAGGTCTAAGGATCCCTTCCAATGTAGTCAGTGTTAACTACAGGGTTTTAATCTATTGCACCTCTCACTTCCAGAGCTGTTCCCTCTTCTTTGTTTATTTTGGCTTCCACTGTTTGCAAGTCTCTTCAGTATCTAACTTCTACCCTGACACAAGGGAGTGAAGGTAGTCATTTATTTAGGCTCAGTTGTTAAATTGTGCTGTGGGGAGTGAGTAACACTACATACAAATATCACTGGTGTGTGTGGGGAGTGCTCCCAGTGTCTGGGTCACACTGGGTTTGCCCCTGCTCACAGTATGTGTACTTTCTTGGTCTACCCTGCTTAGGCTTCAGGTTGCTCTGCCAGGGAACTGTCTGAGGCAATCCCTGGGTTGTGTGCACTTCCCAGATCTACTTTGCTCTGTTTCAGGTTCTCGGGTACTCCACAAAGGCACAGACTCAGTTGGGCCTGTGTTTTGTGCCCACATTTTGTGCCCTTCCCCAGGTCTGAGCAACTCAGGCGACCAGGTGCTTGGCGAGCACACACTCCCCAAGTGCAGTGTGTCTTATCAACTACCTGGTCCCAGCCGTTCTGTTTCCTGGGTGCACAGCTCCATCTCAGGTGAGCTATGTGTCTCTTTTGGGGAGCTGATCTCTGGCTATGACCCTCCTGATGGGTGTCAACCATCCATGAGCCCAGGAAGACTTGGTTAGCAACTGATAGCCTGCTCACAGTTTGGCAGGGGATGCCATCTCTGGGGCCGAGTTTGCCCCTTTTCTTCTGGCTCTGGCTGGGGCCTACCTGCCTCCCTGCTTCCGGCAGGGGATGGGCCAGTCCACAGCTGGCTAGCTATCCACTGATCTTCGCTCAGTGCTTTGTTCTGTGAGCAGGCCCGGCAGTGCTTTAGGTTAGAGCTTTTTGTGGGAAAGTTCTCTCTCTCTTTCCTTTTTTTTCCCCTCTCTGGCTATCCAATAGTTTGGGTTGCTATCTCATGTTAACTCCCTCAGATTTCCCTCAGGGCATTCAGGCATGGTCCTTACCCTAAGCAGTGCAGCCCGTGCCTCCTTGTTCAGCCTCTGGTTGCTGGTGGCAGACACAAGCGTCTGGGCTACTTCTCCAATAGTAGTTGTAGCTGGACCCATGATCTGTGAGTTTTATTTATTTATTCTTTCCTCCTGGTTACGTTTCCTTCTGAGATTCAAAAACTCCCCATAGACCCGCCAGTGAGAGGGTCTTCTGGTGTTTGGAAACTTCTCTTTTAAGATTCCCTCTCCGAGCTGGTTCTCTGTCCCTAACTCTTTTGTCTCCCTTTTTATCTTTTATATTTTGTTCTACCTCCTTTTGAAGACAATGGGCTGCCTTTCTGGGTGCCTGGTGTCCTCCGCCAGCATTCAGAAGTTGTTTTATGGTATTTGCTCAGCGTTCAATTGATATTTTGATGAATTTGTGGGGGAGAAAGTGGTCTCCCCATCCTATTTCTCAGCCATCTTAGGGCCGCCCTCCATTTCTAATTTTATTGATTTGTGTCTTCTCACTTTTTTCTTGATGAGTATTGCTATAAGTTTTAACAATTTTGTTTATCTCTCAAAGAACTAACTTTTTACTGCTCTCTTTTTTGTTTGTTTTATTTCCTTTATTTCTGCTCTGATCTTTGTGATTTCATTCCTTCTACTAACCTTAGGGTTTCCTTCTTCTTTCTACAAATTGCTTTTGACATAAGTTTAGGTTGTTTGAGAGATTTTTCTCTTGAGTTTGGATTGTGTTGCTACAAACTTCTCTCTTAGAACTGCTTTTATTGCATCCCATAGATTTGGGGTCATTGCATTTTTACAGTCATTGGTTTCTATTTAATTTTTAATTTCCTTCAGATTTCTTCAGTTATCTCTTGGTTATTTAATAGAATATTGTCAACCTCCATGTATTTATGAGTGTTTTTTTTGCAGTTATTTTCCTATAATTAATTTACAGTCTCATACCATTGCAGTCATTAATAAGATTTGACATGATTTCAATTTTCTTGAATTTACTAAGGGTGGATTCATTACCTAAGGTGTGATCTATCCTGGAGAATGTCCAATGTACCTTTGAGAAGATAGTGTGTTCTGCTCCTTTTTGATGGAATGCCCTATAAATGTTAAGTAACACTGGTCTAATATGTGATTTAAAGTTTGTGTTTCCTTTCTAATGTTGTCTGTATGATCTGTCCATTGGTATAAACTGGGTTGAAATACCCCACTATTATTGTGTTACTGTTTATTTCCCTCTTTATAGCTGTTAGCATTTGCCTTTTGCATTGTGGTGCTTATTTTCTAGGTGCATAAATATTTATAATTGTTATATCATATTTTTGCATTCATCCTTTGATCATTATGCAGTCTCCCTCCTAGTCTCTTGTAATTGTCTTTATTTTATGGTCTATCTTGTGTGATGTGATTATGATTACTCAAGTTTTCCTTTGCTTTCAATTTGTGTGGAACATCTTTTTCATTCCATCACTTTCAGTCTGTATGTGTCCCTAGATCTGAAGTAGATCTCTTGTATATAGCATACAGATGAGTCTTTTTTTTTTCGTATCCTTTCTGCCAGTCTGTGTTTTTGGTTTGAACATTTAATCTATTTACATTTTGAATAATGATCAATGTGTATGTTCCTTTTGACATTTTCTTGATTGTTTTGAGTTTGCTTTTGTAGAGCTTTTGTCTTCTCTTATACTTTTGCCTATATAATTTGTCTTAGTTTTTGTATAAAGCTCAGTAGGTGATGTTGAATTTGCTTAGCTTTTAATTGCTTGTAAAGTTTTTGATTTCTTCATTACATCTGATTCAGTATCTTGCTGCTGCTGTTGCTGCTAAGTCACTTCAGTCATGTCCAAGTCAGTGTGACCCCATAGATGGGAGCCCACAAGGCACCTCCTTCCCTGGGATTCTCCAGGCAAGAACACTGGAGTGGGTTGCCATTTCCTTCTCCAATGCATGAAAGTGAAAGTGAAGTTGCTCAGTCGTGTCTGACTCCTAGGGACCCCATGGACTGCAGCCTACCAGGCTCCTCCATCCATGGGATTTTCCAGGCAAGAGTACTGGAGTGGGTTGCCATTGCCTTCTCTGCAGTATCTTGCTAGGTAGAGTAATATGAACTATAGGTTATCCCCTTTCAATACTTTAAATATATCCTGTCTCTCCTTTTTGACGAGCAGTGTTTCTTTTGAAAAATCAGCTGATATTCTCATATAGATTTCATTGTGTTATTTGTTACTTTTCCCTTGCTGCTTTTAATGTTTTTTTTTAATATTTAATTGTATTAGTTTAATTAATATATGTCTCATTGCGTTTCTCATTGAACTTATCCTATATGGGATGCTTCTTTCTTCCTGGGCTTGAGTGGCAACTTTCTTTCTCTTATTCTGGAAGTTCTCATCTATAAACTCTCCAAATATTTTCTCAGACCTTTCTGTTTTCTTCCTCTTTTGCTTCTGTTGTTGTTGTTGAGCCACCAAGTTGTATCTGACTCTTTGCCACCCCATGGACTGCAGTGTGTCAGGCTTCCCTGTCCATCACCAACTCGTGGAGCTTGCCCAAATTCATATCCATTGAATTGGTTATGCCATCCAACCATTTCATTCTCTGTCACTCTCTTCTGCCTTCAATCCTTCCCACCATCAGGGTCTTTCCAAATGAGTCAGTTCTTCACATCAGGTGATCAAAGTATTGAAGCTTCAACTTCAGCATCAGTCCTTTTAATCAGTATTCAGGGTTGGTTTCTTTTAAGATCAACTGGTTTGATCTCCTTGCTGTCCAAGGGACTTTCAAGAGTCTCCTCCAGCACCAAAATTTGAAAACATCAGTTCTTTGGAGCTCTGCCTTCTTTACAGTCCAGCTCAGATATCATTCATGACTATTGGAAAGACCATAGGCTTGACTGTATGGAACTTTGCTAGAAAAGTGATGTCTTTGATTTGCTTTTTAACACACTATCTAGATTTGTCATACCTTTCCTGCCAAGAAGCGATCATCTTCTAATTTCATGGTGGAAGTCACTATCTGCAGTGAATTTAGAGGCCAAGAAGAAGAAAACTTTTCCCCTACTATTTGGTTCGCTTTCTTTTTCTGGGGCCACTATAATTTGAATGCTGCTGCATTTAATGCTGCCTTAAAGGTCTTTTATGCTCTTTTCATTTCTTTTATTTTTTTCTTTATTTTGCTCTGAAGCAGATATTTCCACCATTATTTCGTCTAGCTCACTAATTCAATATTCTTCTTCACTGAAGTAGAGAATGCTCCTGTTTCTTTCTAGTGTAGTCTTCATTTCTGTTATTGTGCTGTTTATCACTATTTATTTGCTCTTTAGTTCTCCTAGGTCGTTTGTTAATCATTTCTTGTATTTTTTTAATCCATGCCTCCCTTCTATTTCTGAGGTTTTCAATCTTCTTTACTATAATTACTTCAAATTATTTTTCAAGTAGATTGCTTATTTCCTCTTAATTTATTTGGAATTTTTGGTTTTTACCTGTACCCTTGTCTGCAATATATTTCACTGCATTTTCCTTTTATCTAATTTTCTGTGTTTGAGGTCTCATTGCTTCAGTTTTCAGGGTCTTTTTTTCTCTTCCTTCTGGTATATGCCCCCAGTGAGTGACATTGGTCCAATTATTTGTGTGGGTTTCCTTGCAGGAGAGACTGCTATCTGTGCTTTAGTGGATCAAGTTGAATTGTGTCATTCTGATGAGCAGAGACATGGCAAATGGTATGTATTGAGGTGTCTCTGAGCTTGGTATTACTTTAGGTAGTCTATCTGCTGATGGGTGACTTTGTGTTCTGTCTAACTTATTTATTGTAAAGGGTCCAGCATTGATTGGAGCCTGAAGACAGTTGAGTAGAATTGAGTCTTG
The DNA here is from genome assembly GCA_006410675.1 of Oreotragus oreotragus. NCBI lineage: Eukaryota > Metazoa > Chordata > Mammalia > Artiodactyla > Bovidae > Oreotragus > Oreotragus oreotragus. The sequence continues at coordinate 233,423 of SJYX01004135.1, read as the reverse complement.
GTGGAGATGGAGACTTCCTGGAGAGCTCTTGCCAATTAATATTTGCTGAGGACATGAATTCTTGGGGAGTCCCTTTGTCCTGGCTTGACCTTTCAACCCCAGAAGCTCAGGCTTGACCCCTTACTGTCGACCAAGACCCAGAAAGCCACACAGTGCTACCAAAGGGGGAAAAAAGATAAATAAAAAAGAAGGGTGGAGAAAAAACAGACAAATAAAATCGAGAAGAAATAACAAAGACAAAAAAAAAAGAAATAACAAAGACAAAAGCAAAGAGCAACAACAATTAAAAATACAAATAAACAGTCAAATAACACCCAAGAAAATTGATAAAAGCAAAACCAAAGAAGCAGAAACAAAGAAACACACACATACAAAAAGAAACAAAAACAAATAGTATGAAAAACCATAGATATAATTAAAAGAACCCAAAACCAAAATCAAGAAATTAAAAACAAATCAAAAAATAAGGAAAAAAGGAAACAAAACAAGACAATGTAAACTAAACAAACAAAAAAAAACCATAAAAATCATATAGCAATCATAATAAAAAAGGATTAAAATCTAAACAGCAAAAAGAAAAACAGAAAACAATGAAAAATAAAAATAGAAACAATGAAAATATTAAAATATTTTTTTAAAAAATAAAAATAAGAAAAACAACTACAGAACAAAACAAAGCACACCTAAATATTAGTAATATTATTTTCCAGGGGCCTCAGCTCTCAATGTTTTTTTCCCCCTTGTGAGCCACCACCAACTTCCACCTCCCCAGGATATCCTCCAAAAACTCTACATAGGTCTCTGGACCCACTATGTGCACTCTGTTGGCAGCTCAGACTGACCTTAGCCAACTCTCATATGTATTTGCAGCCATAAAATGGTCTCTGTTGTGGTAATACTCATTGTCTATTCTGGCATAGATGCAGGGTTTACCAAGCCAAGTAAAGGGATATCTATAGTGTGTTCAGCCTATGGAAAAATTTTTGTTCCCCTTCCTTATTTGCTCTACCCTTGTGCTCAGCAGTAGCTTTAGTCCCATCTCTGCATGTGGGCCACCGACAGGGATCTGGTCCCATGATGCCCTAGAGTACTTGGGTCTGGACAAGGTGAAGATGAAGCATGGAGTTGGCACAGCTACCAACTGTGGTTGGCAAAAGCCCAGGCAATGACAGGCGGGCAGTGGCCTAAGTGGCTTTGAGAGATCTTGTTCCACTGGCTAAGCAAGGAAAAAGGAATCTGCAGCCACAGACATGTGAGATCTGACCTGAGTGGACGACTCTCTTAGTACTATACAGCTATCATAAGATCAGACCTAGTGGCAGCCTTTCCTAGTGCCTAGCAGCAAGGAAAAGAGCCACACATCCACCTTTTAATTAAGATCTTTCTCTGAAAATATCCCAGAACAACTTATAGACTTGTTTTATCTAACATCACTGGAATGGACCAATCCAACAAAGTCATGTCCCACAACACTGGCATGGTTCTGTCCCAGAGTTGCATCTCACATCAGGGGAATTTTCAATCTCTAGTGGTTATTTTAAGAAGACTGTATCATACACGTTACATGATATTTGAGGTGAGAATCTCTTAGAAGAAGTGTAGTAGTCCTCATAGTCAACAAAAGAGCCAGGAATGCAATCTTTGGTGTGATCTCAAAAACAACAGAATGATTTCTATTTGTTTCCACTGCAAACCATTCAATATCACAGTAATCCAAGTCTATGCCACAACCAGTAATGATGAAGAAATTGAAAATGAACATTCTATGAAGACCTACAAGACCTTCTAGAACTAACAACAACAACAAAAAAAAAAGATGTGCTTTTCACCATAGGGGAAGATAATGCAAAACTAAGACTTCAAGAGATACCTGGAGTAACAGGCAAATTTGGCCTTGTAACAAAAATGAAGCAGGGCAAAAGCTAACAGAGTTTTGCCTAGTAAAAGCACTAGTCATAGAAAACACCTTCTTCCAACAACACAAGAGACAACTCTACACATGGACATCACCAGATGGGAAATATCAAAATCAGACTGATTGTATTCTTTCCAGCCAAAGATGGAGAAGGTCTATACAGTCAGCAGAAACAAGACCAGGAGCTGACTATAGCTCAGATCATGAACTACTTATTGCAAAATTCAGACTTAAAATGAAGAAAGTAGGGTAAACCACTAAGCAATTCAGATAAGAACTAAATCAAATCCTTTATGATTATACAGAAGTAACAAATAGATCCAAGGGATTAGATTGAATAGACTGCCTGAAAAACTATCAAAAGAAATTAGTGACTTTGTACAGAAAGCAGTGATTAAGATCATTCACAAGAAAGAGAAATGCAAAAAGGCAAAATGGCTGTCTGAGGAGGCCTTGCAAATGGCTGAGAAAAGAAGAGAAATGAAAGGTAAAGGAGAAAAACAAACCATCTGAATGCAGAGTTCCAAAGCAGAGCAAGGAGAGATAAGAAAGCCTTCCTAAGTGAACAATGAAAAGAAAAAGAGGAAAACAATAAAATATTAAACACTAGAGAAAAATTATTTCTTCAAGAAAGTAAGAGTTTCCAAGGGAAAATTTCATGCAAAGAGGGGCACAATAAAGGAAAGAAATGGTATGGACTTAACAGAAGCAGAAGATATTAAGAAGGGGTGGCAAAAATATACAGAAGACCTATATAAAAAAGGTAATCATGACCCATATAAACATGATGGTGTGATCACTCACCTGGAGCCAGACATCCTGGAATGCCAAATCAAGTGGGCCTTATGAAACAGCATTATGAACAAAGCTAGGGGAGGTGACGGAATTACAGCTGAGCTATTTCAAACCCTAAAAGATGATGCTTTTAAAGGGCTTCACTCAAAATGCCAGCAAATATGGAAAACTCAGCAGTGACCACAGGACTGGAAAAGGTCCATTTTCATTCCAATCTTAAAAAAGCAATGCCAAAGAGTATCCAAACTACTGTACAATTGCACTCATTTCACATGCTAGCAAAGTAATGCTCAAAATTATCCAAGCCAGGTTTGAATAGTGTACGAACTGAGAACATCCAGATGTGCAAGCTGAATATAGAAAAGACAGGGGAACCAGAGATCAAACTGGCATCATCCACTCTATCATTAGAGGCAGATGTTTTAATCTCTGAGCCACCAGGTGGTGCAGAGGTTAAAGTGTCTAGCTGCAATGTGNTCCAAGCCAGGTTTGAATAGTGTACGAACTGAGAACATCCAGATGTGCAAGCTGAATATAGAAAAGACAGGGGAACCAGAGATCAAACTGGCATCATCCACTCTATCATTAGAGGCAGATGTTTTAATCTCTGAGCCACCAGGTGGTGCAGAGGTTAAAGTGTCTAGCTGCAATGTGGGAGACCTGGGTTCGATCCCTGCGTCAGGAAGATCCCCTGGAGAAGGAAATGGCAACCCACTCCAGTATTCTTGCCTGAAGAATCCCATGGACGGAGGAGCTTGGTGGGCTACTGCCCATGGGTCGCAAAGAGTCGAACACGACTGAGCGACTTCACTTTCACTTTTCACTCTATCATAGAAAAAGCAAGAGAACTCCAGAAAGAAAAAAAAAAATCTACTTTTGCATTGGCTATGCTAAAGCCTTTGACTGTATGGATCACAACTGTGTATAATTCTTAAAGAGAAGAGAATACCACACTATATTACCTACCTCTTGAGAAACCTGTACATAAGTCAAGAAGCAACAGTCAGAATCAGACATGGAACAACAAATTGGTTCAAAATTCTCAAAGGAGTATTTTAAGGCTGTATATTGTCATCCTGCTTATTTAACTTATATGCAGTGTACGTCACATGAAATGCCAGGCTGGATGAAGCACAAGCTGGAATCAAGATTACTGGGAGAAATATCAATAACCCCAGATATTCAGATCACACCACCCTTATGGCAGAAAGCAAAGAAGAACTAAAGAGCCTCTTGATGAAAGTGAAAGAGGAGAGTGGTAATACTCATTGTCTATTCTGGCATAGATGCAGGGTTTACCAAGCCAAGTAAAGGGATATCTATAGTGTGTTCAGCCTATGGAAAAATTTTTGTTCCCCTTCCTTATTTGCTCTACCCTTGTGCTCAGCAGTAGCTTTAGTCCCATCTCTGCATGTGGGCCACCGACAGGGATCTGGTCCCATGATGCCCTAGAGTACTTGGGTCTGGACAAGGTGAAGATGAAGCATGGAGTTGGCACAGCTACCAACTGTGGTTGGCAAAAGCCCAGGCAATGACAGGCGGGCAGTGGCCTAAGTGGCTTTGAGAGATCTTGTTCCACTGGCTAAGCAAGGAAAAAGGAATCTGCAGCCACAGACATGTGAGATCTGACCTGAGTGGACGACTCTCTTAGTACTATACAGCTATCATAAGATCAGACCTAGTGGCAGCCTTTCCTAGTGCCTAGCAGCAAGGAAAAGAGCCACACATCCACCTTTTAATTAAGATCTTTCTCTGAAAATATCCCAGAACAACTTATAGACTTGTTTTATCTAACATCACTGGAATGGACCAATCCAACAAAGTCATGTCCCACAACACTGGCATGGTTCTGTCCCAGAGTTGCATCTCACATCAGGGGAATTTTCAATCTCTAGTGGTTATTTTAAGAAGACTGTATCATACACGTTACATGATATTTGAGGTGAGAATCTCTTAGAAGAAGTGTAGTAGTCCTCATAGTCAACAAAAGAGCCAGGAATGCAATCTTTGGTGTGATCTCAAAAACAACAGAATGATTTCTATTTGTTTCCACTGCAAACCATTCAATATCACAGTAATCCAAGTCTATGCCACAACCAGTAATGATGAAGAAATTGAAAATGAACATTCTATGAAGACCTACAAGACCTTCTAGAACTAACAACAACAACAAAAAAAAAAGATGTGCTTTTCACCATAGGGGAAGATAATGCAAAACTAAGACTTCAAGAGATACCTGGAGTAACAGGCAAATTTGGCCTTGTAACAAAAATGAAGCAGGGCAAAAGCTAACAGAGTTTTGCCTAGTAAAAGCACTAGTCATAGAAAACACCTTCTTCCAACAACACAAGAGACAACTCTACACATGGACATCACCAGATGGGAAATATCAAAATCAGACTGATTGTATTCTTTCCAGCCAAAGATGGAGAAGGTCTATACAGTCAGCAGAAACAAGACCAGGAGCTGACTATAGCTCAGATCATGAACTACTTATTGCAAAATTCAGACTTAAAATGAAGAAAGTAGGGTAAACCACTAAGCAATTCAGATAAGAACTAAATCAAATCCTTTATGATTATACAGAAGTAACAAATAGATCCAAGGGATTAGATTGAATAGACTGCCTGAAAAACTATCAAAAGAAATTAGTGACTTTGTACAGAAAGCAGTGATTAAGATCATTCACAAGAAAGAGAAATGCAAAAAGGCAAAATGGCTGTCTGAGGAGGCCTTGCAAATGGCTGAGAAAAGAAGAGAAATGAAAGGTAAAGGAGAAAAACAAACCATCTGAATGCAGAGTTCCAAAGCAGAGCAAGGAGAGATAAGAAAGCCTTCCTAAGTGAACAATGAAAAGAAAAAGAGGAAAACAATAAAATATTAAACACTAGAGAAAAATTATTTCTTCAAGAAAGTAAGAGTTTCCAAGGGAAAATTTCATGCAAAGAGGGGCACAATAAAGGAAAGAAATGGTATGGACTTAACAGAAGCAGAAGATATTAAGAAGGGGTGGCAAAAATATACAGAAGACCTATATAAAAAAGGTAATCATGACCCATATAAACATGATGGTGTGATCACTCACCTGGAGCCAGACATCCTGGAATGCCAAATCAAGTGGGCCTTATGAAACAGCATTATGAACAAAGCTAGGGGAGGTGACGGAATTACAGCTGAGCTATTTCAAACCCTAAAAGATGATGCTTTTAAAGGGCTTCACTCAAAATGCCAGCAAATATGGAAAACTCAGCAGTGACCACAGGACTGGAAAAGGTCCATTTTCATTCCAATCTTAAAAAAGCAATGCCAAAGAGTATCCAAACTACTGTACAATTGCACTCATTTCACATGCTAGCAAAGTAATGCTCAAAATTATCCAAGCCAGGTTTGAATAGTGTACGAACTGAGAACATCCAGATGTGCAAGCTGAATATAGAAAAGACAGGGGAACCAGAGATCAAACTGGCATCATCCACTCTATCATTAGAGGCAGATGTTTTAATCTCTGAGCCACCAGGTGGTGCAGAGGTTAAAGTGTCTAGCTGCAATGTGGGAGACCTGGGTTCGATCCCTGCGTCAGGAAGATCCCCTGGAGAAGGAAATGGCAACCCACTCCAGTATTCTTGCCTGAAGAATCCCATGGACGGAGGAGCTTGGTGGGCTACTGCCCATGGGTCGCAAAGAGTCGAACACGACTGAGCGACTTCACTTTCACTTTTCACTCTATCATAGAAAAAGCAAGAGAACTCCAGAAAGAAAAAAAAAAATCTACTTTTGCATTGGCTATGCTAAAGCCTTTGACTGTATGGATCACAACTGTGTATAATTCTTAAAGAGAAGAGAATACCACACTATATTACCTACCTCTTGAGAAACCTGTACATAAGTCAAGAAGCAACAGTCAGAATCAGACATGGAACAACAAATTGGTTCAAAATTCTCAAAGGAGTATTTTAAGGCTGTATATTGTCATCCTGCTTATTTAACTTATATGCAGTGTACGTCACATGAAATGCCAGGCTGGATGAAGCACAAGCTGGAATCAAGATTACTGGGAGAAATATCAATAACCCCAGATATTCAGATCACACCACCCTTATGGCAGAAAGCAAAGAAGAACTAAAGAGCCTCTTGATGAAAGTGAAAGAGGAGAGTGAAAAAGCTGGCTTAAAACTCAACATTCAGAAAACTAAGATCATGGCATCCAGTCCCACCACTTCATGGCAAATATATGGGGAAATATTGGGAACAGTGACACCAGCTTTTGCTCTTTTCTTGGGCTCCGAAATCATTGCATATGGTGACTGCAGCCACAGAATTAAAAGATGCTTGCTCCTTGGAAGAAAAGCTATGACAAACCTAGGCAGTGTATTGTGAAGCAGAATCATTGCTTTGCTGAAAAAGTCCACATAGTTAAAGCTATGGTTTTTTCAGTAATCATATATGAGTGTGTGATTTGGGCCATAAAGAAAGCTGAATGACAAAGAATTGATGCTTTTAATCTCTCATGTTGGAGAAGACTCTTGAGAGTTCCTTTGACTCATAGGAGATTAAATCAGTAAATCTTAAAAGTGGTTAATCCTGAATATTCATTCGAAGGACTGAAGCTGAAGCTGAACCACCAGTACTTTGACCACCTGAGACAAAGAGCTGACTCAATAGAAAAATCCTAATGCTGGGAAAGATTGAACGCAGGAGAAGAAGGGGACAACAGAGGACGAGATGGTTGGATGACATCACTGACTCAATGGATATGAGTTTGAGCAAGTTCCAGGAGTTGATGAAGGACACAGAAGCCTGACATGTGGCATTTAATGGAGTCCCAAAGAATTGGACATGACTGAGGGACAGAACAACAAGAAGAAAACATGCTGGAGTCCAGCTCCAGCAGCCAGGGATTCAACCTGAAGGGAGGGATGGTGTCAGCGAGTAACGACACAGACTCTCAATTTTGTTAGACTGCGTATTTATTTCAAGTTTAAGATTTTCTTTTATACTTTTACAAAAGCATTAGGTCAGAGGTTTGACATTTCCAGTTCCCCCTCACCCAGATTTATTATCTCCATAAATCATTGTTGCCCTTCAGAGTTCCTGCTTCAGCAATGCTCTTGGAATCAGCTTTACCATCTATTATCTACTTCCTCTTATGTGTCCTATAGTTAACTTGTGATTACACTGTAACTCATGCTACATTCCTCAGTTTATTTATCTTTCTAAATCCTGTTTGCCTCTAACATCCTGAGCTCACTCTCTCTTAAAAAGTCTTCTAGCTATTAGTATCTCTAAAATTCCTAACCTCTATAAGCTAAAGTAAAATATGCTAACATTACAACATTCCTTAAATCTTTAACTTCTAACTATTTTAATTATTTCTTAGCCCTAAATTCAGTAAACTCCTTTTCCATAAACATTTTCCTCACAAATAGGCTTCAGATAGCAATCCTTTACATGGCCTCATGCTACGGCCTACATGCTCACCCTGGAACAGTCTTTTGTAAAACTCCTTGAACAAATGTCAATGGCTAACTTTATGAATTATTTTCTGAGCAAAACTGCAGGCTTTTTGTCTTCTCATGCTCCTCTCAAGAACAATAAGCACCTTAATATTCTTTTCAGTCAACTCAGCTAAGGAGAGGAAAGAATAAATCAGAATCACAAGGCCTAACTCCTTCATCATGGGTCCGTGCCTGAGGGACAAAGAGAGGGGTATGGGGCCATGCCTCCATTTTGACAGTAATGCCTAATATGGCTCCCAACAGAAAAACACTATTGTAAAGCAACTATAGTTCAGTTCAATTCAGTCGCTTAGTCGTGTCTGACTCTTTGCAACCCCATGAATCACAGCACACCAGGCCTCCCTGTTCATTACCATCTATGGGAGTTCAGGAGTTCAGGTGGCCAAAGTACTGGAGTTTCAGCTTTAGCATCATTCCTTCCAAAAAAATCCCAGGGTTGATCTCCTTCAGAAAGGACTGGTTGGATCTCCCTGCAGTCCAAGGGACTCTCAAGAGTCTTCTTCAACACCACAGTTCAAAAGCATCAATTCTTCGGTGCCCAGCCTTCTTCACAGTCCAACTCTCACATCCATACATGACCACAGGAAAACCATAGCCTTGACTAGACAGATCTTAGTCGGCAAAGTAATGTCTCTGCTTTTGAATATACTATCTAGGTTGGTCATAACTTTTCTTCCAAGAAGTAAGCATCTTTTAATTTCATGGCTGCAGTCACCATCTGCAGTGATTTTGGAACCCCAAAAAAATAAAGTCTGACACTATTTCCACTGTTTCCCCATCTATTTCCCATGAAGTGATGGGACCGGATGCCATGATCTTCATTTTCTGAATGTTGAGCTTTAAGCCAACTTTTCACTCTCCTCTTTCACTTTCATCAAGAGGCTTTTTAGCTCCTCTTCACTTTCTGCCATAAAGGTGGTGTCATCTGCATATCTGAGGTTACTGATATTTCTCCCGGCAATCTTGATTCCAGTTTGTGTTTCTTCTAGTCCAGCATTTCTCATGATGTACTCTGCATGTAAGTTAAATAAGCAAGGTGAGAATATACAGCCTTGACGTACTCCTTTTCCTATTTGGAACCAGTCTGTTGTTCCATGTGCAGTTCTAACTGTTGCTTCCTGACCAGCATACAGATTTCTCAAGAGGCACGTTAGGTGGTCTGGTATTCCCATCTTTTTCAGAATTTTCCACAGTTTATTGTGATCCTCACAGTCAAAGGCTTTGGCATAGTCAATGCTCTAACAAAAATTAGTTAAGGAAAAAGGATGATAAATATGAAAATAGAAATGGAGTCACTTATTTCAAGAGGTTGGAAAATGAAGCCTTGAGACCATTAAACATCTCACAGACCTTCCCTGGGTATAACCATGAACTTTTCAACAAGGCCAAACCACAAGTATTCCAAGAACTTTACAAGGACACCTGCAACTTTTCACAATGATGGATATTTACCTCCTTCTACTGATAGCCTTAGCATTTTATCATGTTTAGCCAAGACTAATTTCTGCTCCCAACTCCAATTAAATTGCTCTGTAATGCAATCTTCTCTCTTTTTTAAAGACTGTGACTTTAAAAAAATAATAATTTATTTCTTTTAATTGGAGGCTAATTACTTTACAATATTGTCATCGTTTTTGATATACATAGACATGAATCAGCCATGGGTATACCTGTTTCCCACCATCATGAACCCCTCTTCCATTTCCCTCCCCACCTCATCCCTCTGGGTTGTCCCAGAGCACCAGCTTTCAGTGCCCTGCTTCAAGCATGTATTCTTTTTGATGAGAGCTATTCTGACATGTGTGAATCGATATCTCATTGTAGTTTTGATTTTGTATTTCCCTGGTGATTAGCAATGTTGAAAGTCTTTTTATGTGCCTATTTGGTCATCTACTTTTACTCTTTAGGGAAATGTTTATTCAAGTTTTCTGCCCATTTTTTAATAGAGTTGTTTGTTTGCTTGCTTTGATGTTGAGTTATATGAGATACTTATATACTTTGAACATTAACTCCTTAATAGTTATATTGTTTACAAATATTTTCACATTCATTAGGTTGTATTTTTGTCTTGATGGGGTCCTTAGCTGTGCTAAAGCTTTTAGTTTAATTAGGTCCCATTATTTTTTAATTAGTTCAACACTGTCGAAATGTGAAGTTTAATTACTGATTGTTTGGTCAGCAGATTTTATTTTCATATATTTAATTAATAGAGATTGTATATCTTATATGTTTCATAGTGATGATTTTACTTGAGTTATTTTCTATGCTCCTATGCCATTCCTAATGAAAAGTGAAGTTGGGAAAATAATTCTGAAAAGTTCAGTTCACAAAGAATGATTCTATTTTAGAGACCACATCAAGGAAATACTTACTGTCATCCTGTAGATAGCTTTATCTTATTGGTAAAATAAAAATACCAAATCTACAGAATCCTGCTAGTGCTCAAGAAAACATTTCTTCAGTATATTAACAAATATTTTAAACTAAAGTATCAAAAACTGATGTCAATACATAAATTCTTCAATTGTATGCAAAAGCTTTAGATTATTCCAGTTATACAAAATTAAAAGTTCATATGTACTTACATATTTATATACATTCACTTATGTTCAATGCTGATAAATGTACAGTATTTAATGCTATTACTAGCTCTAAAAATTGGGGGAGAAATACTATGGGAATATATTATTCTATAAAGAATAGTTATAAAGTAATACACTGATAGTGTGGAAAAACCAAGAAATGGTAAATGAAAATGGCAGTACATGAAATCTTTCTCACATTAGTGTCCTGTAGCTAGCAAACACAGTTTTTGATTTTTAAGATTTTATATTCTGATCTGGGCATTAAATATTTACTTATATTTATAGTCTTATGGGGAACAAAAAAATTAATTTAATTATCAATGATGCAATAAATGTGATATATATTCCCTTAAAATTGGTAGCAAAGAGGAAAACATGTTGGAGATTTATTTTTTTATACTTGAAAGCAAGTTAAAATGATAAAACTTATTGAATTAGCTACTCAGTAATCACATGTTTCTGACAAGTAGAATACACAAAGTTGTACTGTCTGAAATGGAACTAGGACTACAAAGCTTTCATTTTTAGTCTCAGAGTCTCCTGGGGGAAATCAAAAGGTTTCTGTCTTTCAACAGTTTGAGTGAGATGATATTTGAGATGTTGAGAGCTGCTAAACTATTAAAACAGTAACAAAACTCCCCCAAAGAAATTTATTTTTGACTACACAAGTGCTTCTGTTTGTCTGTTCCTTTATTCTATTACTGAGTTACAAAAAAAAAAAAAAAAGAGTGGAAAAAAGTCTAAGGATATTTGCCTTTCTTCTCAGCCAGAAAGGAACAAGTCAGTGTTTGTAGTAACCATTCACTGAGCCATGCCTTCCCTAGTCTCCTCTTTATGCATAGTTTTACTTGCTTGATGCTAGAAAGCCCAATATAAACAAACTTCAAAATCAAATTTTCATGGAGATTTACTAGAGAACTCACTATTTTAATCTGGTAGAATTAATTTCTTGTCCTGACATTCTTTATTGCAAAACTGTTCCTTAGCTCCTGTAACCTGAAAATTGTGAGAAGACATACTTGAGGTGAAAAGAGGCAACATGATTTGGACAGTGACATCCAAAATAAATCCTATCTGTGAATGGTGACCTGATTTTTGGTCTTGTTTCCTGAGATGTTAAGTGTAAGACAGTATTCTTTCTAGCTAATCTTGGGAAATAGGTGCTTTAAATTTTCCCTTGAGGAAAAGACTTAGCCTAGAAGAAAGGCAGAGGTGAGGGGTTAGTTTACCATTAGCCAAAAACTGTAAAATAGAAGTGAGATGATAAAGTAATGCAGTCTTTAGGAGAGCTTGGAATTTGAAACCTTTAAAAAATTAAACCATGAAAATTAGCAACGTGTATTCATTCACTTGTCCTAACTGTAAAATATTTGTAAGGAACGTTCCTTTTATTATTGTTTCTATTTTTTACCTTCTAATTTTGAAATAATTTCAGATTTACACACAAAAAAATCACAAGTAGTACAAAGAATTCCTGTATACCCTTGACCCAGATTTCTCAAAAGTTAGCATATTATATAAACATATTACAATAATAAAAATCAGTAAAGTAACATTGATATGGCATTTTTAAACAGACTTTATTGACATGTTTCCAACTGTCTCACTAATTTTTTTCTACTTCTACTGATGTTATATTTCATGATATACTAATTATATCTTCAATATTCTTTAATTTGGAATAGCTTCTCAAAATGTCTCATTATTGATGAAGTTAGCCTTCATCATTGAGTTAATGTGATATCTGACAAGTTCCTAAAGTGTAAAGTTAATAATTTCCCCTTTCTAATTAATAAATATTTTGAAGAGATACTTTGGGGCCATGCAAGTAACCTGTTTCTCAAAGTACATTTGGTTACTGATTTTATCATTCATTGTTAATTAGGAACTGAAAAAAATTGCTGTGGTGTTTAACAATGGCAATTTTCTATTTTCATAATTTTTCTACATTTTTTGAATTATGTTTTCCATTCTCAATGTATTTATTCAATTGTTGATTTGTATTAGTATGGATTCAGTTATTATTACTTTACTCTGTAGATAGCAGTCCTTACTATTATTATATATTTTTGCTGAAGTTTTCCTTTTAGTGGTTGAGGGTACCTCTGACCTGGATCGTGTAGACAGGTCTTAATTTTAGTCATCACATTTTTAGAAATCAAAGAGCTGTTTTATGAAACTATATACACAAACTGAACTATTTTAGGTGCCAAAAATGTAAAGGTGCTAAAATATTAACTATGAAAAAGCTATTAGATTTCTGTTATCAGTTTAGCCAATAATCAGTTGTCAGTAATTTCTCATTCCTTCATCTCAGTGAATTTTTACAACTAACAAGAGAGCAAAATGTGGTCCATTGGAGAAGGGAATGACAAACCACTTCAGTATTATTGCCTTGAGAACCACATGAACAGTATGAAAAAGCAAAAAGGTAAGACACTGAAAGATGAACTCCCCAGGTGGGTAGGTGCCCAATATGCTGCTGGAGATCCCGTGAGAAATAATTCCAGAAAGAAAGAAATGATGGAGCCAAAGCAAAAACAACACCAAGTTGTGGATGTGACTGGAGATAGAAGCAAGGTCAGATGCTGTAAAGAGCAATATTGCATAGGAACCTGGAATGTCAGGTCCATGAATTCTAACCCACTCCAGTATTCTTGCCTGAAAAATTCCATGGACAGAGGAACCTGGTGGGCTACACAGTTCATGGGGTCACAAAGAGTCGGACACGATTGAGCGACTTCACTTTCACTTTCTACTAGATGTCTGAGATTATAAAGCTATGCAACTAAAATAAGGAAAAATGTTCATTAAAATGAGTTGCTTCATGCATGTCAAGAATAATAGTAAATTAAAAAGAAAAAAGAGGAAAAAAGAAACAACCATTTATTTAGCATTTTAGGTTCTTTGTTTCTGGGTATTTTGGAAAACTTACATAATATGTAAATAAGAAAATAATTTAGAATGATGTATACATTTCTTTATTTCAAAATTTTGTGATCAATTGGAGCATAGCATAATTATTAAGAACAAGGAAATTAGATAGATATGTGGTATGAAAGTTTCTAAACTAACTTTTCAACAATTATTATACTTTATCATATGTCTACTTAAAAATAGGTCCAAAAACCTATTTATTATGTTGAAACTTTAAAGTTAAGTTGAAGAATGTTTCTGAGAAAGGATATTGTATGAAATTCATACAGATTAGTCCATACTTGCTGTTTGTTTTTTATGTTAAAATGTTGTACACCACAGAAATGAACAATTGTCCTTCTTAAACTCTCATCAGACATAAACACAAGCAGTTTAATTTCTGCACACATACTGTTTCATGCCGGGAGCCAGCATGAGGAATCCCGCCCATGGCAAAGGTCATGAGGAAGGAAGCCTGACAAAACGCAAAGGCGGGGATCAGACTTCAGGGGTTCCCCCTGGAATTTCCTGAGCATCTAACCCCCAAATCAGAGTCTGCCTGCTTTACTATATTATGCTTTTCACCTACTCTTCTGACATTAACAGGGGGCTGTCCCCCCATCACCTTTTTTTAGGAAAAAGTTAATTTAAGAGCTTTTAGGTAATAAGTCTCCTGGGCATAATAAGAGTGTTTCAATCCAAAAACCCCTCTGATGGCTCTCTAACTTGCCTTACCCGGACTTTTACAACTACGCATGTGATTCTTTACAGTCCCCCCAACTGTGAGAGTCACGGGAAGCCTAAACATAGAGCCTTTCAAAGAGTTAAAAGTTATTAGAGTAGTGCTGGTGTAAATTTCATTATTGGGCCAATGCTTATTGCTACATTCCCATATCTCTTATCCACTGTGCACCTGGGAGCACACTCCTTAACATAGTTAGAATGTAAGAAAAAACAAGTGTAGCCTTGAAACTGACCACATCAGACTTTTGAGCTAATTGGTTCTTTCTTTGTTGTAACTTACTGCACCTTTGCTTCATGAAAATGTAACTTTATCTGATACTTTCTGAAGCTGCCATAGATTAGAAACATAAAGAAAAAACACTTCAAGGGAAAATAAGTTTTCTGGTTGAGCAGCCTTTATCAAAAGAGGGCCTTAAAATGTTTCACAGGCCTCCAAGGCCAGAAGATAATGTACATAACATCATTTGTGGGAAAGGTATAAAAGTCCTTTTAAAAAATAAAATTATTGGAGCTTCGCTCGCCGAAGCAGCTTGGTCTCCCTGTGTCTTCTTTATTTTCTGGCTGAATTCCCATCTGGAGCGTGGAGGCTCACCATGTCTACTTACTTGCCCTGGCTTCTAAGATCCGTGAGAGAGGGAGCCCAAGGCGGGGCACTCTCTGATATTCAAACGGATGCCGGTGGCCTAACCTAGATGGTGCAAATCTCTTGTCCTGAGATTTTATTGGCTTTCCACGTAAACCAAGTTATTCAGCCTCTTTTCTCCACTTAATTTTCCTACTACACTATTCTTTCCTAATCTAATCTTATATTTCTAATTAAATAAGTCTCTGCTCGCTGACTCCGTCCACCCTTCAAATTCCCTGGATCCACCAGGGCTGGACCCTGGCAGTTTCACATTGTTCCCCAAGAGTGTTTAAAACCAGCAGTAGATGGAAACGCCTATGTATTTATGTAAAGAATCAAAGCACAACGAAATGAGATTATCTGCCAACAAATTCATCTTAATTTGTTTCTGGTTGAACTTTGGTTACCCTAAAGAGAAAGAACAAATTGTTCTAATTGAAAAAATGCAATCTTCCCTTTTGGATTTCATCTTGCACATTTTACCAGTCAATGCAAAAGCTGGAATTCTAGTTTCTTCCAGTATCTGCCTATTGTTGTTGTTCAGTCACCAAGTCATGCCCAAGTCTTCCCAACCCCATGAGCCACTGCACAGCAGGATTCCTGTACTTCATTGTCTCTCAGAGTTTGCGCAAACTCATGTCCATTGAGTCATTGATACCATCCAACCATTTCATCCTCTGTCGCCCTCTTTTCCTTCTGCCTTCAATGTTTCCCAGCATCATGGTCTTCTCCAGTGAGTCAACTGTTTGCATCAGGTGGCCAAAGTACTAGCGCTTCAGCTTCAGCATCCAAAGAGTATTCAGGGGTTCAGTTCCTTTAAGATTGACTGGTTTGATCTCTGCTTTCCAAGGGACTCTCAAGAGTCTTCTTCAGTGCCACAGTTCAAAAGCATCAACTCTTCAGTGCTCAGCCTTCTTTATGGTCCAACTTTCAGATCCATACATGACTACTGGAAAAGCCACAGCTTTGACTATATGAACATTTGCTGGCAAAGAGATGTCTGCTTTTTTAATACACTGTCTAGGTTTGTCATAGCTTTTCTTCCAAGGAGCAAGTGTCTTTTATTTTCTTGGCTGCAGTCACTGTTCACAGTAATTTTGGAGGCCAAGAAAATAAAATCTGTTACAATTTCCACTTCTTCCCCATTTACTTGTCATGAAGTGATGGGACCAGATGCCATGATTTCATTTTTATAATGCTGAATTTTGAACCACCTTTTTCACTCTCCCCTTTCATGTTCATCAAGAGGCTCTTCAGTTCAAAGCATCAACTCTTTGGCTCTTTACCTTCTTTATGGTCCAGTTCTCACATCCATGCATGATTACTGAAAAGACTATAGCCTTGATTATATGGACATTTGTCAGCAAAATGATGTCTTTGCTTTTTAAGACACTGTTTAGGTTTAATAAGTTTCCTGTCAATAAGTAATCATCTTCTAATTTCATAAATGCAGTCCCATCTGCAGTGATTTTAGAGTCTCAAAAGAGGAAACCTGTCACTGTTTCCACCCTTTTCACTTCTATTTGTTATGAAGTGATGGAATCAGATGCCATGATATTCGTTTTTTCAATACTGAGTTGTTTTTTTTTTTTTTTGCCTTTTTTTTTTTTTTTGTATTTATTTATTTTTTTACACGAACTCCCAAACATGAACCCCCCTCCCACCTCCCACTGTCTTTTTCACTCTCTTCCTTCAACCTTATCAAGAGGTTCTTTACTTCCTCTTCACTTTCTGCCAATATAGTGATATCATCTGCATATTTGAGATTACTGATATTTCTACTAGCCATCTTGATTCCAGCTTGTAACTCATCCAGCGTGGCATTTCCCATGATGTGCACTGAGTCTAAGTTAAATATACAGGATGACAATAAACTCCTTTCTCAATCCTGAACAAGTCAGTTTTTCCAGGATTTTAACTTTTGCTTCTTGACTCACATATAGGTTTCTCAGGAGACAGGTAAGATGGTCTGATATTCCCATATCTTTAAGAGTTTTCCACAGTTCGTTGTGATTCATATAGGTAAAGTCTTTAGCTTAGTCAATGAAACAGAGGTAGATATTATTCTGGAATTCCCTTGCTTTTTCTATGATCCATTGAATCTTGGCAATTTGATCTCCAGTTCAGTTCAGTTCAGTAGCTCAGTCATGTCCGACTCTTTGCGACCCCATGAATCGCAGCACGCCAGGCCTCCCTGTCC
>SJYX01004135.1:201960-213592 GCA_006410675.1 Oreotragus oreotragus | reverse complement strand
ACAGATTTCTCAAGAGGCAGGTTAGGTGGTCTGGTATTCCCATCTCTTTCAGAATTTTCCGCAGTTGATTGTGATCCACACAGTCAAAGGCTTTGGCATAGTCAATAAAGCAGAAATAGATGTTTTTCTGGAACTCTCTTGCTTTTTCCATGATCCAGCGGATGTTGGCAATTTGATCTCTGGTTCCTCTGCCTGTTCTAAAACCAGCTTGAACATCAGGGAGTTCACGGTTCACATATTGCTGAAGCCTGGCTTGGAGAATTTTGAGCATTACTTTACTAGCGTGTGAGATGAGTGCAGTTGTGCGGTAGTTTGAGCATTCTTTGGCATTGCCTTTCTTTGGAATTGGAATGAAAACTGACCTTTTCCAGTCCTGTGGCCACTGCTGAGTTTTCCAAATTTGCTGGCATATTGAGTGCAGCACTTTCACAGCATCATCTTCCAGGATTTGAAACAGCTCAACGGGAATTCCATCACCTCCACTAGCTTTATTCTTAGTGATGCTTTCTAAGGCCCACTTGACCTCACATTCCAAGATGTCTGGCTCTAGATCTCCAGCCTTTTCTAAACCCAGATTGAGCACCTGGAAGTTCTCAGTTCACATATGCTGAAGTCTAGCTTAGAGGACTTTGAGCATAACTAGCATGTGCTGCTGCCACTGCTGCTAAGTTGCTTCAGTCATGTCCGACTCTGTGCAACCCCATAGATGGCAGCTCACCAGGCTTCCCTGTCCCTGGTATTCTCCAGGCAAGAACACTGGAGTGGGTTGCCATTTCCTTCTCCAATGCATGAAAGTGAAAAGTGAAAGTGAAGTCTCTTAGTTGTGTCCAACTCCCAGCGACCCCAGGGCTGCAGGCCACCAGGCTCCTCCATCCATGGTATTTTCCAGGCAAAAGTACTGGAGTGGGGTGCCATTGCTTCCTCCGAACTAGCATGTGAAGTGAG
This sequence comes from Oreotragus oreotragus, assembly GCA_006410675.1. Taxonomy (NCBI): domain Eukaryota; kingdom Metazoa; phylum Chordata; class Mammalia; order Artiodactyla; family Bovidae; genus Oreotragus; species Oreotragus oreotragus. The sequence continues at coordinate 212,647 of SJYX01004135.1, read as the reverse complement.
GGCAATTGTCCAGTGGTTTGAATATTCTTCAGTACTGCCATTCTTGGGAACTGGGATGGGGATTGACCTTTTCTAGTCCTGTGGCCACTGCTGGGTTTTCCAAATTTGCTGACATATTGATGCAGAACTTTAATAGCATCATCTTTTAGGATTTGAAATAGCTCTGCTGGAATTTCATCACCTCCACTAGCTTTAATGGCAGCAGTGTTTCCTAAGGCCCACTTGACTTCACATTCCAGGATGTCTGACTCTGGATGAGTGACCACACCATCACGGTTACCTATACAGTTCTATGTATTCTTTACATCTCTTCTTGATCTCTTCTGCTTCTATTATGTCTTTACTATTTCTGTCATTTATTTTTCCCCTCTTTGGATGAAATGTTCCTTTGATAGTTCCAATTTTCTTAAAGTGATTTTGAGTGTTATCCTTCCTATTGTTATCCTCTATTTCTTTGCATTGTTCATTGAAGAAGGCCTTCGAAGTTGTCTTTCTTTGCTAGTCTTTGGAATTCTGCGTTTAGTTGAGTGTATCTTTCTTTTTCTCCCTTTCTTTTCATTTCTCTTCTTTCCTCAGCTATTTGTGAAGCTTTCTAACAACCACTTTTCCTTCTTGCTTTTTTTGTTCTTTGGGATGATTTTCTTCACTGTTGCCTGTACAATATTAGAGACCTCTCTCCATAGTTCTTCAGGCACTATGTTTACAAAATCTAATCCCTAGAATCTATTCATCACATTCACTGTATATTCACAGGAGATTTGATTTAAGTAATACTTGAATGGTCTAGTGGTTTTCCCCACTTACTTTTGTTTAAGCCTGAATTTTGCTAGGAGGAGCTGATGATCTGAGACACAGTCAGCTCCAGGTCTTGTTTTTGCTGACTGTATACAGCTTCTCCATCTTCGGCTACAAAGAATGTAATCAATCTGATTTCAGTATTGAACATTTGGTGATGTCCATGTGTAAAGTCATCTCTTGGGTTGTTGAAAGAAGTGTTTGCTATGACCAGTGTGTTTTCTTGGAAGAATTCTGTTAGTCTTCACCATACAAATGAAGTATGGCAAGTACTCCAAGGCCAAATTTGTCTGTTTCTCCAGGTATCTCTTGCCTTCCTACTTTTGCATTCCAATCTGCCTATAACTCTTCAACTTAATGTTTACAATTTTTCTCCCATCTGACTTGAAATCCTAGGGAACTGGAACTTCCCTTTTCCTGAATCTCTGTAAGTTGAAGTTTCAGGCCTAGCTATAAACCTCAAGTAAATCACCACAAATGATCTTGTATGGGCAAACTTCATGTCTACTGCTATGTGTGTCACATAGAAAACTCAACAGAAAATAAAAGCCATCACTGTAGGCACCCAAACTACAAATGAGGAAATTCACTGGATGACCATTGCTGTCTCTACTCCTCACTTAAATATGCTTTCAGGGAAACATCAAGAATTCTTCTCAACAGGCTTCCTTATGGAATCAGAAAATGGGGTTTTATATTACTATTTGTTTTCTGTTATTTTCATAGAAACCCATTTCATTGAATGGTTTGTGGCCAGCATCTTAAAATATCTATTATGAAATATCAACAGATAATTTAGCAGGTCTTTAATGAACAAAGGTGACTGAGAAGAAACAAACTTTTTTTTTTTTTTTTTAAGGAAAGAAGAATGTCTCTTTATTCTTTTGAACAAAGAATGGATGGATATAAGAATTGATCCTGGTTCTATCCTAAGGGCTCTTTTACCCAATTCCAATAGTTCTGAATAACTCTGTTTTTTTTTTTTCAATCATTTTAACAATTTTGTAACTATAGGTTCTCTGCAACAGTAGTCACAATCAATCACCCTAGGCAGCACCAAACCTCCCTGCTGTGCATGTTGATTCATAGGCAGTAGGAACCCAGTGTGACTAGGTGACAGTTTTAACATCCATCTGGGGGAACCACTGTTTTGTCTCCTAGGGAAAGCAGACTTTCCTCTGTATCTAAGACTTCAAGGTCAACAGAGCATAAAGATAAGGGAAAAAGAGGCAAAAATAACACCTTTCCCTTTCCACCTCTTGGGTTTTAGATGCATGAATCCTGGATAGAAGAAAACAGCACCATACTGGATGCTGATTCAGAACATGCACAGCCTACTGGAAAATCTTGTTAAAGCCCTGAAACAAATGTACTCTCATCTGGCTCTGTAAATGAGCCTTCTAAAGTCCCTTCTACCATTCTATCAAACAAGCTGCTTCAGATGGTGGGAAATGTGATATTATCAGTGAATGTAAAGTGCATGGGTCCATTATGACATTTCTTTTGTGATGAAGTGAGTTCACTTATTAGAAACAATGTTGTGCAATATGCCATAACAGTGGGCGAGACATTCTTTAAGTCCATGAATGACTTTTTTGTCAGTAGCTTTACAAACAGGTAAGGCGAATGTGCAACAAGTTTAATGTCTATTCCAGTAAGAAAAAAAATGCTTCAGTTTCCTTGAAAGAGGGATCCATTTTAACAACTGTGGTATGCGGAAACTGGTTTATTTTTATAACAGTGCACACCTTTGTCTACCAGTGTTCTGCTTACTACTGCAAAGAGTCCTTATCATCTTTAAATCTAATAATATTAGAGAGTAGATTCCAGAAAACCCAGAAAAAATCAGAAAAATCATCCTTAAAATTCTCAAGGTTCCTCAGGGACTACTCTTGGAACCAAAATCTATATTTGCCAGAATTCTCCAGCAAACTCAAACCAATAGGAGATGATGATAATAATAGACAGAGAGACAGATCTAAGAGGATATTTACCATAAGAATTATCTCAGGTGTTTATAAAGGCTGAGTAACCCCCCAATTTTCCATCTACATTTTAGAGAACCAGGAAGGCCTATGGAATAATTTAGCAAAAAATATAGGCCTAAGAAGGAGGGGAGTTGATAGTGTAATTCCTACTTCCGAATCAAAGACCTCAGAAGCAGTGAGCAGCTGGTATAATTTCCAGAGTCTAAAGGCACAAACCGGAAACACATGTCCAAGTGCAGGAAAAATTGGATGCCTGAGCTCTAACAGAGAAGAGAAAATACATCTCTCTCTTTTTTATTCCATTGGTCACCTCTACCTTGACTGGGTAAAGCCTGCTCTCACTGAAGACAGTGAATGTCTTTACAAAGAATACTGAACAAAGGCTATTATCCACAGAAGCACTTACAGACATACTCAGAAATGCTTTTACCACATACCTTACTTTCTTAGCCCAATCAAGTTAACTATCACAAGTTCACTCATTCCCAACTTGACATTATACTCAATGTCTTCAACTGTACTTAATTCATCAAATAAAGACAGCAATGACATCATGATTCTGCATAACAAGATAAAACATCCTATGTATAACCAAAAACAGTCACCTCTTCCCAAGAAGAGGAAGTAAGTCCTTAAATGACACTTACTATTCTCCATGATATAGCATGAAAACAGTATGTCACAAAATTAACAATACTTAAATACTATGATATAATGTTAGAACATCTCATGTTGAATGATAAGGGAATATGTGAAGATAGAAAACAAATGTATATATTTAATAAATGTAAGTGTGCATGCGTGTTAAACTTCTTCAGTTGTGTCCAACTCTTTGTCACCCGATGGACTGTAGCCCACCAGGCTTCTCTGTCCGTAGGATTCTCCAGGCAAGAATACTGGACTGGGTTGCTGTGCCCTTCTCCAGGAGATCTTCACCACCCAGGGATCTAAGCCACATCTCTTCCATCTCCTGCATTGGCAGGTGGGTTCTTTACCACTATTGCCACCATATATACACACACAGGCGTCTTAACACAATAAGGAAGAAATATGCATGATAATTATAATCCTCCTTTCAGTAACAAGTACTAGATCAAAGCCAGTAGTTACACTACCTCTTCTACTTTAAATTATGTATTCCCTTTGTCTCAGTAAGCACCTGAATTACTCTTTAACTGAAGGTGACCCAAACTTTCATTCCTAAAAGTTTTGGGTCACTATTAGCCCTGCTTATATTGAGTTTTTATCTTTAATTATTGTCCTTAATCACAAGATGTGGTAACACTAAGAAAAACCTTAAGGGATATGCTGAGCTCCAGACATATTACTCCTAACTCCCATTGCTGAGTAGTTGTCCACATTTGGCTTGATAGTGACACAGGTTCTTTGCGTCACCAGACTTTAGTATTCTCTTCACACAGTCCCCACCACTTTTCTCTTTTAATGTAAGCATTTAAGAAACACTATCTGACATCAGGGGCAGAAGCCAGGAGGACCTCATGCCCGAGGGGCGGTGGCCAAGAGGAGTTACCACACGTTTGAGGTCAGGTGCAGTGGCCAAGAGTGCCAAGCTGTGACGGTGATGGAGAGGTCTGACGGAATGTGGTCCACTGGAGAACGGAATGGCAAACCACTTGAATATTCTTGCCTTGAGAACCCCATTAACAGTATGAAAAAGCAAAGTGGATACTGAAAGAGGAACTCCCCAATTCAGTAGTTGCCCAATATGCTACTCCAAATCAGTGGAGAAATAACTCTAGAAAGAATGAAGGGATGGAGCCAAAGCAAAAACAACACATAGTTGTGGATGTGACTGATGATAGAAGCAAGGTCCGATACTGTAAAGAGCAATATTGCATAGGAACCTGGAATGTAGCAAATTGGTAGTGGTCAAACAAGAGATGGCAAGAGTGAACGTCGACATTCTAAGAATCAGCGAACTAAAATGGACTGAAATGGGTGAATTTAACTCAGATGACCATTGTATATACTACTGCAGGCAGGAATCCCTTAGAAGAAATAGAGTAGCCATGATGGTCAACAAGGAGTCTGAAATGCAGTACTTGGATGCAATCTCAAAAATGACAGAATGATTTCTGTTCATTTCCAAGGCAAATCATTCAGTATTACAGTAATCCAAGTCTATGTCACAACCAGTAACATTGAAGAAGCTGAAGTTGAACGGTTCTATGAAGACCTACAAGATCTTCTATAATTAACACCCAAAAAAGATGTCTTTTTCATTATAGGGGACTAGAATGTAAAAGTAGGAAGTCAAGAAACACCTGGAGTAACAGACAAATTTGGCCTTGCAATACGGAATGAAGCAGGACAAAGACTCATAGAGTTTTGCCGAAAAAATGCACTGGCCATAGCAAACACCCTCTTCCAAAAAACACAAGAGAAGACTCTACACATGGACATCACCAGATGGTCAACACCGAAGTCCGATTGATTATATTCTTTGCAGCCAAAGATGGAGAAGCTCTATACAGTCTACAAAAACAAGACCAGGAGCTGACTGTGGCTCAGGTCATGAACTCCTTATTGCCAAATTCAGACTTAAATTGAAGAAAGTAGGGAAAACCGCTAGACCATTCAGGTATGACCTAAATCAAATCCCTTATGATTATACAGTGGAAGTGAGAAATAGATTTAAGGGCCTAGATCTGATAGATAGAGTTCCTGATGAACTATGGAATGAGGTTCATGACATTTTACAGGAGACAGGGATCAGGACCATCCCCATGGAAAAGAAATGAAAAATGCCTATCTGAGGAGGCCTTACAAATAGCTGTGAAAAGAAGAGAAGTGAAAAGCAAAGGAGAAAAGAAAAGATATAAGCATCTGAATGCAGAGTTCCAAAGAATAGCAAGAAGAAATAAGAAAGTCTTCCTCATCAATCAATGCAAAGAAATAGAGGAAAACAACAGAATGGGAAAGACTAGAGATCTCTTCAAGAAAACTGGAGATACCAAGGGAACATTTCATGCAAAGATGGGTTCGATAAAGGACAGAAATGGTATGGACCTAACAGAAGCAGAAGATATTAAGAAGAAGTGGCAAAAATACACAGAAGAACTGTACAAAAAAGATCTTCANAGAGTTTTTATCATAAATGGATGTTGAATTTTATCAAAGGCCTTCTCTGCATCTATTGAGATAATCATATGGCATTTATTTTTCAATTTGTTAATGTGGTGAATTACATTGATTGATTTGCGAATATTGAAGAATCCTTGCATTCCTGGGATAAAGCCCACTTGGTATTCAGAGTAAAACCTTTTAAGATTATGTCTAAATACAACAAATTGATCCTTAAATATTATAAAATACTTTATACTTAAGTAAATAATTCTTCAGTGGTTTATACTGAATACACATATTGTTTGCAGATGGTTTATCGATTTTAAAGTCAATATAAACATCAATATAAATTTTTAAATAAAAAAGGCACTGTACAATAGTCTCCTTATATTAAAACAGATGTAACTTGTAAGGGAGTCCCCATTAGTATCCCATGTCCGTTAATTTTATGAAAACTAGTCTGTTTAACTGAATATTAATTTTTTAATACTGTGTTGTGTAGGGTAACAGAATCATTAATCAATTTCTTACAGCACATAAAATTAACTTTTCCATTTGAGACAGAAGTGTCTTACATGTGCAATTAGATCCTCATTGATAGTATAAGGGAAAATTGAAATCATACTTATGCCTATGTGTAAGCTCTCACAAAGTAGACTGACCTGGTTTAGCTTGAGTTATTTGGAAGCTTATGTAATCCACTCTGAAGTTCAAATGGAACCTAAAGATCTCAATTCTCAAAGTTCTCAGGAAGTTTAATTTACCATAAAAGCACTGTTTTGACTAATTAGTTTCATTTTCAGGTGCCAGTGGGACTTATGGGGGAAGAAAGTGTACATTTACCAGGGCTCAAGCCAATGGAAGCATTCTAGTCTAATGTGATAATGAATCAGTCCATGGTTACTTTGCCCAAATGGAAGGATTTTCACCTCTGAAGATCCACAGCATAGATCAGCAGTACCAAATATACAAACACAGGTGCTCTCATGTTATACCGAGCCCACCGCACATTTCCAGCCTTGTAAACAGCATCTGGGACTCAGGGAAGAGAAGAAAGGGGAGGGATTTGCATCTGACTCAGGCAAACAAAATTAAATGGATAGAAAAAGAGAGCAATGGCAAGCTATGTATTGTTAGCAATGATGGCAATAGAAAATGAACATATATAGTCACCCTTATATACATTTTACAATATCCATTTCCTTTGGAACCAAAACTCCTGTGGATTACAACAGCTGCCCTTTTTCCAATCAGGATGACTGTGTCATGGGTAGTTTTCAACCACTGGTCCAAACATTTTTCATGGGAACTAAGAAATTGGATTGTACTTCAATAGATGAAAATTCCCAGGAAAATTCTGAAAGGATGGGGAAAGGAGATGTGGAGACTGAAATTACAAAATTTCTACCAGCTATTCAGTAAAAGTAGTAAGAAACTACTACTTTCAGATCTATATTTATCAATCTTCAGCCTTTTGATACTCCTATGTTCCCCTGAAATTTTGAAAGCATTTTAGGACCTTGATATGAAGACAAAAGTAGATTATTTCAGAATAAAAATGTTTGAAGCTGTCCAAATCATACTCACCCTTTAAAACCAGTTTCAATTTCTTCTTCCCCAAGAAAGACTTCCAGGACACTTTAATACAAATGCATATGTCCTACTCTGAACCTCTCTGGAGGCTATTTCATTTATTACTCATTGTGATACAAGTGATTAATCACATTCAGTTCAGTTCAGTTCAGTTCAGTCGCTCAGTCGTGTCCGACTCTTTGCGACCCCATGAATTTCAGCATGCCAGGCCTCCCTGTCCATCACCAACTGCCAGAGTTCACTCAAACTCATGTCCATCGAGTCGGTGATGCCATCCAGTCATCTCATCCTCTGTCGTCCCTTCTCCTCCTGCCTCCAATCCCTCCCAGCATCAGAGTCTTTTCCAATGAGTCAACTCTTTGCATGAGGTGGCCAAAGTACTGGAGTTTCAGCTTTAGCATCATTCCTTCCAAAGAACACCCAGGACCCATCTCCTTTAGAATGGACTGCTTGGATCTCTTTGCAGTCCAAGGGACTCTCAAGGGTCTTCTCCAACACCACAGTTCAAAACCATCAATTCTTCAGTGCTCAGCTTTCTTCACAGTCCAACTCTCACATCCATACATGACTACTGGGAAAAACATAGCCTTGACTTGTTGGACGTTTGTTGACAAAGTAATATCTCTGCTTTTCAATATGCTATCTAGGTTGGTCATAACTTTCCTTCCAAGGAGTGTGCGTCTTTTAATTTCATGGCTGCAATCACCATCTGCAATGATTTTGGAGCCCCCAAAAATAAAGTCTGACACGATTTCCACTGTTTCCCCATCTATTTCCCATTGCTTTATAGCAATTGAACTTTTTCTTGATTTCTGTTCTTTTAAATTATTTTAGCTTTTCACATGTCTATATGTAACTCTAGAAGGTAACCTCCTTGAGACTTTAAACATTCTTACACATCTTAGCATCTCTCCTGACACTTCCAAAATGATTTTCATATACAGAAGCTCTTAGTATAAGTGTGTTAACTAATTGGGGATGAGAATTAAGAAAAATGGAAACCACCAAGGAGTAAAATTCCACCTGAAATTCTAAATAAATTGAACCATATCAGAAAACTGAAAGCACAAAACACTGAGGAATGGACTTTTGGGTCTCAGTTACTTTCTTAAATATATTCATTTTATGTTAGTAATATTGTGTGTGTGCTAAGTTGCTTCAGTCACCTCTGACTCTTTGTAACTTTATGGATCATAGGCAACCAGGCTCATCTGTCCATGGGATTCTCCAGAAATGAATATTGGAGTGGGTTGCTGTGCTCGCCTTCAGGGGATCTTCCCAAACCAGAGATTGAACCCATTTGTTGGCAGGTGGGTTCTTTACCACACACCACCTGGGAAGTTAGTAATATTATCACATTTAGTTTTAAGTTAAAAGATAGTTTCCTTTAGAAATAACCTTGAGGCAAGTTGGACACTCCATTTATTGATTATAAGCTCTATTTTAATCATCCTAATGCTTTTCTTTCCACTAAATCATATTCATTTCTTAAATTGAAACATGTACATTACCACATGGAAAATAGATGACCAGTTCAAATTTGATGCATGAAGCAAAACACTCAAAGCTGGTACTCTGGGACAATCCAGAGGAGAGGGTGGTAGGAGGGGGTTCAGGATGGGGAAACACATGTGCACTCGTGGGTGATTCATGTCAATGCATGGCAGAAACGACCACAATATTGTAAAGTAATTAACCTACAATTTAAATAAATAAATTAATTTTTTAAAAGCCAAATTTATCTTCTCTTTTTAAATAAACTTGAGTTTCCCTTTGATAGCAAGGAGATCAAACCAGTCTATCCTAAATGAAATCAACTCTGAATATTTGTTGGGAGGACTGATGTTGAAGCTGAAGTTCCAATACTTCAGTCACCTGATGTGAACAGCTGATTCTTTGGAAAAGACCCTGATGCTGGTAAAGATTGAGGGCCAGAGGAGAAGTGGGTGGCAGAGGATGAGATGGCTAGATAGCATCAGTGACTCAATGGACATGAGTTTGAGCAAACTGGGACATAGTGAAGGACAGGGAAGCCTGGAGAGCTGCAGTCCACGGGGTCACAAAGAGCTGGACATGACTGAGCCACCAAGAAACAACAGAAAGAATAGAGAGCTTCATTTGTTAGGCCAGGAATTTTTTTTTTTAACTTTAAATATAAATGTATTTATTTTAATTGGAGGTTAATTACTTTATAGTATTGTATTGGCTTTTCCATACATCAACATGAATCTGCNTGGACATGACTGAGCCACCAAGAAACAACAGAAAGAATAGAGAGCTTCATTTGTTAGGCCAGGAATTTTTTTTTTTAACTTTAAATATAAATGTATTTATTTTAATTGGAGGTTAATTACTTTATAGTATTGTATTGGCTTTTCCATACATCAACATGAATCTGCCACAGGTATACACGTGTTCCCCATCCTGAACTCCCCTCCCTCCTCCCTCCCCATACCATCCCTCTGGGTAGTCCCAGTGCACGAGTCACAAGCATCCAGTATCATGCATTGAACCTGGACTGATGATTCGTTTCATATATGATATTACACATGCTTTAATGCCATTCTCCCAAATCATCTCACCCTCTCCCTCTCCCACAGAGTCCAGAAGACTGTTTTATACATCTGTGTCTCTTTTGCTGCCTTGCATACAGGGTTATTGCTACCATCTTTCTAAATTCCATATATATGCTTTAGTATACTGTATTGGTGGTTTTCTTTCTGGCTTACTTCACTCTGTATAATAAGCTCCAGTTTCATCCACCTCATTAGAACTGATTCGAATGTATTCTTTTTAATGACTGAGTAACACTCCATTGTGTATATGTACCACAGCTTTCTTATCCATTCACCACTGATGGACATCTAGGTTGCTTCCATGTCCTGGCTATTATAAACAGTGCTGTGATGAACAATGGGGTACACGTGTCTCTTTCAATTCTGGTTTCCTCAGTGTACATGCCCAGTAGTGGGATTGCTGGGTCATAAGGTATTTCTATTTCCAGTTTTTTAAGGAATCTCCACACTGTTCTCCATAGTGGCTGTACTAGTTTGCATTCCCACCAACAGTGTAAGAGGATTCCTTTTACTCCACACCCTCTCCAGCATGTATTGCTTGTAGACTTTTGGATCACAGCCATTTTGACTGGCGTGAAATGGTACTTCATTGTGGTTCTGATTTGCATTTCTCTGAGAATGAGTGATGTTGAGCATCTTTTCATGTGT
>SJYX01004135.1:174534-189029 GCA_006410675.1 Oreotragus oreotragus | reverse complement strand
GTTGCTGGAGCAGCCATGAAGAGATACCCCATGCCCAAGGTAAGAGAAACCCAAATAAGATGGTAGGTGTTGCAAGAGGGCATCAGAGGGCAGACACACTGAAACCATACTCACAGAAAACTAGTCAATCCAATCACACTAGGACCACAGACTTGTCTAACTCAATTAAACTAAGACATGCCCGCGCGTCAACCCAAGACGGGCAGGTCATGGTGGAAGGGTATGACAGAATTTGGTCCACTGGAAAAGGGAATGGCAAACCACTTCAGCATTCTTGCCTTGAAAGCCCCATGAACAATATGAAAAGGCAAAATGACAGGATACTGAAAGAGGAACTCCCCAGGTCAGTAGCTGTCCAGTATGCTACTGGAGATTAGTGGAGAAATAACTCCAGAAAGAATGAAAGGATGGAGCCAAAGCAAAAACAATACCCAGCTATGGATGTGACTGGTGATAGAAGCAAGGTCCAATGCTCTAAAGAGCAATATTGCATAGGAACATGGAATATCAAGTCCATGAATCAAGGCAAATTGGAAGTGTCAAACAAGAGATGGCAAGAGTGAACCACTACATTCTAGGAATCAGCGAACTAAAATGGACTGGAATGGGTGAATTTAACTCAGATGACCATTACATCTACTACTGCAGGCAGGAATCCCTCAGGAGAAATGGAGTAGCCATTATGGTCAACAAAAGAGTCCAACATGCAGTACTTGGATGCAATCTCAAAAATGACAGAATGCTCTCTGGTCGTTTCCAAAGCAAACCACTCAATATCATGGTAATCCAAGTCTATGCCCCAACAATTAACACTGAAGAAGCTGAAGCTGAATGGTTCTATGAAGACCTACAAGAACTTTTAGAACTAACACCCAAAAAAGATGTCCTTTTCGTTATAGAGGACTGGAATGCAAAAGTAAGAAGTCAAGAAACACCTGGAGTAACAGGCACATTTGGCCTTAGAAGGTGGAATGAAGCAGGGCAAAGACTAATAGAGTTTTGCCTAGAAAATGCACTGGTCAGAGCAAACACTCTCTTCCAAAAACACAATACTAGACTCTACACATGGACATCACCAGATGATCAACACCGAAATCAGATTGATTATATTCTTTGCAGCCAAAGATGGAGAAGCTCTATACAGTCAACAAAAACAAGACCAGGAGCTGACTGTGGCTCAGATCATGAAATCCTTATTTCCAAATTCAGACTGAAATTGAAGAAAGTAGGGAAAACCTCTAGATCATTCAGGTATGACCTAAATCAAATCCCTTATGATTATACAGTGGAAGTGAGAAATAGATCCAAGGCCCTAGATCTGATAGATAGAATACCTGATGAACTATGGAATGAGGTTCGTGACACTGTACAAGAGACAGGGATCAAGACCATCCCCGTGGAAAAGAAATGCAAAAAAGCAAAATGGCTGTCTGGGGAAGCCTTACAAATAGCTGTGAAAAGAAGAGAGATGAAAAGCAAAGCAGAAAAGGAAAGAGATAAGCATCTGAATGCAGAGTTCCAAAGAATAGCAAGAAGAATCCCTTATGATTATACAGTGGAAGTGAGAAATAGATCCAAGGCCCTAGATCTGATAGATAGAATACCTGATGAACTATGGAATGAGGTTCGTGACACTGTACAAGAGACAGGGATCAAGACCATCCCCGTGGAAAAGAAATGCAAAAAAGCAAAATGGCTGTCTGGGGAAGCCTTACAAATAGCTGTGAAAAGAAGAGAGATGAAAAGCAAAGCAGAAAAGGAAAGAGATAAGCATCTGAATGCAGAGTTCCAAAGAATAGCAAGAAGAAATAAGAAAGCCTTCCTCGGGGATCAATGCAAAGAAATAGAGGAAAATAACAGAATGGGAAAGACTAGAGATCTCTTCAAGAAAATTAGAGATACCAAGGGAGCATTTCATGCAAAGACAGGCTTGATAAAGGACAGAAATGTTATGGACATAACAGAAGCAGAATATATTAAGAGGTGGCAAGAATACACAGAAGAACTGTACAGAAAACATCTTCGTGACCCAGATAATCACTATGATGTGATCATTCGTCTAGAGCCAGACATCCTGGAATGTGAAGTCAAGTGAACCTTAAAAAGCATCACTACAAACAAAGATAGTGGAAGTGATGGAATTCCAGTTGAGCTATTTCAAATCCTGAAAGATGATTCTGTGAAAGTGCTTCACTCAATATGCCACNTAAATAAATCGTTCTTGGCAAGACGTGATCACAGGAATGTCTGATGTTCACACTGTGACTGAATTATGTAGTTATTCATAGTTTTCTCTGGTGGGGAAGAATAATTAAACATAGAAAGTACCAGAGACAGAGCCAGGAGGATGATCATGCCATTATCGAAATGAGAAGAGTTGGAAACCTTAACTAGGCCACAGCAGTGATAAAGAGGAGGAGAAGTGGACAGTCCAGAGTCTAGATGACAAGATCTAGTCATTGATGGAACCTTAGAGGTGAGGAAGGCAAGAAGTCAGAGAAGAATAATGCAGGGACTGAGGAAGAGGGCCTCTAGAAGGTGAAACTGAGTTTTGTTTTGAACAAGCTGAGTTTTTGAAGCTGTGCATCACTTCATGGAAATCCACAATATCCTGTTGGGATTTCTCTGGAGGCAGGCGACAGTTGCAGCTAGGACCATATTTCATATGAAATCACAGTCAAATCTCTCCTGGGGTGAACATGGCCTTTGATCCCCTACTCTTCCTCCAGAAATCACTCCCCTCTTTTAATACTCTTGGCTTTATAGTCAGTGTCCCATTTTGAAAGTGATGTCGCCACTTTCTCCTGCCCCTTAAACAACCATCCCTGATCACTCTGCACCTACTACTTTCAGTATCATTTCAGCTCTGTTCCTTAAATTCCATCCCTCCTAACCTAGTTGTCAAGGAACATGCATAAATTATCTTCTTTATTTTGCATCACCCATCACTAAATGCTCTTCAAGTAAAATGCTGCCCAATCACTTTAATCCTGCAGTGGAGCAGACAGCTTACAATCTCTGCTATTTCCCACAATGGCCACTATTACTCTCCTTTTATCTTTGGAGGGAAAAATGTTTAAACAACAACAAAAATGCAAGGCTGGTTTCTCCTCCTGATTCTACCATCCTGCCTCCCCTTTGTATCACCAATACCAACTTCTCTGGTTTGCAGAGCAAACTATTCACTTGGGTCAGTGCATGAAAGGATATTCCTTCACAAAATGAAAGCCCCCATCATTTCGAAGGAAAATGCCCTTCTAGACAGAGCTGTATGACTTTCTAAAAGAGGGCATTTATAGAACCTCAAATAGATGAATCGTTTTCTTTCAAGCAGGGAAATGTATTTCACTCTTCTTGCTTCAACTGGGATTGAGCCCATTCATTTCATTTTTTTTATGCTCTCCTGTTTTATTTAGAAATGATCTATTCATCCCAACCCAATTGAAGAAATATAGATAACTCAGAAAAAATTGCCATATTATTCACATGAGGAGCATAGATGCTCCCACTGAATATTTTCAGAGCTCCATTTAATTTGTGCTGTATAAACCTGGTCTACGAAACTCTCTTTTTTTTATTGGTTATACTCAAAGAAGGCAGCATCATCCCTGAAGTCAGTGAGACCCAGATTCTAATTGCAGTTGCTTTCATGCCCCTTGGACAAGCTATTTAACTTCAAGGATAATAGAATCTATTTTTCAGTGTGCTGTGCGATTAAGTGAGATGTTAAACATCTGGCATATACTATGTTATAAAGTAAATATTCTCAGAGGTGTAAAGTCATCTTCAGCAGGAATCTTTTTGCATCTCTGGTATCGTGGATGTACACGATTCTGCTAATCTAATGAGACGTACTCTCTGTTTCACACCTCTCTTCTTAGCTCAGCACTGCTTGTATTGCACATTGCAGGGGATTTTTAAATTACAGTAAAATAAAAACATTGTGAGTGTGAGAGTGCTAGATGCTGGCACTAAAAAACAAATTGCTTCATTATTACTAAATTGAATCCTCTTTTGCATAATATTTTTGATGATCAGTTTTCCATTCATCTGCCTCTATGATAACTGTCTGTGCAGAGGCAAACAATTAGACATTACTTAAGTCCTGACTCTTACTGTTTGATTTCCAGAAGTCTCCCTTCTTGGACTCCCTTCACTGAGATATTTAGAAATGTCTTGAGTAAGATGGATTTCACAACAGATCCCCAAATCTTGCTTCGTGGTGCCAGGTCCATCAGAAATTCTACTCATTTTCAGACCACTACCCTCTCCAGGGGTTTNACTGTGGAAAATTCTTAAAGAGATGGGAATAACAGACCACCTGACCTGCCTCCTGAGAAATCTGTATGCAGGTCAAGAAGCAACAGTTAGACCTGGACATGGAACAACAGACTGGTTCCAAATAGGGAAAGAAGTAAGTCAAGGCTGGATATTGTCACCCTGCTTATTTAACTTATATGCAGAGTACATCATGAGAAATGCTGGACTGGAAGAAACACAAGCTGGAATCAAGATTGCCAGGAGAAATATCAATAACCTCAGATATGCAGATGACACCACCTTTATGGCATAAAGTGAAGAGGAACTAAAAAGCCTCTTGATGAAAGTGAAAGTGGAGAGTAAAAAAGTTGGCTTAAAGCTCAACATTCAGAAAATGAAGATCATGGCATGCGGTCCCATCACTTCATGGGAAATAGATGGGGAAACAGTGGAAACAGTGTCAGACTTTATTTTGGGAGGCTTCAAAAATCACTGCAGATGGTGACTGCAGCCATGAAATTAAAAGACGCTTACTCTTTGAAAGAAAAGTTACGACCAACCTAGATAGCATATTCAAAAGCAGAGACATTACTTTCTGACTAAGGTCCATCTAGTCAAGGCTATGGTTTTTCCTGTGGTCATGTATGGATGTGAGAGTTGGACTGTGAAGAAAGCTGAGAGCTGAAGAATCGATGCTTTTGAACTGTGGTGTTGGAGAAGACTCTTGAGAGTCCCTTGGACTGCAAGGAGATCCAACCAGTCCATTCTGAAGGAGATTTCTTTGGAAGGACTGATGCTAAAGCTGAAACTCCAGTACTTTGGCCACCTCTTACAAAGGGTTGACTCACTGGAAAGGGTATGATGCTGGGAGGGATCGGGGGCAGGAGGAGAAGGGGACGACAGAGGATGAGATGGCTGGATGGCATCACGGACTCAATGGACGTGAGTCTGAGTGAACTCCGGAAGTTGGTGATGGACAGGGAGGCCTGGTGTGCTGCAATTCATGAGGTTGCAAAGAGTCGGACACGACTGAGTGACTGAACTGAACTTAACTGAGTCCCAATGATCTACCATAGTTTAAACTGAAAAGGTAAAGCTGCCACATGCCAGAAGCTTAGTTGACAGAGCTATAGTTATTATCAAGACTACGAAGTGAATACTCATAATTATAGGGAAGTTCAGTGAAGAACCTGAGAGAGGAATCCAAGCAGCAGATCAGAAAGCTACCCAAATATATGTTCTAGGAGGTCAGGCTGAAGAAGACCAAGGAAGGCAGTCCAACTAGGAGCTGAGAATGTAAGCCAAGTTTAGAGTGTCTTGGGAAACCAGTTCAAAGAGACACTGAAATGTCTGGAACCATACCTGAAGGTAATCCTATGGGCATGGAATTGCTAAAGTCAGATTTCATCAAATGGAGCTCACATTAACCAACAAGCAGAAAATGCAGTTGCAGACTGGCAATAAGTTTTATTGATCAAACACAAACAGAATTCAGAAAGTCAAATTTACCGCTTGGAGTGCTGAACATAGAAAATGCTATTATAAAAATAAAGATCTTGTATTTGACAGATTGAATGATTTTTCTCCAAATATCAATGAAAATTTTAATAAATGTATAAAGACATAATCAGCCTTCTTTTCATTGAGACAAGCCTTTTGATTTAAAAAAAAAATAATATAAAGAGAGATGCAGTGAAGAGTCTGTAGTTCTAATCTTTGCTATAATGCTATGACTTTGTGCATAAAAGAGACATTACTTTGCCAATAAAGGTCCATCTAGTCAAAGCTATTGTTTTTCCAGTAGTCATGTATGGATGTGAGAGTTGGACTATAAAGAAAGCTGAGTGCCAAATAATTGATACTTTTGAACTCTGGTGTTGGAGAAGACTCTTAAGAAACACTTGCACTGCAAGGAGAACAAACCAGTCAATCCTAAAGGAAAGCAGTCCTGACTGTTCATTGGAAGGACTGATGCTGAAGCTGAAGCTCCAATACTTTGGCCACCTGATGTGAAGAACTGGCTCATTGGAAAAGTCCTTGGTGCTGGCAAAAATTGAAGGAAGGAGAAGGGGATGATAGAGGATGAGATGGTTGGATGGCATCACTGACTCGATGGACATGAGTTTGAGCAAGCTCTGGGAGTCGGGGATGGACAGGGAGGCCTGGTGTGCTGCAGTCCACGGGGTCACAAAAAGTTGGACCCAACTGAGTCACTGAACAGAACTGAACTGATGACTTTTTGCAAGTTGCTTGAGCTCTGCTTCCCCACTATGAAATAATAATAAAACCTGAACATTCACTTCTATTGAAGAGTATTATTTAAAATAAAAGAATCTAAGTATTTATTTTTCTAAGGTCCAACCATAAATGAAATAAAACCTCAGAATGTTGTTAATTTTTCAAGTGTGTCATGGGTACATGGAGAAGTAGTCATTATATCTTTCAGATTTGCAATTTTTTTTCTTTTTAAAAATGCATTTATTTTTCATTTAAGGATAATTGTGATACAGTATTGTGTAGATTTCTACCAAGCATCAACATGAATCAGCCATATTTACCCATTTTCCCTCCCACTTGAACATCCCTCCCACTTCCATCCCCATTTCACCTATCTAGGCTGCTACTGAACCCTTGTTTGAGTTCCCTGAATCATACAGCAAATTCCCATTGACTGCCTATTTTATATATGGCAATGAATGTTTTGTGATGTAAATTTAAATATGAAATTCAATTCTCACAGAAAAAGAAGAGAAGGATCATTTCTGGAGTAGCAAAAATGAATTGAACTAATGGATATTCTGGAAGAAGTAAGTCACAGAGAAATCACCAACCATTCAAAGAGCATCTAATTTCAGTTTTCACTTGGTGGAAATTTTTCCTGTCAAAAACTGCTAGGAAAAGTAAATTCTTTCAACTATGTATCAATGTGATGAAGGTGTAATTAAAAAAAAATAGGGAGAAAATGAGGATGAGCTTTCTTCCATAATTGAATGAGCAATTATGTCTTTCAAGGCTCAATAGGGAGAATTCAACTCAGTAACTCTTAACTGCAAACCTGTGATTCTAGAGACTCACATGCAGTCCTTGAAAAAAGATAATAAAAATGGATTTTATTATAATTTGCATTTATGCTTTCAATTCAAAGCACATACTGTCCTTTGCAAATTCCACAGCATTATTATAAAATGGAGTGAAATATTTTATATGAAAACAAACAAATAATATAGATGTCTTTCATTTATTCTCAGTATATGGTAATGGTTTCACCTCAAGAAACTCATTGTGCTCAATTTGGGATTCAGATATACATCTATGGTAGGCTTATGGTGCAGACTGATACTGTGTTTACTTTCATAAGGTATTGAAGCTTCTATTGGGAAAAAAAAAATCTCAAGGAAAAAGAGAAGACATAAAACTTTTACCAAGGATAATAGGCCTGCATAAGATGAAAAAGACTGTTTTATATGCAACAGGGTGATTAGTTCAGATTTTTTCCAGTAGGTCTCCATCCTAAGACGAAGAGTATCTTGAAAGTGTTCTTCCTCACCAATCACCACCACTTCTTTTGATTTATATATGGTTTCTCCAAGGAAGAATGTTCTGATCTCCTTGGCTCTAGTATCACTCTCATAGCACCAGTTTCTCTACAGTCTTTATTTTAGTTGTAATCTGGAATTTATCTGTGTATTTATTTTATTAATATCTATTTCCTCTGCTAGCTTGTTGCTTCATGGGGGCAGAAACTATGTAGGCTTAGGTTTAATATTGTATCTCCCGTGTCTAATGTAGTACCTGGTACTTTTTGACATTAATTAACAAATAGGCCAATATTTTACCATATAGAAGGTAAAATTTAAATAACTCATTTCATTAAAATCCCGGAAAGTCATTAAAAACTGCAAGGTAATGGTGGTGTATTCAGTAGTAGGGGTACTATAAGCTTCATTGGCAACATAACCTGAAAACAACATTCAGCATATTTGACTTCCAGCTATCAGCATACTTAATAAAACCTGGGAAATTAATAACTTGGATGGAGACATCAGTGCCTTAGGTAGCAGACGTCATGACCACGAAGTAAAACAAGAGAAGATAAAACTGGAATTCTACATGAGAATCAACTGAACTAAATTCATGGACACTTGCATGCCACCCTTCATGTTGTCTATAAGCAGCTGAGAAACAACCTTAAAAGTTGAGTTTGCACTCTAGAAACTGCAAGTGGAACCATATTCAGAGAAATACAGCTTTATTATTATTATTTTTTATGACTCAAATTTTTTGCCTCTCAATTAGTGGTGTTTTGGAAGCTTGAGTTATAAGAAACATAACTACTAAAATGTTCACCAGAAATTTTACTGCAACCGTGTAAAAACAATACTCATAAATGTAGCTCATTCTTCAACTATATTGTATTTCTTTATTAAATATTCTGTATTTATTGGTCAGAACAAAACAAATGAGACATATGTGTTGGTAAGTACAGTGAGCCCATAACTATGTATGATGTATATGACCAAGTGTGTTGCCATTTCTTTCTCCCCAGTCAGAATGGCCATTGACAAAAATTCCACAAACAATATATACTGGAGATGGTGTGGAGACAAGGGAATCCTCTTACACTGTTGCAATTGGACTGTAAATTGGTGCATCCACTATGAAAAAGAGCATGGAGATTCCTTTAAAAGAACTAAAAATAGAGCTCCCATATGATCCAGTAATCCTGATTCTGGACATATATCTGGAAAAGATGAAAGTTATAATTTGAAAAGATACATGGACCACAATGTTTATAGTAGCATTGCTTACAATAGCCAAGTCACAGAAGCAACTCAAGTGATCATCAACAGACAATCAGCTGAAGAGTACAACTGGCATCTGTACAATGGACTATTACTTGGCTATTAAAGAATCAAATATTGTCATTTGCACCACATGGATAGACCTAGAGAATATTATACTAAGTGAAGTCAGACAGATAAATACAAATGTTATGTGATATCAAGTATATGTGGAATCTAAGAAATAATACAAATTAATCTATATATGAGAGAAACAGACACAAACATAGAAACAAAATTAAGGTTACCAAAGGGGAAAAGAAGAAAGGGAGGGAGGTAATTAGGCGCATGAAAATAACAGACATTACTATAAATAGGAAATACATAAGGAACAAGATATACTCTGTAACACAGGGAACTCTAATATCTTTTAATAATGGGAAATAATCTGAAATTATATGCACACACATATACTTATATATATATATATGTATATATGAAGTGAAATATGAGAAATCTGCATGCAGGTCAAGAAGCAACAATTAGAACTTGACATGGAAGAACAGACTGGTTCCAAATCAGGAAAGAAGTACGTCAAAGCTGTATATCATTACCCTGATTATTTAACTTATATACAGAAAACATCTTGCAAAATGCAGGGCTGGATGAAGCATAACCTGGAATCAAGATTGCAGGGAGAAATATCAATAACCTCCAATATACAGATGACACCACCCTTATGGCAGAGAGTGAGGAATAACTAAAGATCCTCTTGATGAAAGTGAAAGAGGAGAGTGAAAATTTGGCTTAAAACTCAGCATTCAGAAAACTAAGATCATGGCATCTGGTCCCATTCAGTCCAGTTTAGCTCAGTTGCTCAGTCGTGTCTGAGTCTTTTCGACCCCATGAATCACAGCACCCCAGGCCTTCCTGTCCATCACCAACTCCCGGAGTTCACTCAGACTCATGTCCATTGAGTCGGGGATTCCATCCAGCCATCTCATCCTCTGTCGTCCCCTTCTTCTCCTGCCCTCAATCCCTCCCAGCATCAGGGTCTTTTCCAATGAGTCAACTCTTCACATAAGGTGGCTAAATTATTGGAGTAATAGATGGAGAAAAAATGGAAACAGTGAAAGACTATTTTGGGGGGCTCCAAAACCACTGCAGATGGTGACTGCAGCCATGAGATTAAAAGATGCTACCTCATTGGAAGAAAAGCTATGACCAACGTAGACAACATATTAAAAAACAGAGACATTATTTTGTCAACAAAGGTCCATCTAGTCAAGGTTATGGTTTTTCCAGTGGTCATGTATGGATGTGAGAGTTGGACTAAAAAGAAAGATGAACACCAAATAATTGATGCTTTTCAACTGTGGTGTGGGAGAAGGCTCTTGAGAGTTCCTTGGACAGCAAGGGGATCAAACCAATCCATACCAAAGGAAATCAGCCCTGAATATTCATTGGAAGGACTGATGTTAAAGTTGGAACTCCAATACTTTGGCCACCTGATGCAAAGAACTGACTCTCTGGAAAATACCCTGATGCCAGAAAAGATTGAAGGCAGGAGGAGAACGGGATGACAGATGATGAGATGGTTGAATGGCATCACTGACTTGACGGACATGAGTTTGAGTAAGCTCTGGGAGTTCGTGATGGACAGGGAAACCTGGCGTGCTACAGTCCATGGGTTACAAACAGTTGGACACTAGTGAGCAGCTGAAGTGATGTATGAGATATGAAGTGTGAAAGCTGCTGAATCGTGTCTGACTCTTTGTGAACTCATGGACTATACAGCCAATGGAATTTTCCAGGCCAGATACTGGAGTGGGTAGCCTTTCGCTTCTCCAGGGGATATCCCCAACCCAGGTATCCATCTTCAGTTAAGTTCAATTCAGTAGCTCAGTCGTGTCTGACTCTTTGCGACCCCATGAATTGAAGCACACCAGGCCTCCCTGTCCAACGCCAACTCCCGGAGTTCACTCAGACTCACACCCATCGAGTCAGTGATGCCATCCAGCCATCTCATCCTCTGTCATCCCTTCTCCTCCTGCTCCCAATCCCTCCCAGCATCAGTCTTTTTCAATGAGTCAACTCTTTGTAGGAGGTGGCCAAAGTACTGGAGTTTCAGCTTTAGCATCATTCCTTCCAAAGAAATCCCAGGGCTGATCTCCTTCAGAATGGACTAGTTGGATCTCCTTGCAGTCCAAGGGACTCTCAAGAGTCTTGTTCAACACCACAGTTCACAAGCATCAATTCTTCAGTGCTCAGCCTTCTTCATAGTCCTACTCTCACATCCATACATGACTACTGCAAAAACCATAGCCTTGACTAGACAGACCTTAGTCGGCAAAGTAATGTCTCTACTTTTGAATATGCTATCTAGGTTGGTCATAACTTTTCTTCCAAGGAGTAAGCGTCTTCTAATTTCATGGCTGCAGTCACCATCTACAGTGATTTTGGAGCCCAAAAAACGTCTGCCACCGTTTCCACTGTTTCCACATCTATTTCCCATGAAGTGATGGGACTGGATGTCATGATCTTCGTTTTCTGAATGTTGAGCTTTAAGCCAACATTTTCACTCTCCTCTTTCACTTTCATCAAGAGGCTTTTTAGTTCCTCTTCACTTTCTGCCATAAGGGTGGTGTCATCTGCATATCTGAGGTTATTGATATTTCTCTTGGCAATCTTGATTCCAGCTTGTGTTTCTTCCAGTCCAGCGTTTCTCATGATGTACTCTGCATATAAGTTAAATAAGCAGGGTGACAATATACAGCCTTGATGCACTTCTTTTCCTATTTGGAACCAGTCTGTTGTTTCATGTCCAGTTCTAACTGTTGCTTCCTGACCTGCATACAGATTTCTCAAGAGGCAGGTCAAGTGGTCTGGTATTCCCATCTCTCTCAGAATTTTCCACAATTTATTGTGATCCACACAGTCAATGGCTTTGACATAGTCAATAAAGCAGAAATAGATCTCCCGTATTGCAGACGGATTTTTTACCAGCTGACCCACAAGGGAAACCCAAGAATAATGGAGTGGGTAGCCTATCTCTTCTCCAGCAGGAAACAACCCAGGGTGTCTTGCATTGCAGGTGGACTCTTTACCAACTGAACTATCAGGGAAGTGAATATATATATGTGTGTGTATATGTGTATATATATATATATATATATACATATATATATATATTACAATATTCCAAATTGACTTATAATACATTTGTAAAAGTGTTATTGCAAACTGTTCTAATTAATTTTTATTCAGTGATTGTGATTCTAAATGGAACTGGCTTTCTTTGTTTGTTTGTTTGTTTTTTCCACAAACAGTTTGAATTGAAAGCTTTTAAAAATGGAGTGTCTTTTCTCCTTCAGTGAAATTATTATTACTTTTCAAGATTGCTTAGCTGCTTTCCAATGTCCCAGGGAAATACTGTAAAGTACTTTCTGGGTGACTCAATGTCTTTTATGCTTTTAAGAAAAAAAAATTAATTATTGTTGAATATTTATCCATCAACGTTTTGTAATAGAAATTTAGAATAAAATTGATATCAAATCTTTACCTGAATATTAGATGAAAGAATTTCCCCTTCATTTACATTTTAGAAATGTAGATCCAACTTTACAATGTTTCTGTTTTTGACTCCAAATTAAAGTATTCACTAGGAAGGTTCTGCGGGTTGTTATTGTTGTTCAGTCACTAAGTTGTGTCCAACTCTTTGTGTCACCATGAAGTAAGTGCATCATGCCAGGTTTCCCTGTCCTTCACTATCTCTCTGAGTTTTCTCAGACTTATATACTTTGAGTCAGTGATGTCATCCAACTGTCTCATCCTTTGTCACCCCTTCTCCTCCTGCCCTCAACCTTTCCCAGCATCAGGGTCTTATCCAATGAATCAGCTCTTCACATCATGTGGCCAAACTATTGGAGTTCACATCATGCGGCCAAACTATTGGAGCTTCAGCATTAGTCCTTCCAATGAATATTCAGAGCTGATTTCCTTTAAAATGTACTGGTTTGATTTCTTTGCTGTCCAAGGGACTGTCAAGAGTCTTCTCCAGCACCACATTTCAAAAGGATTGATTCTTCAGTGCTAAGCATTCTTTATGGTTCAACTTTCACAATCTGTCCATGACTACTTGAAAAACCATAGCTTTAACTATATGAATCTTTGTCAGCAAAGTGATGTCTCTGTTTAGTTTTGACATAGCTTTCCTTCCAATGAGCAAGTGTCTTTTAATTTTGTGGCTGCAGTCGTCACTGTCCATGTTGATTTTTGAGAAATCAATGAAAATGAAATCAGGCACTGTTTCCACTTTTTCCCCATCTATTTGCCATGGAAGCAATAAGACTGGATGCCATGATCTTTGTCTTTCCAATGTTGACATTTAGGCCACCTTTTTCACTTTCCTCTTTCATTTTCATCAAGAGGCCTTTTAGTTGCTCTTTTCTTTTTACTGTAAGAGTGCTGTTATCTGTATATCTGAGGTTATTGTTATTTCTCCCTGCAATCTTGGTTCCTGCTTGTGCTTCATCCAGTCCAGCATTTCGCATGGTGTACACTGCATATAAGTTTAATAAGCAGGATGACAATATAAAGCCTTGACTTACTCCTTTTCCAATTTATAACTGGTCCATTTTTCCATGTCCAGTTCTAACTATTTCTTTTTGTCCTGCATTCAGGTTTCTCAGGAAACAGGTAATGTGATCTGTTATTTCCATTTCTTTAAGAATATTTCACAGTTTGTTGTGACACACACAGTCAAATGTTTTAGAGTAGTCAATGAAGCAGGAATAGAATTTTGTGGGGATTCTCTTGTTTTTTCTATTTCCAGAATATGTTGGAAACTTCATATCTGATTCATCTGCCTTTTCTAACCCCAACTTGTACATTTGGAAGTTCTCAGTTCACATACTGCTGAATCCTAGCTAGAAGGGTTTTGAGCATAATCTTGCTAGCATAAGAAATTAGTGCAACTTGTGCAGTAGTTTGAACATTATTTGACAGTGCTTTTCTTTGGGATTCAAATGAAAACTCACCTTTTCCAGTCCTGTGGCCACTGATGAGTTTATGAAATTTGCTGGCATAATTAATGCAACACTTTACCAGCATCATCTTTTAGGATTTCAAATAACTCAGCTGAAATTCCATCATCACTACTAGTTTTGTTTGTGGTAAAGCTTATTAAGGCCCACTTGTCTTCAAACTCCAGAATGCCTGTCTTTAGATGAGTGACCACATTATCATTGTTATCTAGGTCATTAAGAGCTTTTCTGTACAGTTCTGTGTTTTCTTTTCTTTTTTTTTTTTTTTTACTTTATTTATTTATTTATTTATTTTTGTATTTTTATTTGTTTTTTTACACGAACTCCCAAACATGAACCCCCCTCCCAACTCCCACCCCACATCTTCCCTCCAGATCATCCCCATACACCAGCCCCAAGCATCCTGCAT
>SJYX01004135.1:143857-155441 GCA_006410675.1 Oreotragus oreotragus | reverse complement strand
GAGAAATATCAATAACCTCAGATATGCAGATGACACCACCCTTATGGCAGAAAGTGAAGAGGAACTAAAAAGCCTCTTGATGAAAGTGAAAGGAGAGAGTGAAAAAGTTGGCTTAAAGCTCAACATTCAGAAAATGAAGATCATGGCATCCAGTCCCATCACTTCATAGGAAATACATGCGGAAACAGTGGAAACGGTGGCAGACATTTTTTGGGCTCCAAAATCACTGTAGATGGTGACTGCAGCCATTAAAATTAAAAGATGCTTACTCCTTGGAAGAAAAGTTATGACCAACCTGGATAGTATATTCAAAAGCAGAGACATTACTTTGCCAACTAAGGTCCGCCTAGTCAAGGCTATGGTTTTTCCTGTGGTCATGTATGGATGTGAAAGTTGGACTGTGAAGAAAGCTGAGCGCCGAAGAATTGATGCTTTTGAACTGTGGTGTTGGAGAAGACTCTTGAGTCCCTTGGACTGCAAGGAGATCCAACCAGTCCATTCTGAAGGCGATCAACCCTGGGATTTCTTTGGAAGGAATGATGCTAAAGCTGAAACTCCAGTATTTTGGCCACCTCATGCAAAGAGTTGACTCATTGGAAAAGACTCTGACGCTGGGAGGGATTGGGGGCAGGAGGAGAATGGGACGACAGAGGATGAGATGGCTGGATGGCATCACTGACTTGATGGACGTGAGTCTGAGTGAACTCCGGGAGTTGGCGTTGGACAGGGAGGCCTGGTGTGCTGTGTTTCATGGGGTAGCAAAGACTCAGACATGACTGAGCATCTCAATTGAACTGAACTTAGCTGAGTAGATATTGGGTAATTTTCCATTTTAATTTACTTTTAATAACTTCAGGAATAGCTTTAATATAATGTTTTCCTAGAGAGATAATAATCTCAAAATATAAACATTTAGGAGATCAAACAAATTTCAGAGATCCTGAAGTGAAATAGAATGAGAGATTTTAGATTAAGAAGCTTCCCTGATGGCTCAAGCAGTAAGGAATCTGCCTGCAATGCAGGAGACACAGGAGACATGGGTTCAGTCCCTGGGTCAGGAAGATCCCCTGAAGAAGGAAATGGCAACCCATTCCAGTATTCCTGCCTGGAAAATCCCATGGACTGAGGTGCTTGGTGGGCTGGACACGAATTAGCATGTGTGCTTGCACTTTCAAATTACAGCTTTGGATACCATAGCTTTGACTTAAGACTTTAATTAAGTCATTGTAAGTGTTATCAATACTATACCTTAGCATAATCAAAGACCTCAGTTTTGGTTTAGATATTACATAAGTTCCACCCTACTTAATATGAGGCAATACATATGTGTTTTCTTGAATTATTCATAAGTCAGTGACTTATCTATAATTTATTTGACATTTTATATTGAGTGCCTACAGTGTGCTAAGCACTGTTTTATAGTGGATAATTAAACCCAACAGAAGATAACTGCTCACAAGAAACTTTGATTTTTCAAAGAAGGACAGACATACATAAATAAAACATTTAAATAAAGTTCTGATCATGATAAATGCCAAAAACAGGCACACAGAAAAAACCTGAAGGCTACTTTAGATTGTCAGAGAAGGCTACTACAAATAAGTGATATCTAAACAACAAAAATGTTTTCAAAGCACAGATATTCTTTAAAAAAATTTTATTTTGTATTTGAGTATAGTCATTTAACAATGTTGTATTTTCAGGTGAACAGTGAAGGGACTTACACATAAATGTATCCATTCTCACCCAAACTCCCCTCCCATCCAGTCTCCTGCATAACACTGAGCAGAGTTAGCAGTGTGTGCATGTCTATTCCAAAATCTCTAACTTTTGCTTTACCCCATCAATCCCACCAGCAATGATAAATTCATTCTCTAAGTCTGTGATTTTTTTTTTGTAAGTTCATATGCATTGTTTCATTCTACTTCTCTGTTGACTTACTTCATTCAATATGAGAATCTCTAGGTCCATCAATGCAGGGATTAATAGTCAGCTGCCTGTTGCTCTGGCTAAGCCATGAGAAAATAATCATGGGGAAAAATTAAAGCAAAATATACCAATACAGCATATCCCAAATAAAAGTACACTGAGTTGATTAATTGAGGTTGTCATACCCTGCTAAGCTAAGGGAAAACATCGTGTGGACCTTGGAATACCAGGTCAGTGCAATTTCAGAACGTTGCTTGTGCACACGCTAAGATGTTTCCCCAAGGCATATGCTGATCTATGACCTCCAGCTAGGTGATAGCGCTTGTACAAGAAAATAACAAAGATAGTTTAAAGTAATCAATAAAATGGGAGACGTGACCAGGGACACAGGAGGCTGACTTCATAGTAGCACAACAGATACTTT
This sequence comes from Oreotragus oreotragus, assembly GCA_006410675.1. NCBI lineage: Eukaryota > Metazoa > Chordata > Mammalia > Artiodactyla > Bovidae > Oreotragus > Oreotragus oreotragus. The sequence goes on along the minus strand of SJYX01004135.1, from coordinate 153,088 downwards.
CTGCTTGCCAAGACACTAAAAAAAAGTGAGGTGGCTCTGAGGAAGAGGGCTCTTGATCCAAGAGGTGTTGAGTTCCCCAGTTCAATCTTTAAAACTTTAATTCTACCTCTAGTTTCTTTTTTCCCAAACTGTGCATCAACCACTTTCAATCCCTACCTGCTGCAGTGGCTGCAGCACATTATGTTGATGCAAATTGCATTATTTCATTCTTTTTAATGACAGAGTAATATTCAATTGTATAAATGTACCACATCTTCTTTATCCATTCATCTGTCAATGGAGGCTTACATTGATTCCATGTCTTGGCTATTTTATACAGTGCTTCAATGAACACTGAGGTGCATGTGTCCTTTCAGATCATGTTTTTCTCTGAATATATGCCCAGAAGTGGAACCACAGAGTCATATGGTAGCTCCCTAGGTTGAGAAATCCCCTGGAATTTAAATAGATTCTATTTGTTTATTTTTCTTTTTATTTCCATAATTCTGGTTGACAGATCAAAAAAGATATTGCTGCAATTTATGTCTGAGTGTTCTGCCTATTTTCCCCTAGGAGTTTTGTAGTTTCTGGTCTCACATTTAGGTCTTTAATCAATTTTGAGCTTATTTTTTTGTGTATGATATTAAATAATGACATGATTTCATTTTTTAACATGTGGATATCTGGTTTTCACAGAACAATTTGCTGAAAGGACTGTCTTTCCAATACTATGTAGTATTGCTTCCTTTGTCATAGATTAATTCAAAAATACTTCTGGGTTTTCTATCCTGTTCCATTGATGCATATTTCTATTTTCATGTCAGTACCATACTGTTATGATGACTGTAGCTTTGTAGTACACTCTGAAGTCAGGGAGCATGATTTCTACAACTGCACTTTTGCTTCTCAAAATTGTTTTGGCTATTTGGGATATTTGGTGCATCCATACAAATTTAAAGTTTATTTGTTCTAGTTAGAAGAACTGTACAAAACAGATCTTCATGACCCATGTAATCCCGATGGTGTGATCACTCATCTCGAGCCAGACATCCTGGAATGTGAAGTCAAGTGGGCCTTAGAAAGCATCACTANGACTTAAAGCTAAACATTCAGAAAACGAAGATCATGGCATCTGGTCCCATCACTTCATGGGAAATAGAAGGGGAAACAGTGCAAACAGTGTCAGACTTTATTTTTTTGGGCTCCAAAATCACTTCAGATGGTGATTGCAGCCATGAAATTAAAAGACACTTACTCCTTGGACGAAGTTATGACCAACTTAGATAGCATATTCAAAAGCAGAGACATTACTATGCCAACTAATATCCATCTAGTCAAGGCTATGGTTTTTCCTGTGGTCATGAATGGATGTGAGAGTTGGACTGTGAAGAAGGATGAGCGCCAAAGAATTGATGCTTTTGAACTGTGGTGTTGGAGAGGACTCTTGAGAGTCCCTTGGACTGCAAGAAGATCCAACCAATCCATTCTGAAGGAGATCATCCCTGGTATTTCTTTGGAAGGAATGATGCTAAAGCTGAAACTCCAGTACTTTGGCCACCTTATGCAAAGAGTTGACTCATTGGAATAGACTCTGACACTGGGAAGGATTGGGGGCAGGAGGTGAAAGGGACTCCCAACAGAGGATGAGATGACTGGATGGCATCACTGACTCGATGGACGTGAGTCTGAGTGAACTCCGGGAGTTGGTCATGGACAGGGAGGCCTGACGTGCTGCAATTCATGAGGTCGCAAAGAGTTGGACATGACTGAACGACTGAACTGAACTGAACTGTGAAAAATACTGTTGGTAATTTGATAAGGTTTGCATTGAATCTGCAAATTGCATAGGGTAATATATTCATTTTGAAAATATTGAATCTTCCAATCCACAAATATGGTATATCACTCAATTTGTTTGTGCTTTCTTTTACAACCTCTTTTAGTTTTCACAGTGCAGGGTTTTTGTCTCCTCAGATAGGCTTATTTCTAGGTTTTAATTTTTTTCTTGTGATAATAAGTGGAAATGCTTCTTTAATTTATCTTTCTGATCCTTCATTGTTTGTGCCTAGAAATGCAACAGATTTCTCTGTATTGATTTTATGACCTGTAATGTTACCAAATTCATTGATATATTCTAATATTTTTCTGGTTAGCATTGTTAGGATCTTTTATATATTCTATCATGTTATCTGTAAACAGTGACAGTTTAGCGTCTTTTTTCCAATTTGGTCTCTCTTTTCTTCTTTTCCTTTTCTGATTGCTGTATCTAGGAGTTGCAAAATTATGTTGAATAAAAGTGGTGAGACTGAACATCCTTGCTTTGTTCCTGATTTTAGAGGAAATACTTTCAGCTTTTCATCATTGAGTATGATGTTAGCTGTAGTCTTGTCATGTGTGTGTGTGTGTGCTAAGCCACTTCAGTCGTGTCCAACTCTTTGTGACTCCATGGACTGTAGTCCTCCAGGGAATCCATGGAATTCTCCAGGGGGTGGGATTGGAGTAGGTTGTCATGCCTTCCTCTAGGGGATATTCCCAACCCAGGGCTTGAACCTGCATCTCTTATGTCTCCTGCATTGGCAGCCAGGTATTTAACACTAGCACTACCTAGGAAGCCCATAGGCTTCTCATATATGGCCTTTATTTTATTGATATATGTTGCCTCTATGCCCACTTTCTGGAGAGTTTTAATCATAAATATGTTCTGAGTTTTGTCAAGACTATTTTCTGCATCTATTCAGATCGTCATATGGTTTTTCTTCTTTAATTTGTTGATGAGGTGTATCACATTGATTGGTTTGCAGATAGTGAAAAATCCTTGCATCTCTGGGATAAATCTCACTTGATCATGGTATATGGTATTTTTAATGAATTTCTAGATTCAGATTTCTAGTATTTTGTTAAAGATTTTTGCATCTATCTTCATCAGTGTTGTAAAGTGAAAGTCTCTCAGTCATGCCTGACTCTTTGCAACCCCATGGACTCCATGGAATTCTCCAGGCCAGAATACTGGAGTGGGTAGCCTTTTCTTTCTTCAGGGGATCTTTGCAACCCAAGAATTAAACTCAGGTTTCCCTCACTGTAGGCATATTCTTTATTGCCCTGTAACTTTTGTGTGTGTAGTATCTTTGTCTGATTTTTATATCAGGGTGATGGTGACCTCATAGCATGAGTTGGAAGTTGTCCTTCCTCTGTAACATTTTGAAAGAGTTTCAGGATAGGTGCTAACTTTTCTCTATATGTTTATAGAATTTTCCCATTAAGTCATCAGCTCCTGGAGTTTTGTTTATTGGGAGTTTTTTACTCATGGTTTCAACTTTAATGCTTGTGATTTCTCTGCTCATATTTTGTATTTCTTCATGGTTAAGTCTTAGAAAACTGTAGCTTTCTAAGAATTTGTCCATTTTTTTCAAACTGTTGATTTTATTAGCATACAGTTTTTCGTAGTGGTTTCTTACGAACTTCTGCATTTCTGTGAAGTCAGTCATAGCTTCTCCTTTTTCATTTCTAAGTTTATTGATTTGAGTCATCTTGCTTTTTCTCATGATGAGTCTGGCTAAAGGTTAATCAATTTGGTATATCTTTTCAAAGAATCAGCTTTTAGTTTTGTTGATCTTTGCTATTGTTTTCTTTGTCTCTATTTCATTTATTTCTGCTCTGACTCTAATGATTTATTTCCTAATACTAACTTAAGGTATTATTTGTTCTTCTAGCTGTTTTGGTATAAGATTAGTTTGTTTATTTGATATCTTTCTTGTTTCTTGATGTAAGATTTTAACCCTATAAACTTCCCTCTTAAAACTGCTTTTGTTGCATCCCATTGATTTTGGACCTTTGTACAGTATTTGTCATTTTTTCTAGATATTTTTTCATTTTCTCTTTGATATCTTTAATGATCCATTCCTTGTTTACTAGTATATTGCTTATCTCTTATGTGTCTGTGTTTTTATATAATTTTTTTTCTTGTCTCATACTGTTGTGATCAGAATAGGTGATTGATATGATTTCAAATGTCTTAAATTTCCCAAGTGGCCCTGCCTGTAGTCAATCCTGGAGAATGTTATGTGTGCACTTGAGAAAAATGTGTAGTCTGTTGATTTTAGATAGAATATTCTATAAATAGCAACTAAGTCCATCTTGTTTAAAGTGTCATTTAAGGTCTGTGTTTCCTTATTTATTTTCTGCATGGATATCTGTCCATTGATGAAAGTGGGATAATGAAGTCCTCCACTATTATTTGTGTTACTATTGATATTTCTGTTTATGATTGTAAGTATTTGCCTTACATATTGAGATGCTTCTGTGTCAGGTGTATATATATTTGTAATCGTTATACCTTATTCTTTGATTGAACCCTTGATCATTATGTAGTGTTTTTCTTTGTCTCTTATAGCAATCTTTGTTTTAAAGTCTATAAATGAGAATTGTTACTCCAGCTTTCTTCTGATTTCTATTTGCATTAGAATACCTTGTCCCATTCCCTTACTTTCATTCTGTAATCATCCTAGGCATGAGGTGGATCTCTTTTATGCAGCATATATGCAAGTCTTGTTTTTGTATTTAACTAGCCAATTTATGTCTTTTGGTTGGTGAAATTAATCTATTTACATTTAATGTAGTCATCAATATGTGTAATCTTAGTACTATTTTCTTAATTGCTTTGGGTTTATTTTTGGAGGTCTTTTCCTTCTCTTGTGTTTCCTGCCTAGAGAGGTTCCTTTAGTATTTGTTATAAAGCTGGTTTGATGGTGTTGATTTATCTTAACTTTTGCTTGTCTGGAGCATTTTTTACTTCTCTGTCAAATCTGAACTGGAGAATTGTTAGGTAGAATATTCTTGACTGTAGGTTCTTCCCTTTCATCAGTTTAAATATATCATGCCATTTCACTTCTGGCTTGTAGAGTTTCTGTTGAGAAATCAGCTGATAAACTTCTTGGAGTTCCCTTGTATTTGTTATTTTTCCCTTGTTGATTTTTATATTTTATTTTCATCTTCAGTTTTTGTCTGTTTGATTACTATGTGTCTCGATATGTTCCTCCTTGGGTTTATCCTTCCTTGGATTCTCTGCACTTCCTGGGTTTGGTTAACTATTTCCTTTCCCGTGTTTGTGAAGTTTTTAGATATTAACTCTACAAATATTTTTCTCAGGTCCTTTTTCTCTTCTCCTTCTGGGACCTCTATGATGTGACTGTTTGTGCATTTAATGTTATCCCAGAAGTCTCTTAGATTGTCTTCATTTATTTTCATTCTTTTTTCTATATTCCCTTTTGAGGCAGTGATTTCCAACATTCTGTTTTCCAGGTCACCTGCTCGTTTTTCTGCCTCATTTATTTTTGCTATTGATTCCTTCTAGCATATTATTCATCTATGTTTGTCCTTTAGTTCTTCTAGTTCTTCAGTAAACATTTCTTGCATCTCCATTATTATTTTTCCAAGATATTGGATCATCTTCACTATTATTATTCTGAAATCTTTTTCTGGAAGGTTGCCTATCTCCTATTCATGTAGATCTGGGATCATGTTTTTCTGAGTTTTATCTTGTCTATTCATCTGGGACATAATCCTCTGCCTTTTCATTTTGAGTAACGTTCTATGATTGTTATTTTCATTATGGAGCCTTCAGGGTTGTCATTCTTCTTGATCCTTCTGTCTGCCCTCTGGTAAATGAGACTAAGATGCTTGTGCAAGCTTTCTGATGGGAGGAATTGGATACAGGAAAATCTGTGTCTTGCTCTGGTGGACAGGACCATGTTCAGTAAAACTTTAATCTTATTGTCTCCTGATAGGTGTGCCCCCTCTCTGTTACTTGTTTGACCTGAGATAATCCAGTTCTGGAGTTCACAAGCTCTATGGTAGGGCTAATGATGATCTCCAAAGGGGAATATGCTAGAAGGCACCTCCCAGGATGGCTGCTGCGAGTCACGCCAATCCCACAGCAAGCTATTGCCCACCCATGACTCCTCAGGGAACTCTCCAACCATTACTAGCAGGTAATGGTTCAGTCTCCTGTGGGGTCAAAGGACCTTTCCCCTGGGTTCTGGTGTGCATAAGATTTTGTTTGTGTTGTGGAAGGGTGGAGTCTCTTTCCCCAAGTCCTTTGGAAGTCTTGTAATCAAATCCTGTTAACCTTCAAAATCAGATTTCCTGGGGATTCCTAGTCCCTTTGACAGATCCCCAGGCTGGGAAGCTTTACTTTGGGCTCAGAACCTTTATAACAGTGGGAAAAGTTATTTTATGTTATTGTTCCCCAGTTTGTGAATTGCCCACTCAATGTTATAAAATTTGATTTTATCATGATTGTGCCCCTCTTACCATCTCATTGCCACTTCCCATTTGTATTTGGATTTGGGATATCTTTTTTGGTGGATTCAGGGTTCCTCCTGTCAATGATTGCTCAACAGCTAGTTATGATTTTGGTGTTCTCACAGAAGGAGGTGAATGCACATCCATCTACTCCACCATCTTAAACCAAATCCCAAAGCAAAAATCTTGATTAAGAACAGTCCAGACAAAGGGAACACAAAGTTCAATTCCCCTAAGGCAAAAATTAGCTTGGCATGTTTAAGGAAAAATGAGAAGCTTGTGTCTTAGGAATATGGAAAATGAGGGAGAAGGTAGGATGAAATGAGAGAGAAGAGATAGGTAAGGTTAGACTAGAATATAATATGTTGTTTACATTTCATTATAAAAGTGATGGACTTAAAGTATAAAGTTTAAAGCCAAAAAGGTGAAAAATATCATTTATAATTTTTAATGATTTATTGAGTTCTCTGTGTGTGTGCGTGTGTGGGGGTGACTATTCCTATATGCTAGCAATGAGATATCAGAAAAGGAAATTAAGAAACAATCACATTTACCATCTCATCAAAAATAATAAAATACCTAGGGATAAACCTACTTAAACAGTCAGAAGACATATACTGTGAAAATCATAAGACACTGATGAAAGAAATAGACACAAACAAATAAAAAGATATGCCATGTTCCTATATTAAAAGTACCAGTATGTCACAATGATTATACTACCCAGGTTAACCTACAGATTCAGTACAATGCTTATCAAATGACTAATTGCATTTATATAGAACTGGAATAAAGATTTCATATTTGTAAGAGACACACACACAAAAAAAAAAACCTAGAATAACCAAAACAACCTTGAGAAAGAAAAACAGAGCTGGGGAAAACAGGCTCCCTGACTTCAGACTACACTATAATGTTTCAATCATGGAAAGAGTGTGATATTGACACAAAAGCAGAAATATAGCTCATTGGTATAGAGTATAAAGCCCAGAAATAAACTCATTATAATAAATTAACTTATGACAACAATGCAATAATAAAGTATTGAGGAAAGACAGCTTTTTTTATAATTGGTACTGGGAAAACTGGACAGTTACTTGTAATATATTGAAATGAGAACATTCTCTAACATTATTCAGGAAAAAAAATCAAAATGGATTAAAAACCTAAATGTAAGACTGAACATTGTAAGTCTTAGAAGAAAACATTAGCAGAATACTCTTTGACATACATTGCAGCAGTATCCTTTATGAGCTATCCCCTAGAGTAATGGAAATAAAAACAAAATAAACAAATGGAACTTAATTAATTTAAAAGCTTTTGTACAGCAAAAGAAATCATAATCAAAATAAAAAGACAACCTTCAGAATAGGAGAAAACATTTTCAAAATGACTGAAAAAGGATTAATCTCCAAAATTTACAAAGAACTCATGATGCTTTATATCAAGTAGACAATCCAACAAAAAATGGGCAGATCTTAATAGATATTTCTCCAAAGAAGATACATAAATGGCCAAAAGTACATGAAAAGATGCTCACTGTCAGAGAAATTCAAATCAAAACCACAGTATGATATCACCTCACACTAATCAGAATGTCCATAATCAAAAAGTCCACAAACAATAAATGTTGGAGATGTGTGGAGAAAAGGGAACCCTCCTGTATTGTTACTAGGGATGTAAATTGATACAATCATTATAAAGAAGAGTATGGGGTTTTCTTAAGAAACTGAAGATAGAACTAGCATATGATTCAGCAATCCCACTATTATGTATGTATCTGTAAAAACCATAATTCAAACAGGTGCATGCAGCCCAATGTTCATTTACAATAGTCAAGACACTGAAGCAACATAAAAGTCCATTGACAGAAAGATGAATAAAAAAAGATATGGTACATATATACAGTGGAATATTACTCAGCCATAAAAATGATGAAATAATATCACGTGTGGCATCATTTATGGACCTTGAGATTATCATACTAAGTAAGTCAGACAAAAAATTATATTTCACATGAGTAATATCATATGATATTTGTGATATTACTATGATATGATATCATATGATATTATTCATGTGGAATATAATTTTATAAAAAATTCAAGTGAACTTACAGAACAGAAACAGTCTCACATGTACCGAAAACAAACTTATGGTTAAAAAAAGGGGAAACGTGATGAGAAGGGATAAACCAGGAGCTTGGGATAAACATATACATACTACTATATATAAATAACCAACAAAGATCTAATATAAAGCACTGGGATCTCTACTCAATATTCTGTGATAATCTATATGAGTAAAGAATCTAAAAAAGAATGAATATATGTATAACTGAATCACTTTGCTATACACCTGTAACTAATACAACATTGCAAAACAACTACACATCAATACAATTAAAATTGCAGGAAAAAAGATTGTAGGAAAATAGGATAGAAACAGGATCACCCATTTGGAAGCCATTACACTCATCCTGGAAAGGATGATGATTGTCATAGAGATGATGATAACTTTTGAAATCAGAGCTGACTAACATAAACCCAAACTACGCAAATCTGTACAATGGCAAAACAATAGGATGTAAGTATTAAGTAAAAATCCCAACCCAAGTTACATCTTAATGCAAGTCATTTAACTAAAATTTATATATATATATATATATATATATATATATATATATGTTGCTAAGTCACTTCAGTCATGTCCGACTCTGTGTGACCCTATAGACGGCAGCCCACCAGGCTCCCCCATCCCTGGGATTCTCCAGGCAAGAATACTGGAGTGGGTTGCCATTTCCTTCTCCAATGCATGAAAGAGAAAAGTGAAAGTGAAGTCGCTCAGTCTGTCCAACTGTTAGCGACCCCATGGACTGCAGCCCACCAGGCTACTCCGTCCATTGGATTTTCCAGGCAAGAGTACTGGGGTGGGGTGCCATTGCCTTCCCCG
>SJYX01004135.1:126667-141576 GCA_006410675.1 Oreotragus oreotragus | reverse complement strand
CAGAAATAGATGTTTTTCTGGAACTCTCTTGCTTTTTCCATGATCCAGCGGATGTTGGCAATTTGATCTCTGGTTCCTCTGCCTTTTCTAAAACCAGCTTGAACATCAGGGAGTTCATGGTTCACATATTGCTGAAGTCTGGCTTGGAGAATTTTGATCATTACTTTACTAACGTGTGAGATGAGTGTAATTGTGCGGTAGTTTGAGCATTCTTTGCCATTGCTTTTCTTTGGAATTGGAATGAAAACTGACCTTTTCCAGTCCTGCAGCCACTGCTGAGTTTTCCAAATTTGGTGGCATATTGAGTGCAGCACTTTCACAGCATCATCTTTCAGGATTTGAAACAGCTCAACTGGAGTTCCATCACCTCCACTAGCTTTGTTCGTAATGATGCTTTCTAAGGCCCACTTGACTTCACATTCCAAGATGTCTGGCTCTAGATTAGTGATCACATCCTCATGATTATCTGGGTCATGAAGATCTTTTCTGTGTATTCTTGCCACCTCTTCTTAATATCTTCTGCTTTTGTTAGGTCCATACCATTTCTATCCTTTATCGAGCCCATCTTTGCATGAAATGTTCCCTTGCAGGCAGGATAAAAACTGGATTAAAAATTGTTTGCTGAGGGAAGGGGATCAAGATGGTCGAGTAAGAGGACTCTCAGCTTACCTTCTCCCACAAAGACATCAACAGTGTACTTACATGTGGAACAAATCTCTTTGAAAACTAACTGGAAACTGCCAGGTGAACTCATACAAGTGAAACTGCAGGAAACATCTCCACATAATCAGGTAGAATGGAGGATTGACAAAAATAGGCGTTAGTTCAGAACCTGTGCTCTAGAAGGGATCTGAAAGGAATCCAGGTCCATGGAGTAGACCTGTGACTTAGGAAGCAAGCAAGTCAAACCAGAGTCTAAGAATCCCAGTTCTGGGGTCCTGCACAGAGGAGACCACCCACCTTGCCTGCTGGAAAATCCACTGAGACACACACACAAAAAAAGATGAAGAAGCTTAGACTCCACTCATGAAGACTATGTTTATGCTTGCTTGTAAAGACAGCTGTGTACTTGCAGTGGCAGCATCATTGTACTTCCCAATCCTAAGAGGCAAACACCATGGTCCAGCTCACGCTACACCACAGCCTGGTGCAAGATCTGGGTAAGAGGCAAATGAGGATGCTTGGGTTGTGATCTGGGAGGAGTCACAGAGACCATTGTCAGCACACACACAGGATGGTGCCACAAGAATACATAGTGGCTAAGTGCTAAATCTTAGGCAGACAGACCTTAGGAAAGGATGCATCTATCTATGCAGAAATAGCTGGCAATGCATGCAGAGTGGTTCATGTGGGGCAGCAATGGCCATTGTCAATAACCTTAGAAGTTATGGTTCATTTCTCAGGGAGAGCACTGTGCACACTCCACATTGCAGTTTAGCACTACACCTGGGATAGACAGGTAATGGAATAAGACTGTTGCAGAGGCAGCCCAAGTCACAGGTGGCTGTGCAACCACTTCAATTTCTTCATCCTCAATACCTCAACTCCAAGTCCCAGCCTATTCCACACCATAATCTTGCAGTAGATCTGTACAAACACAATAGAGAAAGGGACTTAAACTTGGGCTGCTTCTGAGTGGAACTGTGGACACCTGCAAAAATGGCAAACAGATTTTATGTAACCATGTTGTTCTCACATGTTTCAGCAATCAGCTCCTTTGGGGCAGGGCATGCACTCAAAGACAATGGAGCTTGATCAAACTCAAACCTTGGGACTTCTAAACTCAATAAATGGAGCAAATGCAGAGAATAATTTGGCCCCAACTGAAATATGACAGTTACTAAGCTAAAAAGAGGCTCTGCCCAACATCCAAAGCAGGCTCTGGGCACCACAACATCAATCAAACTCTATATCAAGGGGATGGGTGTTAGCATACTTTGAGGAAAGATGTGACTGACATCCACACTAAAACCAGTTTTTCTGTCAAAAATGTTGGATTCAGTCTTCACAGAGATGATCCCATATAAAAATAACCCTTTAAGACAACAATACCCAACTATATTTTCTAAATAAGGTTAAGTAAAGTGAAAGTACAGAGGAACTACTTCAATTAAAAGAACAAGAGGAATCTTCTGAAAGAACAAATAATTAAACAGAGCTCACCAGTCTATTACTTCCTAAGTTCAAAAAAAATGGTAATAAGAATGCTAAAGGAATTAAGAAAGATTATTGATAGAAATGCTGGTCACTGGAACAAGGGACTAGAAACTATAAATGTAAATCAATCAAAATTAGTCAACTCAATTGCTGACATAAAAATTAATCAAGAAGCAATGATTAACAGCCTAAATAATTCAGGAGGATAAATAAGTGGTTTGGAAGACAGAATAATGGAAATCATCCAATCAGAGTAGCATACAGAAAGATTTTTTTTTTAATGAAAGCAAGAAGGGGACAACAGAGGATGAGGTGGCTAGATGGCATCACCGACTCGAAGGACATGAGTTTGGGTAAACTCCGTGAGTTGGTGATGGACAGGGAGGCCTGGCATGCTGTGATTCATGGGGCAGCAAAGACAGACACAGCTGAGAGAGTGAACTGAACTGAACTGAATATACAAGATGTATGGGATAATATAAACCATACCAACCCATGCTTAATGAGAACCACAGAAGGAGAAAAAAGAATATCAATGTTAAATATGTTTGAATAAAATATGGTTTAAATTTCCCCAAGCTTAAAAAACACAACAGATATCTATGTACAAGAAACATACAGGATTCCCAAATAAGATGAAAAAAAAAAAAAAAGATCAACATCAAGGCACATCATAGTTAAATGGCAAACTTAAAGAGAGGATTGTATAAGTAGCAAGATGAAAGCAATTAGTTACAACAGAATTCCCATAAGGATATCAGCTAATTTCACTGCAAAAACTTTGCAGAGCAGAAGGGAGTGGATGTTATATTCAAAGCCTTGAGAGGGAAAAACCTACAAATTAGGATAATCTACCAAGTAAGAATACCACTTGCAATAGAAGAAAAGATAAATAATTTATCAGAAAGCAAAAACTAAGAGAATTCAGCAGTACTAAACCACTCTAAAATAAATTTGGAAGGATCTTATCTAAATATAAATGAGACATGAATCTGTACGAAAGGGGGAAAAATCACAATATGAGAGGCAGCTATACTAAAGGATTATACGGGACTGGAATGCAAGAGTAGGAAGTCAAGAAACACTTGGAGTAACAGGCAAATGTGGCCTTGGAGTACGGAATGAAGCAGGACAAAGGCTAATAGAGTTTTGTCAAGAGAACACACTGGTAATAGCAAACATCCTCTTCCAACAACACAGGAGAAGACTCTACACATGGACATCACCAAATGGTCAACACTGAAATCATATTGATTATATTCTTTGTAGCCAAAGATGGAGAAGCTCTATACAATCAGCAAAAACAAGACCGTGAGATGACTGCGGCTCAGATCATGAAATCCTTATTGCCAAATTCAGACTTAAATTGAAGAAAGTAGGGAAAGCTGCTAAACCATTCAGGTATGACCTATATCAAGTTCCTTATGATTAAACAGTGGAAATGAGAAATCAATTTAAGAGACTAGATCCGATAGAGTGCCTGATGAACTACGGATGGAAGTTCGCGACATTATACAGGAGACAGGGATCAAGACCATACCCATGGAAAAGAAATGCAAAAAAAAAAAAAAAAAATGGCTCTCTGGGAAGGCCATACAAATAGCTGTGAAAAGAAGAGAAGCGAAAAGCAAAGGAGAAAAGGAAAGATATAAGCATCTGAATGCAGAGTTCCAAAGAATAGCAAGGAGAGATAAGAAAGCCTTCCTCAGTGATCAATGTAAAGAAATAGAGGAAAACAACAGAATGGAAAATACTAGAGATCTCTTCAAGAAAATTAGAGCTATCAAGGGAATATTTTATGCAAAGTTGGGCTCAATAAAGGACATAAATGGTATGGACCTAACAGAAGCAGAAGATATTAGGAAGAGGTGGCAAGAATACATGGAAGAACTGTACAAAAAAGATCTTCATGACCCAGATAATCACAATGGTGTGATCACTCACCTAGAGCCAGACATCCTGGAATGTGAAGTCAAGTGGGCCTTAGAAAACATCACTACAAACAAAGCTAGTGGAGGAGATGGAATACCAGTGGAGCTATTTCAAATCTTGAAAGATGATGGTGTGAAAGTGCTGCACTCAATATGCTAGCAAATTTGGAAAATTCAGCAGTGGCCACAGGACTGGAAAAGGTCAGTTTTCATTCTAATCCCAAAGAAAGGAAATGCCAAAGAATGCTCAAACTACAGCACATTTGCACTCATCTCACATGCTAGTAAAATAATGCTCAAAATTCTCCAAGCCAGGCTTCAGCAGTATGTGAACCATAAAATTCCAGATGTTCAAGCTGGTTTTAGAAAAGGCAGAGGAACCAGAGATCAAATTGCCAACATCCACTGGATCATGGAAAAAGCAAGAGAGTTCCAGAAAAACATCTATTTCTGCTTTATTGACTATGCCAAAGCCTTTGACTGTGTGGATCACAATAAACTGGAAAATTCTGAAAGACATGGGAATATCAGACGACCTGACTTGCCTCTTGAGAAACCTGTATGCAGGACAGGAAGCAACAATTAGAACTGGACATGGAACAACAGACTGGTTCCAAATAGGAAAAGGAGTACGTCAAGGCTATATATTGTCACCCTGCTTATTTAACTTATATGCAGAGTACATAATGAGAAACATTGGACTGGAAGAAGCACAAGCTGGAATCAAGATTGCTGGGAGAAATATCAGTAACCTCAGATATGCAGATGATACCACCCTTATGGCAGAAAGTGAAGAGGATCTATAAAGCCTCTTGATGAAAGTGAAAGAGGAGAGTGAAAAAGCTGGCTTAAAGCTCAAAATTAAGAAAAATAAGATCATGGCATTTGGTCCCATTACTTCATGGGAAATATATGGGGAAACACTGGAAACAGTGTCAGTCTTTATTTTGGGGGGGCTCCAAAATCACTTCAGATGGTGACTGCAGCCATGAAATTAAAAGACCCTTACTCCTTGGAAGGAAATTTATGACCAACCTAGATAGCATACTCAAAAGCAGAGACATTACTTTGCCGACTAAGGTCCGTCTAGTCAAGGCTATGGTTTCTCCAGTGGTCATGTGTGGATGTGAGACTTGGACTGTGAAGAAAGCTGAGCACCAAAGAATTGATGCTTTTGAACTGTGGTGTTGGAGAAGACTCTTGAGAATCCCTTCGATTGCAAGGAGATCCAACCCGTCCATTCTAAAGGAGATCAGTCCTGTGTGTTCTTTGGAAGGAATGATGCTAAAGCTGAAACTCCAATACTTTGGCCACCTCCTGCAAAGAGTTAACTCACTGGGAAAGACCCTGATGCTGGGAGGGTTTGGGGGCAGAAGAAGGGGATGGCTGAGGATGAGATGGCTGGATGGCATCACTGACTCGACTGACATGAGTCTGAGTGAATTCCAGGAGTTGGTGGTGGACAGGGAGGCTTGGCATGCTGTGATTCATGGGGTCGCAAAGAGTCGGACAGGACTTACCGACAGAAATGAACTGAACTGAACTGATTCTGTAGTCAATAGTGGCTGTATCAATTTACATTCTCACAAGCACTGAGAGCTCCCTGTTCTCCACACTCTTTTCAGCATTTATTGTGTGTAGATTTTTTTTGTCATATACATACACATATTCTTTTAAAAATGAAGCATAGAAAAGTCTAATAATAAGAATTTACCAAAAATTTCCATTAACACTTTAAAATTTACTAGTAAATGAAAACTTAAGGCTATGTTTCTAGGATGTATGACATTTCAAATTCAATTCAAATTTATATTCTGTGTAGTTGCAATGTTTTTTGTAATTATTTTTAGGTTTTTATATTTATTTTCAATTGAACAATAATTTCTTTACAAGGTTGTATTGATTTCTACATACAAAACCTTGTATCTGTCATAAATATAGATATGTCCACACCTTCTTGAACATTCTTCCTAACCTCCACCTGCTGTGTTATACAGAGCTCCCTCTGATATACAGCAACTTCCCACTAGCTATCTATTTTATGCATGGCAATGTATTTATTTCAGTGCTACTCTTTCCATTTGCCCCACACTCTTCTTCCCCACTGTGTCCATAAGTCTGTTCTCTTGTGTACATCTCTGTTTCTACCCTGCAAATAAGTTCATCAGTACCATTTTTTTAGATTCCATATATATGTGTTAATAATATACAATATTTGTTTTTGTCTTTCTGACTTCACTCTGTATGACAGGCTCTAAATTCATCCATGTCATTAGAACTGACTCTAATCCTTTCGTTTTTATAATAAGAGGTGTATCAAATATATGTACCACAGTGTCTTTTCCTTTTCATCTGTTGATGGACATCTAGGTTGCGTCCATGTCCTGGCTATTGTAAATAGTGCTGCAATGTATATTTGGGTACATGTGCCTTTCTGAATTTTGGGTTACTCAGGATATATGTCCAGCATTGGGACTTCTGGGTCATATTGTATTTTTATTCCTTTCTTATTAAGGAATCTCCATACTCTTCTCTATAGCAGCTGTATCAATTTACATTCCCACCAGCTCTGCCAGAGGGTTCCCTTTACTCCACATCCTCTCCAGCATTTACTCTTTGTAGACTTATGATGATAACCATTCTGACCAGGATTTCCCTGGTGGCTCAGATGGTAAAGCATCTGCCTATAATGTGAGAGACCCGGGTTCAATCCCTGGGTCGGGAAGATCTCCTGGAGAAGGCAATGGCAACCCACTCCAGTACTCTTGCCTGGAAAATCCCATGGGTGGAGGGGCCTGATAGGCTACAGTCCATGGGGTCGCCAAGAGTTGGAGACGACTGAGCGACTTCACTCTTCACATTCTGACCAGAGTAAGGGGATACCTCACTGTAGTTTTGATTTGCATTTCTCTCACAATGAGCAACGTTGAGTTTTTGTATTTTTTTTTTTTTTCATGCATTTACTGGCCATCTGTATGTCTTCTCTGGAAATGTCTCCTTAGGTCTTCAGCCCATTTTTTGTGTAGATTAATTAATTATTTTTCTGATATTGAGCTGCATGAGCTGCTTGTATATTTTGGAGATTAATCCTTTGTCAGTTGATTATTTGCAATTATTTTCTCCTATGCTGAGTGTTTTCTTTTGATATTTTTTATAGATTATTTGCTGTGCAAAAGTTTTTAGTTTAATTTCATCCCATTTGTTTATTTTTGTTTTCATTACTCTATGTGGTGGGCCAAAGAGGATCTTGTTGAGATATATATCAAAGAATGTTCTGCCTATGTTTCCTCTAAGAGGTTTATAATTTCTGGCCTTACATTTAGGTCTTTAATCCATTTTTAGCTTATTTTTATGTATGGTGCTACAAAGTGTTTCAATTGCCTTCTTTTACACATAGCTATGCATTTTTCCCAGCACTAGTTATTGAAAAGGCTATATTTTCTCCATTGAATATTCTTGCCTCCTTTGTCAAATATAAGGTGCCCATGGGTCCATGGGTTGAGTTATGGGCTTTATATCTTGTTATATTGATCTATATTTTTATTTCTGTGTAAGTACCATACAGCTTGACAGTAGCTTTGTAGTATAGTCAGAAGTCAGGAAGATCGATTCCCCAGGTTCTGTTTTGCCTTCTCAAGATGGGTTTGGCAATTTTGGTTCTTTTGTGTTTCTATAAAATTTTTGAAATATTTTATTCTAGTTATGTGAAAAAATGCCATTGGTAATTTGATAGGCATTACATTGAATCTGTCAACTGCTTTGAGTAGTATAATCGTTCTCACAATATTGATTTTTATAATCCAAGAATATAATATATTTCTCGATCTGTTTGTGTCATTGTGATTTCTTTCAACAGTATATTATTGTTTTATGAATATAGGTGTTTTGCCTCTTTAGGTAGATTTTATTTCTAGATGTTTTATTCCTTTTGTTGTAATTTTAAATGGGAATGTTTCCTTAATTTATCTTTCTGACCTTTTATCGTAAGTGTATAGGAATTCAAGAAATGTATCCATTTTAATTTTGTATACTGTGACTTTACTAAATTCATTGGTTAGCTCTAGTAGTTTTCTAGTGACTTCCTTAGGATTTTCTATGCATAGAATTGGGTTTCTCAGTGATGCTGGTGGTAAAGAACCCTACTGCCAATGCAGGAGACCCAAGAGACATGGATTCGATCCCTGGGTTGGAAAGATACCCTGGAGGAGGACATGGCAATCAATTCTAGTATTCCTGCCCAGAGAATCCCATGGACAGAGGAGCCTGGCAGGTTATAGCTAATGTTGCAAAGCATTGGATGTGACTGAAGAGACTTAGCATGCATACACACACAAACATGTATAGTATCATGTAATTTACAAGAAAATGACAATTTTACTTCTTTTTTTACCAAGCTTCATTCTTTTAATTTCATTTTAATCTTTGATTTCTGTGACTGTTATTTCCAAGACCATATTGAAAAATGGTGAGAGTTTAAACTCTTGTCTTGGGGCGGTCCTAAGAAGGCAGAGGAATAGGACAGGGAGACCACTTTCTCCCCCACAAATTCATTGAAAGAACGTTTGAACACTGAGCAAATTCCACAAAACAACTTCTGAATGCTGGCAGAGAATATCAAGCACCCAGAAAGGCAGCCCACTGTCTTTGAAAGGAGGTAGGACAAAATATAAAAGATACAAAGGGAGACAAAAGAGGTAGGGAAAATAAGCCATCCCAGGAAGGGAGTCTTAAAAAAGAGAGAAGACTCCAAAAGAGAGAAGTCACAGGCGGCCCTGTGGAGAGTCTTGGAATCTCAGAGGACAAAATAACTGGGAGGAAAAATAAATAAACAAATAATTAAAACCCACAGATTACATGCCTAACTGCAACTCCCAGCACTCACAACCACCACCAGCAAGCAGGGGCTGAACAGGGAGGTGTGGGCTGCATTGCTTAGGGAAAGGAATGGTCAGAATGCCCTGAGGGCAATCTGAGGGAACTAACATGAGATAGCAACCCAGACAGTGGGATAGCCAGAGAAAGAGAGTAAAAAAAAAAAAAAAAAGAGAGAGAGAGAGAGAAAACTATTCCATGAAAAGCCCTAACCCATGGTATCTGGTCCCAACACTTCATGGCAAATTGATGGGGAAACAGTGGAAACAGTGTCAGACTTTATTTTGGGATGCTCCAAAATCACTTCAGATGGTGATTGCAGCCATGAAATTAAAAGACACTTACTCCTTGGAAGGAAAGTTATGACCAACCTAGATAGCATATTCAAAAGCAGAGACATTACTTTGCCAACAAAGGTCTGTCTAGTCAAGGCTACAGTTTTTCCAGTGGTCATGTATGGATGTCAGAGTTGGACTGTGAAGAAAGCTGAGCACTGAAGAATTGATGTTTGTGAACTGTAGTGTTGGAGAAGACTCTTGAGAGTCCCTTGGACTGCAAGGAGATCCAACCAGTCCATCCTAAAGGAGATCAGCTCTGGGTGTTCTTTGGAAGGAATGATGGAAAGTTGAAACTCCAGTACTTTGGCCACCTCATGTGAAGAGTTGACTCACTGGAAAAGACCCTGATGCTGGGAGGGACTGGGGGCAAGAGGAGAAGGGGATGACAGAGGATGAGATGGCTGGATGACATCACCTACTTGATGGACATGAGTTTGAGCAAACTCCAGGAGTTGTTGATGGACAGGAAGGCCTGGTGTGCTGTGATTCATGGGGTCGCAAAGAGTCGGACATGACTGAGCAACTGAACTGAACTGAAGACACTGCCAGGCCCGCTCACAGAACAAAGGACTGAACAGAGCTAGTCGGCTGTGGACTGGCCCATCCCCCACCAGAGACAGGCAGCCAGGGACAGCCAGCGCTGGAAGGGGCCAGTCAGGGCCACAGAGAGGTATCTTCTACCAAACTGCAAGCAGGCTTCATTGCTAACCAAGATTTCTTGGGATTTTGGTTGGTTGACATTTCCCAGGAGGGTTGCAGTCAGAGATCAGCTCCTCAGAAGAGACACATGGTAGACCTGAGAAGGTGCACCCGTTGTACACGGAGAAAACTGAGCAGCTGGGACAGAGGAGGCGATAAGACATACCCCCCACCTGGGGACGACTGTGCTTGCCAGGCACCTAGTCACATGAGCTGTTCGGACCTGGGAAGGGCACAAAACACAGGCCCAACCGAGTTTGCGCCTTTGTGGAGTACCTCAACCTGAGTGGCTTAGACTTGGGAAATGCACGCAAACCAGGGTCAAACTCAAACAGTTCCTGGCAGAGCAACCTAGAGTCTGAGAAGTGTAGACCATGAAAGCAAACACGCCATGAGCGGGGGCAAACCCAGTTCAGCTGAAACACTGTGAGCACTCCCCACACATGCAAGTGGTATTTGTTTGCATATTCCTCCCTCTCCAAAGCAGGACTGAACAAGTGAGCCCAAAAAACTGATCATCATCGCCCCCTTGGGTCAGGGTGGAAATTAGACACTGAAGAGACCAGCAAAAAGACGAAGCTAAAATAAACAGCAGGAACCACTTTGGAAGTGACAGGTGCAACAGATTAAAACCCTCTAGTTAGCACCGACTACATTGGAAGGGGCCTACAGTCCTTGAGAAAAGTATAAGCTGGAACAAGGAACTATCTGAAAATGAACTGACCCCACATTTTCTGCAACAGCTCCAGAGAATTCCTAGATATATTTTTACTATTATCATTTTCTAATTCCTTTTTTTAAAATTTAAGTCCTCTATTACTCATCTAATTTTCACTTTTGTAACCTACTGCTGCTGCTGCTGCATCACTTCAGTCGTGTCTGACTCTGTGCGACCCCATAGACGGCAGCCCACCAGGCTCCCCCATCCCTGGGATTCTCCAGGCAAGAGTACTGGAGTGGGGTGCCATTGCCTTCTCCAAGCTATGTACCACTATACTGTGATTCCTCCAAGCTGTGAATTTTTCCCAGGTTCTCCTATCATCCTTTTCCCTCTAATAACCTGTTAGCTGTCACTATCAAGAAGAGGACTCTGGCAACACATTCTACTAATTCTACTAATTACACTTCATGTAATTGGCCTAAGTTTAACTCCTCCCTTCCAACTTCTTAGTAGGAAAGAATATAATATTTGAGAGTGAAAATCTAAAGTACTCTCATATGACCGTGGCATTTTCCTTCTTTTTGCTTATACTCTGGCTACCAGACATATTCTAAATGAGTCAAATTATCAAATAACCATCTTTGAATCAAATAGTATTATACTAGTTTGTATAGCAATATGTTCTTATAAATGGTACTTTACATAAGGGCATTTTCCTTTACATTTAAAACCAAATCTTATGCTTCCATTAATATTTAATTTCTACAAATCTGAATGTGCTTTCATGTCTCATGCAATTTGAGCTAGGTATTGAACCTATGAAGCTCCATATACATATTAGAAATGAAACCATAAACCCTGACATAATGATGTTTATAGCTTGAGTAATTTGTTTGGTCCCTTCTATCTTAAGATTTAACACTAATTTAAATAAAGTCATTTTGTATTTAATTTAAATGGATCCCAGTAATTTCTTTCAAATGAAAAATACAACTCATTAGAAAGCTAAGAAAATACTTCCTCTAAAAAATTTATTTTCTAAGTCTGAAAAAAGGTAAAAATCTTCCACTTAAGAAATATATTCAATAGAAAAAAATTTTTTTCCAATACATATATTAGCTTCTCATGTTTTCCCCACATGATTTAGATGACTTGTGTTTTGTAACCTACTATTACCTTGCAAAAAAAAAAAAAGACCCTATTTTTAAAGCAAACTTCATATATATATATATATATATATATATGTTTGTGACTTTTTTTAAAATATTGTATTTCTGAGAGTCTAACCTCTACTCTAGATTTTTAATCTTTGCTTTTTGGTATTTGTTATCAAATTTTGTACTTTTAAGAACCCAATCTTATTTCTCCATTTTTACCTGGGAGTATGATTACTGGCTTGATTGCTCTCTTCCCATTTTGATGCTCCTTTTTCTCTACCAATTCACCTCTATTTCCTCCCTCCTCCTTCTCTTCTTTACCCAACTCTGTAAACCTGTTTCTGTGTTCTGGGCTGTGGAGAACACTTCAGTTCAGTTCAGTTCAGTTCAGTCGCTCAGTCGTGTCCGACTCTTTGTGACCCCATGAGTCACAGCATGCCAGGCCTCCCTATCCATCACCATCTCCCAGAGTTCACTCAGACTCACGTCCATCGAGTTAAAAAAAAAAAAAGACCCTATTTTTAAAGCAAACTTCATATATATATATATATATATATATATGTTTGTGACTTTTTTTAAAATATTGTATTTCTGAGAGTCTAACCTCTACTCTAGATTTTTAATCTTTGCTTTTTGGTATTTGTTATCAAATTTTGTACTTTTAAGAACCCAATCTTATTTCTCCATTTTTACCTGGGAGTATGATTACTGGCTTGATTGCTCTCTTCCCATTTTGATGCTCCTTTTTCTCTACCAATTCACCTCTATTTCCTCCCTCCTCCTTCTCTTCTTTACCCAACTCTGTAAACCTGTTTCTGTGTTCTGGGCTGTGGAGAACACTTCAGTTCAGTTCAGTTCAGTTCAGTCGCTCAGTCGTGTCCGACTCTTTGTGACCCCATGAGTCACAGCATGCCAGGCCTCCCTATCCATCACCATCTCCCAGAGTTCACTCAGACTCACGTCCATCGAGTCCGTGATGCCATCCAGCCATCTCATCCTTGGAGAACACTTAAGGAACTGATTACTGACTGGATCTGTCTCTCTCCTTTTGATTCCCCCTTTTCTCATCCAAACCACCTCTGTCTCCTTCCTCCCTCTTGTCTTCTCTGTGTAACTTCGTGAACATCTCTGAGGGATCCAGACTGTGGAGAACACTTAGGGAAGTGATTACTGGCTAGCTTGGTCTCCCCTTTTGATTCCCCCTCTTCTCTTCCTGGTTACCTCTATCTCCCTCCTCCCTCTTCTCTTCTTCATGTAACTCTGTGAACCTCTCTGGGTGTCCCTCACTGTGGAGAAATTTTTCTTCATTAAACTAGATGTTTTATTATCTGTGCTGTATAGATGGAGAAGTTTTGAGGCTACTGTAAAAATAAGACTGAAAACCAGAGGCAGGAGGCTTAAGTCCAAAAACTGAAAACAAGAGAGAAATCCTGATTGCAGGGAACATTAAGTGACATGAGTTCATTCAAAAGCCTCCATACCTACACTGAAACAAAACACCACCCAAGAGCCAACAAGTTCCAGAGCAAGACATACCACAAGAATTTTCCAGTAACACAAGAACATGGGCCTGAGCTTCAATAGACAGGCTTCCCAAAGTCATACCAAACCCACTGACATCTAAAAATTCAATACTGGACAATTCATTGCACTCCAGAGTGAGGAAATACAGCTCCACCCACCAGAACACCGACACAAGCTTACCTAACCAGGTAACCCTTGACAAGCCACCCGTACAACCCCACCCACAGTGAGAAACCTCCACAATAAAGAGGAACCACAGACTGCCAGAATACAGAAAGGCCACCCCAAACACAGCAATATAAATAAGATGAGACAGAGGTATACCCAATAGGTAAAGGAACAGGATAAATGCCCACCAAACCAAACAAAAGAGGAAGAGATAAGAAATTTACCTGATAAAGAATTCCAAATAATGATAGTGAAAATGATCCAAAATCTTGAAATCAAAATGGAATCACAGAAAAATAGCCTGGAGACAAGGATTGAGAAGATGCAAGAAAGGTTTAACAAGGACCTAGATGAAATAAAAAAGAGTCAATATATAATCAATAATGCAATAAATGAGATCCAAAACACTCTGGAGGCAACAAATAGTAGAATAATGGAGGGAGAAGATAGGATTAGTGAAGTAGAAGATAGAATGGTAGAATAAATGAATCAGAGAGGAAAAAAGAAAAACGAATTAAAAGAAATGAGGACAATCTCAGAGATCTCCAAGACAATATTAAACACTCCAATATTTGAATCATAGGAGTCCCAGAAGAAGAAGACAAAAAGAAAGAATATGAGAAAATACTTGAGAAGATAATAATTGAAAATTTCCCTAAAATGGGGAGGGAAATAATCACCCAAGTCCAAGAAACCCAGAGAGTCCAAAACAGTATAAACCCAAGGTGAAACACCCAAAGACACATATTAATCAAATTAACAAAGATCATGGTTTTTCCTGTGGTCATGTATGGATGTGAAAGTTGGACTGTGAAGAAAGCTGAGCGCCAAAGAATCGATGCTTTTGAACTGTGGTGTTGGAGAAGACTCTTGAGAGTCCCTTGGACTGCAAGGAGATCCAACCAGTCCATTCTAAAGGAGATCAACCCTGGGATTTCTTTGGAAGGACTGATGCTAAAGCTGTACTTTGGCCACCTCATGCGAAGAGTTGACTCATTGGAAAAGACTCTGATGCTGGGAGGGATTGGGGGCAGGAGGAGAAGGGGACGACCGAGGAAGAGATGGCTGGATGGCATCATGGACTTGATGGATGTGAGTCTGAGTGAACTCCAGGAGATGGTGATGGACAGGGAGGCCTGGCGTGCTGCGATTCATGGGGTCGCAAAGAGTCGGACACGACTGAGCGACTGAACTGAACTGAACTGAAACACAAAGAACAAATATTAAAAGTAGCATGGGGAAAACAACAAATAACACACAAGGGGATTCCCATAAGGATAACAGCTGATCTTTCAATAGAAACTCTTCAGGCCAGGAGGGAATGGCAAGACATACTTAAAGTGTTGAACGAAAATAACCTACAGCCCAGATTACTGTACCCAGCAAGGATCTCATTCAAATA